>JAJGOT010000459.1:632500-689144 GCA_022457155.1 Cladopsammia gracilis | reverse complement strand
CACTACAATCATCACAAATGTAGTCGTTATATTTCTAAATACCTTACAAATCTAAAGATCTCAACACCTTTTGGGTATTCCAGCACTTGTCCAAACGATGTCTGTGATTCGCTAAGAAAACAATAGATTTGTCCTGCTGGGATAGGGATTAGGGATAAGGGCATTGTTCAAGTGATATATCAATTGTATCGTTCGCCAATCGCAGACATCGTTTGGACAGCTACGGGGTCGCCCCACCTTTTAAATAAACTCACCGGACCATTAGTTGTCTTAGCACCAATCAGGCAAAACGCAGACTCATTGATGAATGTTTTTGCCATCCGCTTTTCCTTTGCTTTCTTCACTGGTGTTACTTGCGGAGGTGTATCGTCGCGTGCAGGGCAAATTAATGGCGTCATGTCGTTGGTGCCCAGAAAAACGATTTCGTAATTGACACAAACGTTACTTATAGTATCATTGGACTGGATCTCTGCCACAGCGGACACTTGAACGTCCTCGAAACATTTGGTTTGGTTTCGAGCGTCAATGGAATCAAGCAATGTTTCTGTATCCATGCGGGTTGATGTACAGCTTTCGTCCACAAGAACAGGATTTCCAATCTCCGAGTTCTTAAGCGGCCAAGATTCACTGTTTCTCTTGGAAGGGCTTTCCTCGACTAATGGATCCCTCGACGCAATGGCCTTGGTAGTAAGATTTGCATTACTCTTAGGCCTTGCATTGTCTTGCATTGCCTTGCATTCTGTTTCCTAATGAACGGAAAGAAGACGATCTTAATAACATTGCAAATTAGGAGATTTTTAAGCAATTCAAGTCTTTCTTCAGTTATTTGGAAACATATTTTCCAGTGACTTGACGTGTAAATCAAGGCTAGCTGACAAGAACAATATTTTATACAATGAACTGAATACTACGCGCTCTGTGATTGGTCGTTGCTTATGATCTATCAGAGTACAGACGCACGGCCGACGTCATAGAAAAATTGTTTGCTTTGTTTTATCCAACATGGCGCACAGTTTTGAAAATGTTTGCGAGATTATTCTGGATTGAGCAAATGAAAGCCTCGAAAAATGTTTAGCAGGAGCTGTTTACGAGCAAGAAAAAGAAAAAAACCAAGTCGAAAAGTATTCTTGGCGACTTGAAAAATACCTAAACTGGAACAAATCTTCGAACAGTCGAGCGCTTTGAGGCAAGTTCGTAATTTTACTCTTTTTACTTTTCTGTTCATTCTATAAAACAAATAGATTCCATTTGGCCGTGTGTCTGTTCAGTTATAGATCACAGAAGACGTCAAAATGTAGTAAGAACATCAGTGACACACTCGCCTGCGGATCGTGTGCCACTTGTTTGTTCTTACCACATTTTGACGTCATCTGTGATCTATAACTGAACAGACACACGACCAAATGGAATCTATTTGTTAAATACACACGGGTAGTACTAATCTCGAAACATTTACAATGTAAGTATATTAAGTAACCGCTGTAAGTACATACATGAACTGTCTTACCGGGACACTTTTGTTTGAGGGTGCCATGCATATTTCAAACACGTTGACTGGTACTTGTGTTATCCATTTATTTTCCGCTGATTTCTTCACTCCACGCGCTTGGACGGGTTCACCACTAGACTTACGCCATCCTATAATCGCCATCCACTTGTTCCATAACCTTGTAGTAAACCAAAAATTTTCAGATGAACGTCTGCTTGCATTCTGTGAGCAGTTGCTTTCGTCCACAAGAACAGGCTTTCCAATCTCCGAGTTCTTTAGCGACCACGGTTCACTGTTCCTCTTAGAAGCGCTTTCCTCGACTAATCGTTTCCTCGACGCCATGTCGTTCGTAGTAACACTTCTATTACTCTTAAGTCTTGCACTGTCACTGTTTACCTCGGCTAATGGATCCTTCGATGCGATGTTCTTCGTAGTGAGATTGCGGGCGTTCTTCTGAGTTTCATTCGTCCTCAGCCATCGCATGGCTGCCACGCCCCTGTTCCATAGCCTTGTAGTAATCCATGTTGTGTGTACTTTATTCGTGCAAAATTCTCTTTCCTAATGAGCGAAAAGAAGATTATCTCAATAACATTGCAATATAAGAGGGATCTTCAAACAATTCAAGTCTTTCATCAGTTATTTGGAATGAAGAAACAGATCTTTTCAAGCGAGTTGACATATATCTGATGTCAAGGCTACTTGCAGCTGACGAGAACAATTTCATGCACACGAGTTGTAATGTCGAAACACAGTTAGCCTGCGAGTAAGCTCTCGAGCTTCGATGTAAGAAAATTTATTTCCAGTACTAAGAAGGTACATACGTGAAATGTACTCACCGGTTCACTTTTATTGGAGACCACCATGTCATTTTCAAGCCCATTGACTGGTACTTGTGTCATCCATTTATTGTCTGCTGATTTCTTCACTCGACTCGTATGGACGGGTACACCACTAGACTTGTGCCATCCTATAATCGCCATGCACTTGTTCCATAATCTTGTAGTAAACCAAGTACTTTCAGATGAACGTCTGCTTGCATTCCGTGAGCAGTATTTGGTTTCCTAGAGATGGAAACAGGAATTGTGATACACTTTGTCATTGTGCCTTACCACGATGAACGATAACCAACTCTTTCACGATTTATAGGGATTACATGTTAAAATAAGTAAAAGACATAACCACAGGCAGCTTAAGCTCGTGACGTTTTTGGTGCATACCAAACCAAATATCCAGCATTATTCGCCTCCACTTCAGTTAATAATGGTTTTAAAATTATCTACCAAACTTTCATATCGTGACTTTGGGTTACAAATGATATACGGTTTTCCAGCCCGTGCTTCTACGGAAATGATTTTGCCATTTGCTGATTATAAAACCAATTATTAGACTCTCTGTAAGTAAACTTCTCCAAGCCTTAACATCTCTTTTCTCATTCCGTAATCATGATTTCGATAAATGCAACAACAAGAGTTTGGTGGAGTAGACTAATGTTTCACTTTAAAATGAAAGCACGTACTGAAGATCAGCTTCTACAATCATCACAAATGTAGTTCTTATATTTCTTAATAGCTTAGTTGTCTAAAGATCTTTTAAGATCTTTAATTTAAGATCTGTTGAATAAATACTCACCGGACTGTTGTTGTAGTGGATGGCCGTTGTAGTAAGATTTCCATTACTCTTAGGCCTAGCGTTATCATTGTCTTCCTCGACTAATGGATCCCTTGACGTGATGGCCATTGTAGTAAGATGTCCATTACTCTTCAGCATGGCATTTTCAGAGTTTTCTTCGACTGATGGATCCCTTGACGCGATGTCCTTTGTAGTAAGATCATTTCCATTATTCTCAGGCCTGGCATTGTCATAATCATTATTTTCAGAGACAGTTATATCTGGAACCATACCACAGTAACCCATAGCAGCAAACTCTGCGGGCGTCTCGTGTTCAGGACCATAACTATAATCATCTTCGTCGTTTAGATCACAAGTGCCGAGGTTACTTGGCAATATGTTGTCCTCATTTTCCATTTGCGGTGGTGAAACCCATTGGATTTGAAGGTCTGAACGAAAGTAATCAAAGGTTGGAAATTTCGGGAGCCGTTCAGGTCCTTCATGTTCACTGTCAGAATGTCCCATGTCGGTCTTTGTCATCAGAGGAGTAAGGGTGTTCACACGCTTTATTTGCCTCTCCATTTCGGAAATATCAAGGTTGAACATGTGATCCACCGTCTGAAAATAGAAAGGGGATATCTTTTTAATTTTGCACGCAAATGAAACTGTGAACTGACGCTTTTCTTGATAAATTCAGTTAAACCACTCCTTACATAGAGGTTACTTCACGGTTGGTGAGGGCGTACGATTTTTATTCACGAGTTGGGAAGAATCACAAACGAACGAGCGAGGCTTTGCGAGCGAGTGAGTTTGTGATTTTTTTTTATTTTATTTTATTTTATTAGACTTCGCCTTCAAATAAACTAATAACAAACAAAATGATAAAAAAAAGAAAACAACTACTGGGTTATGGCAGGGTGACCACAACAGCTGCCGCCAATTACTGTGGGCCCAAGATTAACAAAATTCTAAACACTCGAATAAAATGGTAAAATATAGTAACTAATAACAACACGATTCTTTCCAACGAGTGAATAAAAATCGTACAAGCGAACGAACCGTGAAGTAATTTGTTTGTTATATGCATACTGAGATTTACACAACAGAAAAACAAGACGAAACGGTTAAATTATCAACACTTTAGTAGAAGGGTTCTTGGTTTATTGTCAGACGCAACTTTCAAGTGGAAAAATTCACCGAATTCACACATCTAACAAAAATAACCACGACAATATTTTTTTCCAAAACTATAACAAGACTATAAACATAATAAGACACTTTACGACAAAAACAAAGCAGTTTGCGTACCTGTGTGTTGAAGATTTTGCCGCTTTGATAACAACAACAAATGGCGAGAGTTCAAACTTGCTTGCACGTTTGGCGATTTAATTGCTTTTTTTTAGCTTCTTTTAGCCTTATTCTTTCTCCTGTTGAATGTATATTTTCCCTTTCAGCAAAATCTGTTAAAGTTATTTTCTGTAGGTCCGCAGAAATCCGCATTTTTCATTAAAGTGAAAGAACTTTAAACCCTTTTGTCGCCATGAATGAATTTCTTCGAGGCCTTCAAGGAGGGCGAAGGCACACTGAATAGCGGGAATTCCCGCGTACGATTTTTGTCACTAGTGAAAAATGTCGTATCGCGATTCTGATTGGTCATACGATATTCTTCACTAGTGAGGAAAATCGTATGACCAATAGGATGGCTTGTCATACGTGAAGGGACGATTTTTATCTCAAAGTTTTCTGGTGTGTAAATCTCAGTATGTATATAATAAAGACTCTTCTCTATTACGAATAGTTGACTTGGTCCCGAAGAGACCAAACATCATAACCTTAACCTCTATAATACGGACAACTCCGTTACATGGACGCTAAAGTCCTTCTATTGGAATCCGTATTAGGAAGGCTCGTCTGTTCTTTTAATCATAAAACTGACTCAAGAAAAGAGCGTGAGAAGGAAACATCTTTAAGAATTGTGATGGTAACACTTGACGCGACGGACTCGCGTGTCAGAAGGATAACCTCCTCACACTGCGCGACGGACTCGCGTGTCAGAAGGCTATCTTCCTCACACTGCGCGATGTTCTCGCGCGTTAGAACTGCATACTTTTTTAAAGGGACAGTGTTGCGGCTGATATATCGTTTTTTCCTTTATTATCTTGAAATAGCAGAAATAGGAAGGAAAAATCGCCAAAAGTGATGAAATATGAACTAAAGAGGCAAAATAACGGATAAATAAGTCAAAATTCCACAAGAATGGCAGTTTTGATTTCTCCATCGCCTGTCACGAAATCAGATTTCATGAACTGTAATCCGCTTCCATCCTTGTAATCCTGCACTTTATCTCCAAACTACTACTTCTGTTTTGCTTTATAGAATCTTTTTATCTAATTAAGTTGTATATTTGGTGGCATTTGGAGATATAACATGGAAAAAAGAAAAGCGAAATGAAAGGCGCTGATTTCGTACCCGAGTTCTGCTAGAAAGTAGAAGGCAAAAGAGAATGAAAAATTTGCTCATCTCTGGCCAGTCTTGGTTCTTATTTTTGTCATTCTTCAATAAAGAGTACATAGTACGCTCATTCAATGAAAAACGTTAAAAAAATATTTTCATAGACTTGCCACAAGTCGACCTTCGCTTTTTTAGTCGAGTTTTATTAGAAAAATTTGCGCGCGGAATTAAGTTAAGTCGTCCAACGAAGAACCTAACGTAGCAAAAATTTGTGTTGGAAGGGACTTGTGGCAAGTCTAATATTTTCACTGATAAATGCGCGCTATTCAAAAACACCAATTGAATGACTTTGATGTTCCTGTACTTAATTATTTAATGGAATAAGAAATCGATGAACTTACCCCTTTTGCCGACCAAGTAAGATCAGCTCTGGTGATTGACCTTGCCGCAAACCTGTCCACGTTGATGTGCCTCGGCCCCCCAAATCCAAAGGTTAGCCAATCGTAAAATGACTGCATGGCAAAACAGAATCCGTTCCATGCCATTTCCGATAATGATGATAGTAAATTTCCAATTACTCGAGGGGTCTCGGGAGGCGGTAACGAAGTACCGGTGTTTTCCTGATGAGTTGTGACGATCTTTTCTTTCCCGTTTTCCTTTTCCGGTTCAGTCTGTTGAAAAGAATAAAAACACCGCTATTTTTTACTTTGAATTAGGCGTTCTACGAGTAAAAATTACTTACAGCTTTAGTAAGAGTTGTCATTAGTTCTGTAGAAAAAACACCTCTTGGTAATTGCTAATCGGGCTGTATATATGCCATAACAGGTACACTTAGGGCCTGGCTAAACCAGGAAACTTTGTGGCAGAAATATTGTTGTGGATGTCAATGGTTCCCAGCCTGGGTTTAGTCGCGTGAGAAACATTTGTTGCAGACTTAAATCTTGCTTCCGGACGCAATCAAATTTTATTGAATAAAGACAAAACATTTCTACTTCCAAAACAAATGTTTCCGCAACAATGTTTCCTAGTTCATCGAGGCCCTTCACACCTAACCTCACTCACTTCTTAACGATTATCTACGTCTTCTTATCTACTCACTTCTTTTCGAGCAACATTTCCAGGTAAGTAACTTGTAGTTGTGCTGTTAATAATCCTGTTGACCGCATCCACCCTGACTGTGACAAGCAAGTCAATGGAAGTCAGGTGGAGCTCGATTGTAGCATTTTTGTTCCGAATATCCTCGTCAATCCTTCGGAAGAAAACTTCCTCCGGGCCATCAACAACGTTGACTCCTGCACATAGAATTAAAAGAAAAAAATAGAAAAGCAACAAGTTCAGGTTGGGTGTGGAAAGGTAAAAGGATGCATAAATGTAAATAGTTGAAAGTTACCACGTTTACGTTTTTCAAACGCGAATCAAGGTAAATTTTAAAAGTCCAGGAAATTAAATAACAAAATCAGAGCCCTCGTTTCGTAAGGTCAGCGGCTAAAACGTGACGTAATTTAAAAAACACCGTGGAACGTTCGAAATCACTTCCGGTTAAAATCGCAAGTGTCACGTGATCAGGTATATATAAAAACCATAGAAACAAAAATCCAAACGAAATTTACTTCCGACTCCATGCACGCGCATAGAAACCATAGCAACAAACATCCAAACAAAACAGTGATTTTACAACTGATCGAGGCAACAAATAGAACATTTAAAAAATAGCACGTTATCGTTTAAATAAAAACTAAAATAGCCGCGGGTATTAAGAATCAAACGTAAATCATGTTTCGATAATATAGGGATGGAAATTATTCGTAATCCAGCGTAAATAACGGCTTTTTCGCGCGCGCCCTGAGCCGTTGCTGCCAGCTGACGCCATGCGTAAAAAATCGCCTGAGGATTCGTAAGTTCAAAAACGAATCTTACCTTTCTTGCTGATGTTTTTTAAAGCAATCCAGGTTCCTAACACTGTTGAAAACAAAAAAACGTATAATAAACGCGTTTTCATCTTGTCACGAATGACTTGATTTCTTTCCTTGTGCGACACGACCGAAATCGTACCACGACGCAGAACGAAGTAAAAACTACTTGACGTCATAAAGGCAAAATCGAACTTTAACTGGATGCGCGCTCATTCGATGGAAGGTCTGACGTATTACAGCCGGATTTTATTTATTTATTTTTTTTACCGTTGACATCAATTGTAAATGTGAGTTATGTTAAACCGACGCCAATTTTGACACACTTGGGACCATGAAAGCAGGTCATCTTTGAAACTCGAGAATCTTAGGGAATGTTCGACGATACGCGGGCTTAGTTCCTTCGGGTGACGTTCGGTTAATTCACGAAAACGTCCGGAAGACTTCGGAATACCTCGAGTCATACTGGGTGCAGAAGACCTTAACTCGGTGATGCATAAGTCCGAACATTGTAGAACAACAGGCTTGAATTTTTAAAGAAATAAAAACGAAGGAACATGACGCGGGACAACACAACAGAGCCCGGCTCTTACTAAAGTGCGCTCTTTATCTTGCGAATTTTGGCTGTGAAGAAAGCTGTAAAGCTAAAACACGACTCTCTTCTTTTTATTTTTCAGAGAAACTCCTACCTCTACTGGTGGATTTTACCACTGACAGTTCTACTTATCTGAGAGCCTTGTGTCTGTCCGCTTTATGCTCTCTTTTGCACAACTGTCAGAAGGTAGGGTTATTGGTTTTTATTTTCTTTATACTGTTGACCAAAATTAAAATGTACACGTCATTTGTTACGCTTCAGTTGTGATTGGCTAAACAATCTCGGGCCTGAGACAAACTAACTTCCGAGTTAGGATTTCGAGTTGGATTTCGAGTTGGATTTTCGAGTTGGATTTTCGAGTTAGGATTTCGAGTTGGATTTTCGAATTAGGATTTCGAGTTGGATTTTCGAGTTGGATTTTCGAGTAAGGATGTAGCTGCACTGAACGAATCGGCTAGTTTGCGGTTAAATGCCGCAAAAAAAAAAAAAAGAGCGGAGAAAAGACAAAAATAGAAAACGTTTTCTTAATGCCGTTGAGTCACGCAAGCAACATATCAAAAACGGTCAGTATAAAACACGGACTGCGGACTACGGACTGGGTATAAAACACGGACTAGGGTATAAAACGAGGACTACGGACTGCGGACTACGGACTGGGTATAAAACACGGACTAGGGATAAAACGAAGACTGAGAATCATGGACTCGGTATAAGACGCGGACTGGGTGTAAAATAACGAGGACCGAAGCTGTAAACATAAAATATTGATTTACCTCGATAAATACGTAGATTTTTAATACGTAGGGGTCATGGCATGTTACTTTACAAACGTTTGGTCTCTTGGTCTTGGTCTTCTTTGGTCACAGGGAGAGCGACATGCACTCAAAGAACTATCGCGTGACAAAAACATAGTAAAAAAAGCTGATAAGGGAACCACAACCGTCATAATGAACAGAGCAGACAAAGTTAACGAGGGTCAAGTCCAACTCGATGATATAAATAACTACCAACCCCTAGACAACCCAATGGTTGAAACCACAACCAAAAGAGTTCAGCGATTGATTAAATCACTGCTCCTAGAAGGCCACATTGACGAAATGACGGCTAAATGGCTTTCCCTTACGCCCGATCCTCCGTGAATCCCAGTGTTTTACACACGCACAAAGATTCACATACCGACACCTGTCGGAAGACCAATAATATCAGGGTGTGACGGCCCTACAGAACGGATCTCAGCTCAGTTTGTTGACCACCTCATTCAGCCAATAGCACAAAAACAAGCTTCGTATCTAAAAGATACAACAGACTTTATTAACTTCATCGAGAATATCAAACTGCCTAAAAGCACCATTCTCGTCTCAATGGACGTCACTAGTCTATACACGAACATACCACAAGAAGAGGGTATTACCACTGTATGCGAAGCATACGAAGAATTTCACCACAGAAACCCTCCCGTCCCTACCAGGTATTTAACATAAATGCTCAGTCTGATCCTACAAGAAAACTAAAGAAGAAGTTACCCAGCTAGGACTGTACATGTGGAAAAACACCTCTCAGAGGTCAAATTCTCGTATAGAAAAACGTCACTAGAACAGAAAATACTGCCCTTTGTAACGCAATACCACCCGGCGTTGCCAAGACTATAAAAGGACACTCATGGGGAAATAGTTTATTATACAGAATCAACCACATCTGAGAGAAATCTTCAAGGAGCATCCCCTCATATCATATCGCAAAGGAAAATCCCTAAAAGACATTCTAGTAAAGGCTAAGCTATGAAGGCTTTAGAATTTATTTGCGAACTGCAGGAGTCGTGCAAGCCCGTCAATTAAAGGGGCTATGTCGCGAGATATGTCACGCAGGCAAAAACGTCGGGCTGATATCAAACAAATTCACGCTGTGGAATCGGGCAAAATCCTTCAATTCTGCCGTGCTGTGTACTCCGAAAGGTCTCAGATGTTTCCCACATATAAATAGCATATTTGTCTTGATTTCATTTCGGTTATTTCCCCGATTCCGTAATCATACGCATCAGTACATGTCAGTATCTCAATGTCTGGAAGTTGCATTCAGCTTATAATAATCAGTTGAGCATGGACTAAGGTTCCTCACCGGTACTGATTGCTGTGGAATCAACCCAAAAGTTGTCTTATTTTTCTCTCTTCTACGGAAGTAGTGTGCTTTCAATGCTCTAAAGGAATTTAAAATAACAAGCGCAAGCGATCTCAAGGTCAAGCTCCCGGGTCAAGCTAGGTCACGTACGCGAAGAGTTCTAGCTGCCGTCGTTGATCTGTTTTGAATGAAGTCCATGAATTTTCATTGCTCTCTCTCTCTCTCTCAAGCGAACGAAAAAAAAAACATAATATATTAGGTTTGTCTGTGGTAACAACAAATTACAAAGCGAAATTTTCTAAGCCGACTATGTTTTACAGTAAATACTGAAGCGTGCTAGTTTTGTCGAAACAAACAATTTTTTTTCATAACGCTCAACAATTAGACATTATCTGAGCCGTAAGATACGATTCCAAAATCGGGAAAATATCCGAAACTAAATCACGACAAATAGATTATATACATGTGTGAACAATTTGAGACATTTTGGAGCGCTCAGCTCCCCAGAATTGAATGGATTGTGCCAGATTTCCACGGCGATGGCGTAAACTTGAAAAACGGCCGCCGAAGTTTTTCAAGTTTGTAGCGTTGCGTGACACTTCACAACATAGCCCCTCTGGATATATCATGTGCCAGTATGAAAACAAAATTATATTAAACCAGGTAACATTTCCGGGATCACATATAGGTTTTGTCTGGTGTATAATTCTCTTGAAATCAAACATTATTTTACAAAAGATTTCAATGATTAAAACCCCGGCCGATTTGACACGCAAATGAAAAGCCACTCGAAATTTAATGAAAAATTCATAACTAAAAGCATTCAGATTTTTACATCACGGGACGTATTTTCCCGGTAAACCTGGCTGGAAGGAACGAACAGTTTCTACTCGTGACATCGTAGAGTTTATGGAATACTGCAAGGTAACCAAACCTAGTACTTTCAATTCACAAATCCGGTATTATGACAACAAGTTTGAAATAGGAACTTGCTCGCGAAAGTTGCAACTTGCTCACGCAACTTCCAACTTGCTCGAAGCAAACTGTCAATCAAAATACCAATGTTGCAGCGCAAGTTAGCAAAGTTGCTCGCAAAAGAACATCCGGTTTGAATGTAAACAAGATTGCCGTTACGTTACCGATCTTCCATCCTCCTTCATCTTGAAAACACCTCAAGACGATGTGCAACACCGCTGACAAAGTACGTTAAACCACTGAAAAAACAAAAACCCCGCCAAAAAAAAACCGCCAAAAAAATCCTAACTCGAAAATCCAACTCGAAAATCCAACTCGAAAATCCAACTCGAAATCCAACTCGAAATCCTAACTCGGTAAATAGGCAACCTCCTCGGGCCTCTTTATCAACCAATCAGAAGTAAAACCAAAACCAATCATGACTTACTGGCACGCGTTTTCCCGCGCTTGGCGCCGGCTACATGTGTTTGTTTTGGGTCATCTGTAATTGGTTCATTGGATTGTCTGCGTCTGTTGCGATTGGCCAGAGTAATTGCTTTGGTTTTACGACAGACAATTGAAAACTTTATGGCGTAATTTTGATGTTGTGTCACTTACTAAGTAGATTGTCTTTTGACTTGTTATTAACAGGCCAAAGTTTCGTTGAAGAAGACAGGAATAGTGGATAAACTTGACGAAATAAAGCTTATTTCAGGTTCGTTTCATTTCAGTTATGGAGACATAAAGTATAGTTTTAACTTGTGAGTCTGTCGACGACTGGTGTGTCCATTCCAATGAAATTTCTCTGGCAGTACTTTTGCATGGTACCATTTGTTTTCAGTTCCTTGTGTTACAAAATGAAATTTGGGATTTTTCTTGAAATGTTATTTTTGACGTACTTGGGAATTAAAGGCAGGGGCGTAGCAACCTGTACGTACCTTAAAAAGTCGAAAAAAGAAAAAATATATACGACCTAGTTGAAAATTTATGTCAAGGTTTGGGACTTGAGGTTTGGGGGGGGGGGTAGGGGGTGTTTGAAAATTGGTTGTGCGTACCTCTGAAAAAGTCCTGGCTACGGCGCTGAAAGGCATTGGTCTGGCATAACCTAACTCAACTTTACGCATTAAAATAAAATCTTATCAACTTTTTGTATTGATTGCGTATTTCAGGAGGTGAACAACAGAGTTTGGAAGACGAGTACAGCAAAATGTGTCAAGACAGTGTTAACACTTTACAGAAAATGTTTTCAGAGCAAAGATGACATAACAGATCGTGTATTTTAAACATTTATTCGCTTTGTATATATGTATTTAGTACATCCATTACGTACAGTCAGAGAGGAGTCATTGAAGTGTTCGCCCCTAACGGCTAACCGATTCCATCACCTGTCTGTCATAGACTGGAAAAGAATCGCGAGTTTTTTCTATGCGATCTTTGTATTTCACGGATTGGTAGAACTTTCGTAAAGAGAACATGAACTTTTGGAGAACATATTTTTTATATTCTCTGTGAAATGTAAGCTAATTTTCACGAGACAAAATCATTTACGGTGTCAGGAAACACTTTAAAGGCACTAAAAGTGAAACATTTCGTGGTACAGCATTATAAATAAATGTATATATCATTGTATGGAAACAGAAAATCCAAAATCTTAGTCATAAAAAGAGGAAGGGTCACATGTTGTTGCCACTGGGTCCTATATTCTAATGCCATTTAATTCTGTTCGAGTTTCTTCTTTTCACAGTGGTTACATTACAAAGTGGCTTCCTGTACTAGCAGACATTTAAACCCCTTCTTTCACAAGTTTTTGACATTTGCAAGGGAGTACTTCAACCGTTTGACTTTAGGTTCCATACTGTCCAATTATGATTAGCGCAAGCACCGACAGGTTATCAAGCAAGATACGTCAATCAGATGTCAGGATGTGTTATCATCTTCAGCAAAATCCTGCACAATGCCTTGCAGTCATATTTTCCACTGATAAGGCTTCGGTTTTTGTTCTCCCACTTGATCTGATTTCGCCAAAAGTAATTAAGTGCTGACAAATGACATCGGCCCAACTTCGAGCAAAGGCTCAATCCATGTCTTTGTAAAATGGTGACCATTGACGTTCTTTCTTGAGCATATAAACTACAAATGATACATGTCTAGTAGTTTGTGTTGTCGGGACGATCACGGAGTCATAAGGGAGGGGAATGTCACGTGAATAGTCGAATAAGATGGTCTGCGCCAGCAGTGAAGATCCAGGGCTGACTTGGATGAAACTGACAGTCCAACACACCTGCAATGAAGGAATAAAATGGCATGATTTGTTGGAACGAAATGTAAAACATAGGCAAGATAAAAACAGGATAACAAGGTATACTTATTTCGGGGCAGTACGCAGCTCTTACAAGGTCTTCTCTGATTTGCTGAGAAAACAATAGAACAAACAACACAACAAAGGACCCTAGCCCTGAAAACAATAGAGCTGCGTGATACAGAGGTCCAATGAAATTAGTTGTAAAGAGCTGCGTGGTATCTGCTTCTTTCTCTGAAAGCTGAAATATGCAAAAGCCTTTAACGATGTTTGCACACCGCGTAATGAAATACAACATGGATATTCCTGAATATCTTCCGCCTACCTAATTCTCCTTGCACTTTGTGACCCTTGAGTACTTTGACAGGAACTACTAATGGATTCTGCATCAAATCACTGAACAAAAACAGAAGATCGGTTCAGTTCCTAGCACCAAACAGTAAAAGTGAATGTTCTTGACATGTGTAGTGTTAAGGTTAGCAAGAGACGTAACATTTTAAAACTCTAATAATTTATCAAGTTTGAATGAAGAAAATCATAACCGTGACAGTGTCTTAACAACCTGACCTTAATTCCTTTTATTTTTTCGTTTTCCATGTGTTTAATGATCAGTCTGAGAAGCTATATCAAACACTCGAAAGCGTGTTTCATGAGGTTTCCAAACACCTCTTAGTGGGTTTAACAAAAATGAACTGGGCTGCACCTCGTTTTTTTCAACCCACTTCTCGGTGTTTTGATTTCCTCTCCTCCTCTTTGGAGTGTTTGATACATTACATGAAACCACCTGGAAGAAACTTCAATGTTTTCGGCATGGCTGGCGTGATAACATTACCCGGCAAAATGCAGCATTGCGCGCAATTTCAGTAGATCCTACAATGTATGTATCTCTGAAATTGGTGCGCACTGCGGACACGAAAAGGAGTTGGGAGAATTCAAAAGTTGATATGAACCTGGGTCGCTGGGGAAGGCCGGTTTACATAAGTACTTTTAAATTCTTTCAAACTTACTCTCGTGTTTCCATCAGGTTATGTGAGCACAGAGCGGTCATTTTTCATTTCTATTATCACAAAAACCCATTCGCATGAGTGATTTGGCACCGAGCCCGACTTTAATGTTGATGGAGAGGGTTGAGGAGTGTGGTTCTTATTCTCAGTTATATATTCGCTCCCCGCTTAACCGAATATAAAACATTTATCATGTAACAAGCAACCACATATTGGGGTGTGTCCACACGAGCCGCGGGCGCCCTTTTTGTTGATCCATCACGGTTGTGGTTAATCTCACAAGACACTCAATTTGAAAATAGCTATCTTCATATTCATTTGGTATTTAATTTTCGGAGCGAAGAGGCGGACGTAGGACGCGAATGAACAAAACTGCGAACTACGCTGAATTTCCATAGCAGCATAATTACTCATTTTCAGCTGATGATGTACTTACTTGAAGATTCTTGCATGACACACAACCGTCCCGTCATCACTAGCGGACGCAAACAGCGGATTGTGACGATGGAAAGTCACCTGACGCAACGCTTTCTTGTGGCTCCTGAAAAGAACAAAGACAATGTACCAGTATCTATTTCAGTCAAATCCGACAACGAGGACAATCTATAAACTACTACAAAGTGTATTGTTAACGGCGTACTCCACTAGTCTAAGGATGTCAGAACCTCTCGTACAGCAAAGAAAGATCATTCTACAAACAGCGTCAAATTTAACACTTTTTTCATTTCATCGTTCAGTACAACGCTGCGCAGGTAATTTAAATATTTACCTCTCGTACAGTAGGTTGTTTGTTCCTAAAATGAGTTCACTAACCTCATTGTCTTGTAAGGTTTTGTGGACAAGTCCATATCAAACCAGCATAATCGACGATCATAGCTTCCCACAATCAAATTGTCACCTACAAAAAATACAAAGTTTCTCAGTTAATGACATCCAAAGCTTTTACTTTTCGACCTTTTTTTCTGAAATTTGAGCTTAACTTAAAACAAGCAAACTTTTAAATGATTTTTGAAGAATTGATACTGCCAGGATTTTGTTTTGTATCGGCAAATTTTTTGTTGTTGTTGTTGTATTTTACTGGCTCCAAAACATTTCTAAAAGCGTCATCCACTTTAACTTATCGATTATGATCATATTTGCCAAAAACAACTCGGGTTACCTTGACTTACCTTTTGGATGAACAGCCATGCTGGATATCCACTTCACATTTGAAACGAGTTTCTTTGTCAGTTCTTGTTTAGTGAGATTGTAAACTCGGATAAAACGTTGTGTCTAAAGACCAACAGAAAATGACATGAGGTAAATAGACGAGCAAATTTCTGACACTATTTGGATGGAGTAGCCAGTAAAACCAGTTCTCGTCCTTCTATAAGGTGGACGCTGGTTCCATCGTAAGTTACAGCCCAGATACTGCTTGTTCAAAAGGCGGAGAACGCTATCCACCGGATAAACGTGTGTAACACCAATTGGGTTATTCATAGGATAGATATTTATCCATCGGATCGCGCTGTCCACCTTTTGAACAACCGGGACTGTCGTCACCAACAATTACCGGCACTCATTTATGCACCTTAAAGGAATAAAAGGTGTATTGCCAAACGATCGATTCTAAACAAAAACTCTGCGATCGTTGGTGATGATATAGAGCCTTTAATAATATAAGGTGGTCCCGATTCAAAGTCTTCCATTTTCTCCTTTAACTCATGCTAGTTTCCATATAATCACAGCGTTTAACCAGTCTTGATGTAACTGAATGAACTTCAAACGAGGTCTATGGTTATGAAATAAAATGTAAGAAGTAACTGAGTTTTGTAGTCCACTTACAGCTACAAACAAGAAAGGTCTCGTGGGATGGAACAGCACTCGTTGGATGAGGCCTTTGGCTTTCTTGAAGGGGCACTGGTATGTGGAGAGAAAATTACTTGGTTGAGATATACTACAATACAGGTACGTTAGTAATATTTCTACAACCATGACATAATAACAACATAGCCGATGTGATACTAAGAATCCCAGCAGTTCCTACACTGGGGCGAGTTATGAATGTGCCCTTCCAGAAAGGGTCTGAAGGGCGCGGCAGTATAGAGTGGGTTCCTTTCTCCGTTCGTCGCTCTGACTCGGCGCTTCGCGCTGTAAGATTCCGTTCCGTCAAATTGTCAACAGAAAACAAACCTTTGCTTGAATTTCCTCGTTGTGCGGCCGTTTTAGTGAGCCAAACAAAACTAACACTTACAGTTGTGTAGTCTTTTAATTGTCCATAAGGGATCATTTAATAGGCATCGAGAAACGTTGCATCTGTAGTGGTTATTATCAAATGCATACACCCTTTGGCAACAAACGAAAATTAAAAGTACCTGACTTCGACGTTTTGTCATTTGATGGATAAAAACGGATTTGTTGCTACCTATGAGAAAAATATACAGAAGCAATTAAGTTAACCCCTTTGGTTGTGCATTTCTTCGCTTTGCAGTGAGTTAAGGACGTTCGCGCCAATTGTTTATGCGCATCCTTACTGCGCACGCAATTCATGTCGCAACGCCATGCAACGTCATGCACGAGCGCGTGCGCGCGCGCAAAGGAAGAAATCTATTCACATCAAAGATGGTAGCCGTTGCGTAAACTTTGCTTTGATTTAACTCGCTTGGATGGTCGGTGACCCCTATTTTTTCTTCATATATCACTTTCTTTACCGATTATCTATAGTTTTTGGAAAAAGGAAAAAAATCTGTCTTGTAGAAGTTTGATTTTTTTTTTTCATTTTTTTATCCACGCGACGTCGAATTGCACTCATATCTCAGCTGTATTTTGTTTCCGAATGCCCTCTTTAAAGGGTTAACTCATTTAAGGGTTGAAAACAGTTCGAATTATTTACTAATCAGGCCCACTTAGATAACATTTGAATATAATAGTTTCTCCCCAGCGATTCATCTTTGATATTGTTTAACTAAAAGTAATGGACACCATGTCATGTTACGAGGACTAACTTTTCAAAAACAGGGTATATTTCTACACACTACATCTCTTAAATCAATTCTGTGACCCCCAATTTGCTTTGCATTTCTAACATCAGTAACTCATTATCAGACCGTAGCATAGGTTTGAAAAAAATCTCTCTTATAGAAGATTTTCGCGCGAACGTCCTTAAAGGCCCACCTTCAGCGAAAATGCCGTGCGCGCCGTGATCACTTTCTGTGCTGAACTTCGTGTAACACGAAATTCAAGCTTGAATGCGTACAACCAATCAGATCACGCGTATGAACAATGGAGCATTTCGAAACAAAAACAAACGACCGCAACGTCTTTTGGGTGAAGGTGGGCCTTTAAAGGATACTTGCGCCACTTTTCAACCAATGTGAAGTAAAACCAATTTTATTCCCGACGTACTGGCTCTCGTTTTTCCGCGCTTTGTGTCGGCTACATGTAACTGCTTTTAGTTCTAAATTACAGCAGTTTTCAATTGAGTGTCGAATGTAATTACACAATTACTTTGGTTTTCCATTGCTACGCTTTGTGATTGGCTAAAAAAATCTCGCGCCACTTTCTCGACCAATCAGAAGTAAAACCAAAACCAATCGTGACTTGCTCGCACGCGTTTTCCCGCGCTTGGCGCCGCCGACATGTAATTGCTTCGAGCTCTGATTGGTTCATTGGATTGTTTACGACTGCTGTGATTGGTCAGAGTAATTACTTTGGTTTTGGTTTTACGACACTTAATTGAAAACTGCTCTATTAGCCCTTAGGATTTTCTACGACCGTCAGGATCAGCCAGGATGATTACTTTGGTTTTGGTTTAAAGATACCCAAGCAAACAATTAGAGTTTGGGCATGTGTTGCTGTTGTTTCTATATGGCTCTGGCTTGATAACTTTAGCCTGGCCATTTCTGATTCCTCATCAGCACGGTTCTCCCGAAATGAAAGCTTGTTTATCGTTTGGTTACCCTGCTAGTAGAGGCCACTTCTAGTAGGTTGAAGGAACTCTGCTAGCAGGGTACCGTTTGGTTGTATACCTTAAACTTGTTGGCACTTTCTGTTAGATTAATTGAGTGACTGATTAATTATCTTTATCAAACATTCCCCAGACAAACTTTCTCCAGGCGTTTTCCTCGCTGAAGCCTCTTTCAAGCGGCACGCATCCCAAACAAAAATCGATAAACCGGAGCGTGACACTTTGCTGGCTTGGTCTACTGGTGAGCGTGACATTCTTCACCGATGGACAACAGGGCGTGGTTAAGACCCCCGGGGTGGTAGAGATGCTGTTAGAACTGAGCGGAGCTCAGAATAAGCAGTTACAAGAGAAGGCAATACTTGTGCTGAGGAATTTGTGCTTCCATGGTGCTAGCAAACCTGTACTGTTGGTGAACGGTGAGTGAAAAAAGTGTCCGTTGTACATTCAAGATCCTGCAGTTTTACTTCAAATGAAACTTATTTGTTGACATATACGGTATATACATTAGCCGAAAGAGACGTATGAATTAACAACTTCAAAAATAAAAGAGTTTTATTTACTCACTCGTGCACTTAAAACTAAAAGAGTTTTATTTACTCCTTCAAATACATCACAAAAAATGAAACAAATAAACAAAGCAAAGAAGTCATATAACAATAAGTCCCATTGTTGTTGCCATGGTTTTCTTCTTCACTACCATTTTTGCTGTCTGCCGCAGTAATTATCTCGCTTCTTTTTCCGTGATTTCGGTCGCCATGGTTTTGATGGACCTGCTTGTTCGCGCTCAGGGTCAAGCTGACGTAGCCGCTCACGTTCTTCCAACTCGCACGCAATTTCATACTTCAATCTGATCAACTGAGCTGCTTGTTCGCGCTCAGCTTCAAGCTCTTCTGACTCACTCTCTTCACTTTCACGCTGCATTCTGCTCCATTGAGCTGCTTGTTCGCGCTCAACTTCAAGCTCTTCTTCTGACTCACTCTCTTCAAGTTCCAGATGATGTGATCGCTCACGTTCTTCTAACTCGTGCTCTTGAATTTCATGCTGCAGTCTGTGAAACAAACAAAGAAAACAGGCTAAGTTTTTGCTTTGTGATTGGCTAAAATATCTCACCCCACTTTCTAAACCAATCGGAAACAAAACCAAAACCAATTGCGACTTGCTTTCCCGCGCTTGGTGCCAATTACATGCATTTGGTACGAGTTCTGATTGGTTCATTGAATTGTTTGCGTCTGTTGTGATTGGCTAAAATATCTCACGCCACTTTCTAAACCAATCGGAAGCAAAACCAAAACCAATTGCGACTTGTTTTCCCGCGCTTGGTGCCAATTGCATGTATTTGGTACGAGTTCTGATTAGTTTATTCGATTGTCTGCGTCTGTTGTAATTGGCCAGTAATTTTGGTTTTCGTTGTCGTTTTACGACACAAAAGTGACAACCGCACTATTGCGAAGATGACTAATTTAAAAATTGATTTACATAAATTTCTGTATGGCGTAGAAAGGAATTTTCTAAGCTTGTTTATAAATAAAGACCGTAAGAAATGAACCTAAAAGAGGAAAGAACATACTAAATTTACCGGAAGTAGCGAAAACCAGATTGAAAGACATTTCAGCGACGAAAGCGTCCTGTTGGTCACTACTAACACGCTACTAAAATTTTCAAATTTCATCTGTTTTTTTTTTTTCTTTTACGGCCAACTTTTGGCTTTTTCCTGCGTTTTAAGCGCACTTTTATACTTATAAATTTTATTGTTTTTAAAGTTGAATACAACTGGTATTCATGCCGAAGTCCATGCCGTCTGATGAGGCGGGGGTCACTTGCACTGTAGAACCATCAAGTAGTTATAACTATTGTTGTAAATGTCAGTCCATCCGGCCAGTTGTTTGATTCTCACCTCAGTTGCCGTATAATCTCCTTTATGAGGTAACAATTAGTCACCAAGCTAATAACAATTATCATCACGTAAAACGTGACCTGCGATGTCCAGTTTATCATCGTGATCTGGAACTTTGTCCAGTAATCTGGATAAAGAAAAAAGATACACAAGGCGACGTTAGACGGGCTTAAAGGGGCTATATAACGTTTTGAAGTGTTACTTTAAAAAAACCAAAAGACCTGCCCTTTGGAGTGTTCTGTGTTCCCCCCTCCCTCCCCCTGTAGTGATCTCAGTATTAAAGAGTACAAACAATTGTCTTGGGCTGCAGATGACCGAGAAAAAAATGGTTGCAACCCAATTTTTCCAAGTTTATCGCCTTGTGTCTTCGATACTCAATTGAATTGAACTCGCTAAAACTCAGATTATGGTCGATTTTGTCCTTGAAAATTCAATTGATATCCACCTCTGAGTGTTCTATAAGCATTTCTTGTATAAAATATGAGTTTAAATGCTATAGCTCAGAAGGAGGTCGGACACCTCAATGAGAATATATAACGGAGTAACTGGTTAGCTTTCAGTTGACGTAGGGGTTAGCAGTTTATATAGTTAAATTTAGACCTAAACAACCCGAGAAGCTAGGTGGTATTGTGGTACGGTTGGTTATGTAAGCCTACGCCTAGCTGAGGTCACAGGTTCAGGTGAGGAAACCTGACTCATTATAAGCCTCGTGGTTTCTTTCAGGTCTCCTCGCCATTCACTTTTTTCTGTAATCTTTTATTATTTCCATCTGTAAAATTTCTATCTGTAAAATGTTGTATATATGGCAAATAAAGAATGAATGAATGAATGAAAGGTTCAATCCTGAGTGGGGATTTTAGATTTTCTTTTTTACACTTAAACATTTATTGAAAATAAAATTCTCAGTGTCGACATTACGTTATATAATTCTCAATAAGGTGTCCGACCTCCTTCTGAGCTATAGCAGGTCGACTCTACCATGACAAAGATACTTAGTTTAAATTTAGGGTAACTTTGACTTTATCAAAATCCCTATGGCATAGTAAAGAATATTCACTTATTAATGATCCCTTCAAGATTTAACTCACGGTCTCGAAAGTTGGAAGCTCATTACACGAAGCGATGTTTAACTCAGGGAGTGAATGAGATGAAGAACCCTAAGACCGCTAACCACAAAATATTCCCATTGAGAAAACGATCGATAATATTGACTGACCGCTATTTTAAAGCAAGCTTAAAACAAATGAAAACTTCAAGGTACTGTATTGTCGTCCAGTGATAACAAACTCAAACAGCGATTGACCCTTTGAAGCTGGCTTTACTTACAGTTCGTCAGATTACAAGTCTTCTCCTGAGTCCATCGCATGGCCGCCACGCCCCTGTTCCATAGCCTTGTAGTAAACCCTGTTGTGCCTGCTCGTCTGGCAGCTTTTTCCGTGCAAAATTCTGTTTCCTAATGAACGGAAAGAAGGCCATCTTAATAACATTGCAATATAAAGGGGATTTTCAAGCAATTCAAGTCTTTCATCAGTTATTTGGAATGAAGAAACAGATCTTTTCACGTGATTTGACAAGTTTGTTATTACTTACACTGTTTCGAGACTACTCTGTGAATTGAAATAACGAAGTTTCATGCAATTTTCCGAAAAATTTCGAAAATATTCGAAAATTCGCCGAGGACTATCTGAAAGTTCTACGAACATTTCCGATCATTTTCCGAAAATTGCCAAAGATGTTCGAAGATTTCGGAGGAGAATATGACGACTACAGACAGACACCTTTTGTCTCGTTTGACATTTAATATGAGCAATCACTTTAACTAACGCGAAGATATTCATTTATTTCTTCCAAGAGGACACGGTAACGAATCCCGCAATCTGATTGGTTCTTAGCGCGGTCTGGATTTTCCTATCTCTACCCACGGGCACGGTAACGCTTTCGTGAGTGATGTGACTCCGTTGTTTTAAGCTTGTAAGCCGTGGTTTTATTGAAGTTTTCCGTTAATTATGGACCCTCTTCACAGTGAAGATAAAACTAGTTGATACTTTCACATTCGTCGAGATATAAATTTTCCACGTAGGAAAAATCCTTGTATTTTACTGAACTTTATATGATAATATTAAGTAGGTGTATTTAACATGTAATGTACTCACCTGGACACTTTTGTTAGAGGCGTCCATGCATTTTTCAAACACGTTGACTGGTACTTGTGTCATTCTTTTATCGTGTTCTTCTTTCTTCACTCGAGTCGTTTGGAGGGGTTTACCACTGGACTTACGCCATCCTATAATCGCCATGCACTTGTTCCATAACCTTGCAGTAAACCAGGTACTTTGAGATGAACGTCTGTTTGCATTCAGTGAGCAAGAATTGTTTTCCTGGAGATGGAAACAGGAGTTATGATATAACTATACGTACAAGCAGAAGCTTATCACGTTATGAGCTATTGGAACAAGATATATCCCAAATGTTTATGAAATGTAAACCTTTCCGTGTACGGTGAATGATGTTGTTTTTTCCACATGAAGTCCAAGCTCATGACGCGAGAAGTCGTAGCATATCCCTTATTAGAACTTAACAAACCAAATAGCCAGCACTATTCACCTCTTCTTCGGTAAATGATTGTTAATTATCTACCAACCTTTGTTATTGCGACTTTGTGTTACCAATGATTAACAGTTTGCGGGCCCGTGCTTCCACCAAAATTATTTTGCAATTTGCCAATTGTCAAACCGATTGTTAGACTCTCTGCTCAATTTGTTAAAAGTTCTCCAAGTTTTAACATCTCTTTTCTCCATTCCGTATTTTCAATTATGCAACAACAATACTTTGGTGGAGAAGACTGAAATTTTGCTTTATAATGAACGCACCTACTGTAGTTGATCTACTACAATCATCACAAATGTAGTCGTTATATTTCTAAATACCTTACATATCTAAAGATCTCAACAGGGTAGTCCAGCACTTGTCCAAACGATGTCTGTGATTCGCTAAGAAAACAATAGATTTGTCCCGCTGGGATAGGGATTAGGGATAGGGGCATTGTTCTAGTGATATATTAATTGTATCGTTCGCCAATCACAGACATCGTTTGGACAGCTACGGGGTCGCCCCACCTTTTAAATTAACTCACCGGACCATTAGTTGCCTTAGCACCAACCAGGCAAAACGCAGACTCATTGATGAATGTTTTTGCTATCCGTTTTTCCTCTGCTTTCTTCACTGGTGTTACTTGCAGACGTGTATCGTCGCGTGTAGGGCAAATTAATGGCGTCATGTCGTTGGTGTCCATTTCGTAATTGATACAAACGTTACTTATAGTATCATTGGATTGGATCTCCGCCACAGCGGACACTTGAGCGTCCTCGAAACATTTGGTTTGGTTTCTTGCGTCAATGGAATCGTGCAATGTTTCTGTATCCATGCGGGTTGTGCTGCTTTCGTCCACAAGAACAGGATTTCCAATCTCCGAGTTCTTAAGTGGCCACGATTCACCGTTTCTCTTGGAAGGGCTTTCCTCGACTAATGGATCCCTCGACGCGATGGCCTTGGTAGTAAGATTTGCATTACTCTTAGGCCTTGCATTGTCTTGCATTGCCTTGCATTCTGTTTCCTAATGAACGGAAAGAAGACGATCTTAATAACATTGCAAATTAGGGGTTTTTCAAGCAATTCAAGTCTTTCTTCAGTTATTCGGAATAAAGAAACATATTTTCCAGTGACTTGACGTGTGAATCAAGGCTAGCTGACAAGAACAATATTTTATACAATGAACTGAATACTACGCGCTCTGTGATTGATCGTTGCTTATGATCTATCAGAGTACAGACGCACGGCTGACGTCATAGAAAAATAGTTTGCTTTGTTTTGTCCAACATATCGCACAGTTTTGAAAATGTTTGCGAGATTATTCTGGATTGAAAAAGTGAAAGCCTGGAAAAATGTTTATCAGGAGCTGTTTACGAGCAAGAAAAAGAAGAAACCAAGACGAAAAGTATTCTTGGCGACTTGAAAAATACCTAAACTGGAACAAATCTTCGAACAGTCGAGCGCTACGAGGCAAGTTCGTAATTTTACTCTTTTTACTTTTCTGTTCATTCTATAAAACAAATAGATTCCATTTGGCCGTGTTTCTGTTCAGTTATAGATCACAGAAGACGTCAAAATGTAGTAAGAACATCAGTGACACACTCGCCTGCGGATCGTGTGCCACTTGTTTGTTCTTACCACATTTTGACGTCATCTGTGATCTGTAACTTAACAGACACACGGAATGGAATCTATTTGTTAAATACACACGAGTAGTACTAATCTCGAAACATTAACAATGTAAGTATATTAAGTAACCGCTGTAAGTACATACATGAACTGTCTTACCGGAACACTTTTGTTTGAGGGTGCCATGCATATTTCAAACACGTTGACTGGTACTTGTGTTATCCATTTATTTTCCGCAGATTTCTTCACTCGGCTCGCTTGGACGGGTTCACCACTAGACTTACGCCATCCTATAATCGCCATCCACTTGTTCCATAACCTTGTAGTAAACCAAAAACTTTCAGATGAACGTCTGCTTGCATTCTGTGAGCAGTTGCTTTCGTCCACAAGAACAGGCTTTCCAATCTCTGAGTTCTTTAGCGACCACCGTTCACTGTTCCTCTTAGAAGCGCTTTCCTCGACTAATCGTTTCCTCGACTCCATGTCGTTCGTAGTAACACTTCTATTACTCTTAAGTCTTGCACTGTCTCTGTTTTCCTCGGCTAATGGATCCTTCGATGCGATGTTCTTCGCAGTGAGATTGCGGGCCTTCTTCTGAGTTTCATTCGTCCTCAGCCATCGCATGGCTGCCAAGCCCCTGTTCCATAGCCTTGTAGTAATCCATGTTGTGTCTACTTTATTCGTGCAAAATTCTCTTTCCTAATGAGCGAAAAGAAGATTATCTCAATAACATTGCAATATAAGAGGGATCTTCAAACAATTCAAGTCTTTCATCAGTTATTTGGAATGAAGAAACAGATCTTTTCAAGCGAGTTGACATACATCTGATGTCAAGGCTACTTGCAGCTGACGAGAACAATTTCATGCACACGAGTTGTAATGTCGAAACACAGTTAGCCTGCGAGTAAGCTCTCGAGCTTCGATGTAAGAAAATTTATTTCCAGTACTAAGAAGGTACATACGTGAAATGTACTCACCGGTTCACTTTTATTGGAGACCACCATGTCATTTTCAAGCCCATTGACTGGTACTTGTGTCATCCATTTATTGTCTGCTGATTTCTTCACTCGACTCGTATGGACGGGTACACCACTAGACTTGTGCCATCCTATAATCGCCATGCACTTGTTCCATAACCTTGTAGTAAACCAAGTACTTTCAGATGAACGTCTGCTTGCATTCCGTGAGCAGTATTTGGTTTCCTAGAGATGGAAACAGGAATTGTGATACACTTTGTCATTGTGCCTTACCACGATGAACGATAACCAACTCTTTCACGATTTATAGGGATTACATGTTAAAATAAGTAAAAGACATAACCACAGGCAGCTTAAGCTCGTGACGTTTTTGGTGCATACCAAACCAAATATCCAGCATTATTCGCCTCCACTTCAGTTAATAATGTTTTTAAAATTATCTACCAAACTTTCATATCGTGACTTTGGGTTACAAATGATATACGGTTTTCCAGCCCGTGCTTCTACGGAAATGATTTTGCCATTTGCTGATTATAAAACCAATTATTAGACTCTCTGTAAGTAAACTTCTCCAAGCCTTAACATCTCTTTTCTCATTCCGTAATCATGATTTCGATAAATGCAACAACAAGAGTTTGGTGGAGTAGACTAATGTTTCACTTTAAAATGAAAGCACGTACTGAAGATCAGCTTCTACAATCATCACAAATGTAGTTCTTATATTTCTTAATAGCTTAGTTGTCTAAAGATCTTTTAAGATCTTTAATTTAAGATCTGTTGAATAAATACTCACCGGACTGTTGTTGTAGTGGATGGCCGTTGTAGTAAGATTTCCATTACTCTTAGGCCTAGCGTTATCATTGTCTTCCTCGACTAATGGATCCCTTGACGTGATGGCCATTGTAGTAAGATGTCCATTACTCTTCAGCATGGCATTGTCAGAGTTTTCTTCGACTGATGGATCCCTTGACGCGATGTCCTTTGTAGTAAGATCATTTCCATTATTCTCAGGCCTGGCATTGTCATAATCATTATTTTCAGAGACAGTTATATCTGGAACCATACCACAGTAACCCATAGCAGCAAACTCTGCGGGCGTCTCGTGTTCAGGACCATAACTATAATCATCTTCGTCGTTTAGATCACAAGTGCCGAGGTTACTTGGCAATATGTTGTCCTCATTTTCCATTTGCGGTGGTGAAACCCATTGGAATTGAAGGTCTGAACGAAAGTAATCAAAGGTTGGAAATTTCGGGAGCCGTTCAGGTCCTTCATGTTCACTGTCAGAATGTCCCATGTCGGTCTTTGTCATCAGAGGAGTAAGGGTGTTCACACGCTTTATTTGCCTCTCCATTTCGGAAATATCAAGGTTGAACATGTGATCCACCGTCTGAAAATAGAAAGGGGATATCTTTTTAATTTTGCACGCAAATTAAACTGTGAACTGACGCTTTTCTTGATAAATTCAGTTAAACCACTCCTTACATAGAGGTTACTTCACGGTTGGTGAGGGCGTACGATTTTTATTCACGAGTTGGGAAGAATCACAAACGAACGAGCGAGGCTTTGCGAGCGAGTGAGTTTGTGATTTTTTTTTTATTTTATTTTATTTTATTAGACTTCGCCTTCAATCAAACTAATAACAAACAAAATGATAAAAAAAAAAGAAAACAACTACTGGGTTATGGCAGGGTGACCACAACAGCTGCCGCCAAATACTGTGGGCCCAAGATTAACAAAATTCTAAACACTCGAATAAAATGGTAAAATATAGTAACTAATAACAACACGATTCTTTCCAACGAGTGAATAAAAATCGTACAAGCGAACGAACCGTGAAGTAATTTGTTTGTTATATGCATACTGAGATTTACACAACAGAAAAACAAGACGAAACGATTAAATTATCAACACTTTAGTAGAAGGGTTCTTGGTTTATTGTCAGACTCAACTTTCAAGTGGAAAAATTCACCGAATTCACACATCTAACAAAAATAACCACGACAATATTTTTTTCCAAAACTATAACAAGACTATATACATAATAAGACACTTTACGACAAAAACAAAGCAGTTTGCGTACCTGTGTGTTGAAGTTTTTGCCGCTTTGATAACAACAACAAATGGCGAGAGTTCAAACTTGCTTGCACGTTTGGCGATTTAATTGCTTTTTTTTAGCTTCTTTTAGCCTTATTCTTTCTCCTGTTGAATGTATATTTTCCCTTTCAGCAAAATCTGTTAAAGTTATATTCTGTAGGTCCGCAGAAATCCGCATTTTTCATTAAAGTGAAAGAACTTTAAACCCTTTTGTCGCCATGAATGAATTTCTTCGAGGCCTTCAAGGAGGGCGAAGGCACACTGAATGGCGGGAATTCCCGCGTACGATTTTTGTCACTAGTGAAAAATGTCGTATCGCGATTCTGATTGGTCATACGATATTCTTCACTAGTGAGGGAAATCGTATGACCAATAGGATGGCTTGTCATACGTGAAGGGACAATTTTTATCTCAAAGTTTTCTGGTGTGTAAATCTCAGTATGTATATAATAAAGACTCTTCTCTATTACGAATAGTTGACTTGGTCCCGAAGAGACCAAACATCATAACCTTAACCTTAGCGTCCATGTAACGGACAACTCCGTTACATGGACGCTAAAGTCCTTCTATTGGAATCCGTATTAGGAAGGTTAGTCTGTTCTTTTAATCATAAAACTGACTAAAGAAAGAGCGTGAGAAGGAAACATCTTTAAGAATTGTGATGGCAACACTTGACTGAAATCCCGAGGGAAATTAATAAAAGGCTAACCTCCTCACACTGGGCGACGTACAGAAGGCTAACCTCCTCACTCTGGGCGACGGACTCGCATGTCAGAAGGATAACCTCCTCACACTGCGCGACGGACTCGCGTGTCAGAAGGCTATCTTCCTCACACTGCGCGACGGACTCGCGTTTCAGAAGGCTAACCTCACACTGCGCGATGTTCTCGCGTGTTAGAACTGCACACTTTTTTAAAGGGGCAGTGTTGCGGCTGATATATAGTGTTTTCCTTTATTATCTTGAAATAGGAAGAACAAATCGCCAAAAGTGATGAAATATGAACTAAAGAGGCAAGATAACGGATAAAAAGTCAAATTCCACAAGAATGGCAGTTTTGATTTCTCCATCGCCTGTCACGAAATCAGATTTCATGAACTGTAATCCGCTTCCATCCTTGTAATCCTGCACTTTATCAACAAACAACTGCTTCTGTTTTGCTCTATAGAATCTTTTTATCCAATCAAGGTGTATATTTGGTGGAATTTGGAGATATAACATGGAAAAAAGAAAAGCGAAATGAAAGGCGCTGATTTCGTACCCGAGTTCTGCTAGAAAGTAGAAGGCAAAAGAGAATGAAAAAGTTGCTCATCTCTGGCCAGTCTTGGTTCTTATTTTTGTCATTCTTCAATAAAGAGTACATAGTACGCTCATTCAATGAAAAACGTTAAAAATATATTTTCATAGACTTGCCACAAGTCGACCTTCGCTTTTTTAGTCGAGTTTTATTAGAAAAATTTGCGCGCGAAATTAAGTTAAGTCGTCCAACGAAGAACCTAACTTAGCGAAAATTTGTATTGGAAGGGACTTGTGGCAAGTCTAATATTTTCACTGATAAATGCGCGCTATTCAAAAACACCAATTGAATGACTTTGATGTTCCTGTGCTTAATTATTTGATGGAATAAGAAATCGATGAACTTACCCCTTTTGCCGACCAAGTAAGATCAGCTCTGGTGATTGACCTTGCCGCAAACCTGTCCACGTTGATGTGCCTCGGCCCCCCAAATCCAAAGGTTAGCCAATCGTAAAATGACTGCATGGCAAAACAGAATCCGTTCCATGCCATTTCCGATAATGATGATAGTAAATTTCCAATTACTCGAGGGGTCTCGGGAGGCGGTAACGAAGTACCGGTGTTTTCCTGATGAGTTGTGACGATCTTTTCTTTCCCGTTTTCCTTTTCTGGTTCAGTCTGTTGAAAAGAAGAAAAACAACGCTATTTTTTACTTTGAATTAGGCGTTCAACGAGTAAAAATTACTTACAGCTTTAGTAAGAGTTGTCATTAGTTCTGTAGAAAAAACACCTCTTGGTAATTGCTAATCGGGCTGTATATGTGCGATAACACGCACACTTAGGCCCTGGCTAAACTAGGAAACTTTGTGGCAGAAATATTGTTGTGGATGTCAATGGTTCCCAGCCTGGGTTTAGCCGCGTGAGAAACATTTGTTGCAGACTCGAATCTTGCTTCCCGGACGCAATCAAATTTTGTTGAATAAAGACAAAACATTTCTACTTCCAAAACAAATGTTTCCGCAACAATGTTTCCTAGTTCATCGAGGCGCTTCACACCTAACCTCACTTACTTCTTAACGATTATCTACGTCTTCTTATCTACGTCTTCTTATTTACTCACTTCTTTTCGAGCAACATTTCCAGGTAAGTAACTTGTAGTTGTGCTGTTAATAATCCTGTTGACTGCATCCACCCTGACTGTGACAAGCAAATCAATGGAAGTAAGGTGAAGCTCAATTGTAGCATTCTTGTTCCGAATATCCTCGTCTATCCGTCGGAAGAAAACTTCCTCCGGGCCATCAACAACGTTGACTCCTGCACATAGAATTAAAAGAAAAAATAGAAAAGCAACAAGTTCAGGTTGGGTGTGGAAAGGTAAAAGGATGCATAAATGTAAATAGTTGAAAGTTACCACGTTTACGTTTTTCAAACGCGAATCAAGGTAAATTTTGAAAGTCCAGGAAATTAAATAACAAAATCAATTTTGAAATTCCTGTATTCACAAACTTTTCGTCCATTTACCCAATGGCACTAAATAATCTTGTAAACATGAAGAAATCCGATCCTACGGCGGATTAATAATGAAAGTGTAACAGAAAGAAATTCAACCGTCGCATTCTCGGCCCCAGAGCCCTCGTTTCGTAAGGTCAGCGGCTAAAACGTGACGTAATTTAAAAAACACCGTGGAACGTTCGAAATCACTTCCGGTTAAAATCGCAAGTGTCACGTGATCAGGTATATATAAAAACCATAGAAACAAAAATCCAAACGAAATTTACTTCCGACTGCATGCACGCGCATAGAAACCATAGCAACAAACATCCAAACAAAACAGTGATTTTACAACTGATCGAGGCAACAAATAGAACATTTAAAAAATAGCACGTTATTGTTTAAATAAAAACTAAAATAGCCGCGGGTATTAAGAATCAAACGTAAATCATGTTTCGATAATATAGGGATGGAAATTATTCGTAATCCAGCGTAAATAACGGCTTTTTCGCACGCGCCCTGAGCCGTTGCTGCCAGCTGACGCCATGCGTAAAAAATCGCCTGAGGATTCGTAAGTTCAAAAACGAATCTTACCTTTCTTGCTGATGTTTTTTAAAGCAATCCAGGTTCCTAACACTGTTGAAAACAAAAAAACGTATAATAAACGCGTTTTCATCTTGTCACGAATGACTTGATTTCTTTCCTTGTGCGACACGACCGAAATCGTACCACGACGCAGAACGAAGTAAAAACTACTTGACGTCATAAAGGCAAAATCGAACTTTAACTGGATGCGCGCTCATTCGATGGAAGGTCTGACGTTTTACAGCCGGATTTTATTTATTTTATTTTTTTTACCGTTGACATCAATAGTAAATGTGAGTTATGTTAAACCGACGCCAATTTTGACACACTTGGGACCATGAAAGCAGGTCATCTTTGAAACTCGAGAATCTTAGGGAATGTTCGACGATACGCGGGCTTAGTTCCTTCGGGTGACGTTCGGTTAATTTACGAAAACGTCCGGAAGACTTCGGAATACCTCGAGTCATACTGGGTGCAGAAGACCTTAACTCGGTGATGCATAAGTCCGAACATTGTAGAACAACAGGCTTGAATTCTTAAAGAAATAAAAACGAACGAACATGACGCGGGACAACACAACAGAGCCCGGCTCTAACTAAAGTGCGCTCTTTATCTTGCGAATTTTGGCTGTGAAGAAAGCTGTAAAGCTAAAACACGACTCTCTTCTTCTTTTTATTTTTCAGAGAAACTCCTACCTCTATTGGTGGATTTTACCACTGACAGTTCTACTTATCTGAGAGCCTTGTGTCTGTCCGCTTTATGCTCTCTTTTGCACAACTGTCAGAAGGTAGGGTTATTGGTTTTTATTTTCTTTATACTGTTGACCAAAATTAAAATGTACACGTCATTTGTTACGCTTCAGTTGTGATTGGCTAAACAATCTCGGGCCTCTTTATCAACCAATCAGAAGTAAAACCAAAACCAATCATAACTTACTGGCACGCGTTTTCCCGCGCTTGGCGCCGGCTACATGTGTTTGTTTTGGGTCATCTGTAATTGGTTCATTGGATTGTCTGCGTCTGTTGCGATTGGCCAGAGTAATTACTTCGGTTTTACGACAGACAATTGAAAACTTTATGGCGTAATTTTGATGTTGTGTCACTTACTAAGTAGATTGTCTTTTGACTTGTTATTAACAGGCCAAAGTTTCGTTGAAGAAGACAGGAATAGTGGATAAACTTGACGAAATAAAGCTTATTTCAGGTTCGTTTCATTTCAGTTATGGAGACATAAAGTATAGTTTTAACTTGTGAGTCTGTCGACGACTGGTGTGTCCATTCAAATGAAATTTCTCTGGCAGTACTTTTGCATGGTACCATTTGTTTTCAGTTCCTTGTGTTACAAAATGAAATTTGGGATTTTTCTTGAAATGTTATTTTTGACGTACTTGGGAATTAAAGGCAGGGGCGTAGCAACCTGTACGTACCTTAAAAAGTCGAAAAAAGAAAAAATACGACCTAGTTGAATATTTATGTCAAGGTTTGGGACTTGAGGGTTGGGGGGGGGGGGGGGGTAGGGGGTGTTTGAAAATTGGTTGTGCGTACCTCTGAAAAAGTCCTGGCTACGGCGCTGAAAGGCATTGGTCTGGCATAACCTAACTCAACTTTACGCATTAAAATAAAATCTTATCAACTTTTTGTATTGATTGCGTATTTCAGGAGGTGAACAACAGAGTTTGGAAGACAAGTACAGCAAAATGTGTCACGACAGTGTTAACACTTTACAGAAAATGTTTTCAGAGCAAAGATGACATAACAGACCGTGTATTTTAAACATTTATTCGCTTTGTATATATGTATTTAGTACATCCATTACGTACAGTCAGAGAGGAGTCATTGAAGTGTTCGCCCCTAACGGCTAACCGATTCCATTACCTGTCAAGAATTGCGAGCTTTTTCCTTGACTCTTTCATCTTTCTATGCGATCTTTGTATTTCACGGATTGGTAGAACTTTCGTAAAGAGAACATGAGAACTACACGCTTTTTGCTGTAACATGAACTTTTTGAGAACATATTTTCTATATTCTCTGTGAAATGTAAGCTAATTTTCACAAGACAAAATCATTTACGTTGTCAGGAAACACTTTAAAGACACTAAAAGTGAAACATTTCGTGGTACAGCATTATAAATAAATGTATATATCACTGTATGGAAACAGAAAATCCAAAATCTTAGTCTTAAAAAGAGGAAGGGTCACATGTTGTTGCCACTAGGTCCTATATTCTAATGCCATTCAATTCTGTTCGAGTTGCTTCTTTTCACAGTGGTTACAATAAAAAGTGGCTTCCTGTACTAGCAGACATTTAAACCTCTTCTTTCACAAGTTTTTGACATTTGCAAGGGAGCACTTCAACCGTTTGACTTTAGGTTCCATACTGTGCAATTATGATTAGCGCAAGCACCGACAGGTTATCAAACAAGATACGTCAATCAGACCTCAGAATATGTTATTATCTTCGGCAAAATCCTACACAATGCCTTGCAGTCATATTTTCCACTGACAAGGCTTCGGTTTTTTGTTGTCCCACTTGATCTGATTTCGCCAAAAGTAATTAAGTGCTGACAAATGACATCGGCCCAACTTCGAGCAAAGGCTCAATCCATGTCTTTGTAAAATGGTGACCTTTGACGTTCTTTCTTGAGCATATAAACTACAATTGACACATGTCTAGTAGTTTGTTGTCGGGACGATCACGGAGTCATAAGGGAGGGGAATGTCACGTGAATAGTCGAATACGATGGTCTGCGCCAGCAGTGAAGATCCATGGCTGATTTGGATGAAACTGACAGTCCAACACGCCTGCAATGAAGGAATAAAATGGAATGATATGTTGAAACGAAAAGTAAAACATAGCCCAGATAAAAACAGGATTATAAGGCAAATTTCTTTAAAAGCTGAAATAATGCAAAAGCCTGCAACGATGTTTGCCACACCGCGTAATGAAATACAACATGGATGTTCCTGAATATGACGTGGTGAGTACACCTACCTAATTCTCCTTGCACTTTGTGACCCTTGAGTACTTTGACGGGAACTATTAATGGATTCTGCATCAAATCACTGAAGAACAACAGAAGATCGGTTCAGTTCCTAGCACCAAACAGTACAAATGAATGTTCACATGTGTAGTGTTAAGGTTAGCAAGAGACGTAGAAAATCATAACAGTGACAGTGTCTTAACAACCTGACCGTACTCCTTTCATTTCTTCGTTTTCTCTGTATTTAATGATCAGTTTGAGAAGTTATATCGAACACTCGAAAGAGTGTTTCATCAGGTATCCAAACACCTCGAAGTCTGTTTAACAAAAAATGAACTCGGCTTCGCCTCGTTTTTTCAACCCACTTCTCGATGTTTTGATTTCCTGGCACCGGTTGTTCAAAAGGTGGATAGCGCTACCCAGCGGATAATGCCATTGGTTTTGTACATGTTTATCCGCTAGATAGCGATGTATCGGCTGGATAGCGCTATCCACCTTTTGAACAACAGGGGCCTGATGAAACACTCTTTGGAGTGTTTGATACATTACATGAAAACCACCTGGATAAGTGGAAGAAAGCTCAATGTTTTCGGCATGGCTGGCGTGATAACATTACCTGAAGTCCCTGGCAAAATGCAGCATTGTGCGCAATAGACCAATTTCGATATATTAAAATTCATACTTGGCTCCGAGGCTTGGGGGAATAAAACAAAAGAAATCACATTGAGGTTCAGCGTTGAATTATTCATTTCTTTTGTTTTATCCCCCCAAGCCTCGGAGCCAAGTATCAATTTTAATGTATCGAAATTGGTATATTTCAGTAGATCCTACAAAGTATGTATCTCTGAAATTGGTGCGCACTCCGGACCCGAAAAGGAGTTGGGAGAATTCAAAAGTTGATATGAACCTGGGTTGCAGGGAAAGGCCGGTTTAAATTCTCCCAAACGTACTCTCGTGTTTCCATCAGGTTGTGTGAGTACAGGGCGGTCATTTTCTATTCTATTATCACAGAAACCCATTTCCATGAGTGGTTTGGCACCGAGCCCGACTATGATGGTTGATGGAGAGGGTTGAGGAGTGTAGTTCTTATTCTGAGTTCTCTATACTAGCAGTATATTTACTCAACTTTAATGCGACACATTTTCAGCTGATGATGCTGTACTTACTTGAAGATTCTTCCATGACACACAATAACCGTCCCGTCATCACTAGCGGAAGCAAACAGCGGATAGTGACGATGGAAGGTCACCTGACGTAACGCTTTCTTGTGGCTCCTGAAAAAAAAAAACAAAGACGATGTATCAGGTCTATTTCAGTCAAAGCCCACAACGAGGGTCTATTAGAGGGGGTCGCACAGTCCGCAGACCGCCATAGTTTGTTCTTCCTAGACCGCAAACCGCTTTGGTTTTTTCCTCAAGACAGAAACCGCCGATATTTCTGGACCGTAAACCGCCAGATAAATACGAATGTACCCGCAAACCGACACTAAAAAATAGCTTAAACCGCCAGCCCGCCAGAGTATAATAGACCCTCCACAACGAGGACAATCTATAAACTACTGCAACGTGTATTGTCAACGGCGTACTCTGCTAGTCTATTGATACATGTATCTGAACTTATCGTACAGTAGGTTTGTCCGTTTCTAAAATCCGTTCACTAACCTCATTGTCTTGTAGGGTTTTGTGGACAAGTCCATATCAAACCAGCATAATCGACGATCATAGCTTCCCACAATCAAATTGTCACCTACAAAAGAGACAAAGTTTCTCAGACATCCAAAGGTTTTAACAATCAACCTTTGTTCTGAAAATTGTTCATAACTGAAAACGAGCACACGTTTTTATGACTTTTGAAGAACTGATACTGCCAAGATTTTGTTTTGTATCGGCAAATATGTTGTTGTATCAATGTCATCCACTTTAATTGATCGATTCTGATCATATTTGCCAAAAACAGCTCTCGGGTTACCTCGACTTACCTTTTGGATGAACAGCCATGCTGGATATCCACTTCACATTTGAAACGAGTTTCTTTGTCAGTTCTTGTTTAGTGAGATTGTAAACTCGGATGAAACGTTGTGTCTAAAGAGCAACAGAAAATAACACGAGGTACACTGTAAATAGACGAGCCAACAATAAACCGTCGCTTGTTTATGCACCTTGATGGAGGACAAAGTGTATTGCCAAAAGACAATGCCCAGCATCCATTCTTGTCTCCATCATCCTCAACGATTGTTAACTAACTCGCTAAACAAAAACTCTGCGATCTTTGGTGATGATATAGGGCCTTTAATAATAACCTTTCCTTAACGATCGCCAATACTCCGCGCGCACACGTCTCCCATTTCCTCCCTTTACGCATGCTACAATCAAGGACAAAACGGTTGGGACGAATTTGCATTTACGATGTTTCCCTACGCACGCGACAGAAACACGGTACGCGCAAACGGTAAGTGTCCGTTTTCCGACCCCTGCCCCTTTACAATGTTGAGCCGGCCCGTGTAATAAAAATGATTTGTGGATTTCAACATTGTCTCGGGGAAAGGGGTGGGGTTGGTAAGATGCGCTTTAAACGAAAAATATGGCTTCATTGGTCAGTCACACTAAATTAGTAGTTAATAGGAGGACTTTGTAACATTTGTCCCAAGAACGTTTGTCCTTGATTGTAGTTTCCATATGATCGCAGCGTTTTGGCCAAAGATAAGCGATATAAAGATGCCAGTCTTGATGTAACTGAATGAACTTCAAACGAGGTCTATATTTATGAAATAAAATGTAAGAAGTAACTGAGTTTTGTAGTCCACTTACAGCTACAAACAAGAAAGGTCTCGTGGGATGGAACAGCACTCGTTGGATGAGGCCTTTGGCTTTCTTGAAGGGACACTGGTATGTGGAGAGAAAATAACTTGGTTGAGATATACTACAATACAGGTACGTTAATAATATTTCTACAGGCATGACCATTATAACAACATAGCCGATGTGATACTAAGAATCCCAGCAGTTCCTATACTGGGGCGAGTTATGAATGTGCCCTCCCAGAAAGGCTCTGAAGGGCGCGGCAGTATAGAGTGGGTTCCTGTCTCCGTTCGTCGCTCTGACTCGGCGCTTCGCGCTGTAAGATTCCGTTCCGTCAAATTGTCAACAGAAAACAAATCTTTGCTTGAATTTCCTCGTTGTGCGCCCGTTTTAGTGAGCCAAAGAAAACTAACAATCATAGTTGTCTAGTCTTTGAATTGTCCATTAGGGATCATTTAATAGGCATCGAGAAACGTTGCATCTGTAGTGGTTATTATCAAATGCATACACCCTTTGGCAACAAACGAAAATTAAAAGTACCTGACTTCGACGTTTTGTCATTTGATGGATAAACACGGATTTGTTGCTGCCTATGAGAAAAATATACAGAGGCAATTAAGTCAACCTCTAAACATAATTATAATTCAACACATTGATACACTGCCCAAATATGGTCAAAAAGTTATCGATATGCGTTATGTCTACATGACGTATAACCAGCGATGGCGGTAAATTTCGCATTTTGAAGGAAAGTGAAAATGACTGCTGCCTGCAATTTCGTGTTTTTTGGCGAAAAAGTGCGTAAACTATTAGTTAAAAAGGGAAAAGAAAGAGAAGAAAAGAAAAAACAAAACATCTGTAAGCTTTTTTTTTTTAATAAAAGGCTTGTCGGCGATATTTTTTCTTCAAACTGTGCTTTGTTATCAATGTGTTGAATTATAAAACTATTATAGCGCTCAAGCTTGCGTGATATCGCCTAATTTTAGCCGACTCGGCCTACGGCCTCGTCGGCTAAGTATTAGGCGATATCACACGCGCTTTCGCGCTATAATATTTAATTAGTGGTCTTTTTACAAACAAAGTCACCCATTCAGGCTTTCTGTAACACGAGGCAACTAGGAGCGTTCAGCTGCTCCTCCTCCTTCTCCCCCCTGGGTGGGATGCTATGAAGAACGACAATATGTAACTTAAGTTTCTTAACTACTAAGGAATCAATATAACGGCCAGCGACCCTAACGCGCTATCCAATATAACCAATCTTACAAAATAGAGTTGTTTATACCTTGTGGTACAACAGAAGCAAAATAATCTCCCTTTCCGTGCCATGTTATCTGTGATATAACCTGTCGAAGGAATATTTCGTTACAGCAAATTAGTTCTACATGTAGCACGGAAAACTGCCGGTTTCTATAAGCAATCAAAGGGCTCTAAAAGCCATCTCGTGAATACGAAACAACGTAAGGTTAAGTCCACAGAGCGGTTTTAATTTTCCATACTGAGTTTGAAGTCAAAGAATTGAAGAGTAAAACGGATTGAAAACGACCAAAACATCTTAGCGTGACATAAATATGCATTGTGTGAAACGAGACTGGATGACGAAATTACACTGGGGAATTAAAAAAAAAAGATAACCACAGCAATCACCTATTTACACGTAATGCACTGGGGAATTTAGAAAAGGTTGACTGTTTCCCCTCAGAGACACGCTACTTATTCAATTACAGCTGCAAGTAATACAATCTGAATGAGAAATTAAAAAAGTTTACAGATGATGGAACGAGTGAAAATTTGCATATCTGTCCCCGTTCACTATATCTCGTTCAACACTTCGCGTATTCACGAGATAACAAAACAGCAATGTTCTTTTCAGACAATGGTTTGTCCTGAAACAGCCTGCATTAAGTAGAGGTCAGTAGACCCTGGCCATTCAAAAATGATTTGCCGGCTGCGATTCGCACATGACCAGGAATGGAAAATTTGCAGTTCTCTTTTTTTTCTTTCTGGATGTTTACATTTCAGGAATTCTTTTTCTAGCTAAATCATGTTTTGAAAACTAAGGTGTACGCACTACTGACAGTGAATCATACATCAAAATGCGCAGATGATTGTATCCCATTTTTAAGTAAGGAGTTCATTTTGTGGAGTATAGGGGAATTGGAGCAATTTTCAATTCCATGCCGTAAAACCAAAACCAAAGTAATCCACAGCATAATTACCTTATTATGTTTTATAACTAATCGTTCTCCGTTCTTGTACTCCTCTTCGCCAGCAACTGACCACTCTACACCAGATTCTTTTGGCCCAGCTGTAAAGTAAAATCAGATGTGATGCTTGAGAAAATTCATGAGACAGTATTGGTACCTTAAACAACCACTAAGGTAACACCTAGGAAAGCATCAACAAAACGGCAAATTTTTTCAAGATTATGGCCAGGAGCTTGCTTTATGCTTCCTTTATTTTCTTAAAATTGGAAGAAATCATCGCCAAAGGTGATAGAAGCAAAAATTTATACACATACTAAACAGACAAAATAAAGGCTAGAAAAGTGAAAAATTCACAGGAATGACAAGTTTGATTTCTTGACCGCCCGTCAAATTTCATGAACTGTAATCCACTTCAATCCTTGCAATCCTGCTTCTTATCTCCAAACTACTGCTTTTGTTTTGTTCTATAGAATATTTTTTATTTAGTGAACTAAGTTGTATATTTGGTAGTATTTTGCGATATAACGTGGAAATAAGCTAAGCGAAATTTTGCTATTTCGGAGGAACAGTGTCTCTTTAAAGGCTGGTTTTCACTAACGTCGGAGTCGTCAGGGCGCTTACGATCTAGCGACGACAGGGAAGATCAATCAACTAAGTCGTAAGCGGAGTCGTAAGCTGGACGGAATCGCGGAGTCGAAAGAATCAAAAGGTTTCTATTTTCTTCCGATTGCGCATGACTCCGTCATTGTCGGAGTCGCAAACAGAAGCGAATAAACCAATCACAATGCCCATTTCCTGCTTACGACTCTGACAACCTAGTTTTTATTAAATCTTGCGACGGAATCATAGACGCAATCGAAACTCTGGTTACGACTCTGTCGTTCGAGTTTAACTAGATATGCTTCTGATTACCACTTCGACTCCGTCGCTAGTGAAAACCTGCGGTTTAAAAGGCCACTGTCCCGGCTGACATATCGTGTTTTCTTGATTATGGCCAGAAGCTTGCTTTATTATTTAAAATAGTAAGAAAAAATCGCCAAAAGTGATGAACGCAAAGAAATATGAACTAAAAAGACAAAATGACGACTAAAAAACTTAAACGTCACCAGAATGGAAACTTTGAATTCTTGACCGCCTGTCACAAAATCAAATTTGATGAACTGTAATCCACTTCGATCCTTGCAATCCTGCACTTTACCTTCAAACTACTGCTTCTGTTTTGCTCTGTAGAATCGTTTTATTCAATTTAGTTGTATATTTGGTGGCATTTGGCGATATAACATGGAAATTAAGTAAACACAATACGATACACAAACACGATATTTTGGCTGAACCGTGAACAGTGAACTTTAATTGCAGCGAATAACAAAGAAATGCGTATTAAATTGTGCACGTGCCGAGTCATTGTTTTGCTCATTAAAGCCGATTATTTTGTGATGCTCTCGCTGCCGTCGAGATAGTTTGAGCTTCTTAGCAGCTTTCACTGAACACAGGTGATAACATTAAATCTATCTTGTACTTTACCTTCCTCTTGTGAAGTGTATGATTCAATAACTTCATCAGTGGCAGCACACAAAAGTTTGTCGCCAAGGAAATGGTTCACAATTACAGCTTTCTGCTCTCTGTTAAACAAAATAAGTTACATGTATATTTAGGATGCGTTCCGAAACACCTGATACTCAGATTAGCGTTTGATTATATCAAAAAGCTGACTGAAAAAGGTTAAATAGCAGCAAATAATTATCAATGATTGGACGAGGTTGAGCAAAATGTCGTGATTTGTCAATGGCGAGGAGGTCTTGAACTGCGAGACACTGACAAATCGCGATATTTTGCGATAGCCGGGTTCAATAATTGTTTTATCATTCGATCACCGAGTTTGTTTTTCAATTTAATGTTTATTCATAACAGCTAAAACAGCAGAAATCGGGCTGCCATTGTAGAGGACGGGAGCAGAACAATTATTCGCACCGTTGTGCGCATGCGCATAATTATCCGTGGACAGTTTTTCGCAGGTCACGTGATGGTCTCTCGGCCAATGAAAAGGGAGAAAATATGCATCAAAGGATAATACCTATTGAGCAAATCAGGAATTTCACAACCGTAACGGGAGTACAAGTAGATTGTGGCATCTCCAACAAAATTCCCAGGCCTCCTTCTTTTCTTGTCATCTCAGAGCCTGGGAATATGGTTGTAGCCCGTCATGAAACACATTGTAATCAATGACATGTACAAAATTAGGTTCAAAACACTTACACAGCAATTGCCAGAAGAGTAAGAGAGGGGTTGGGGTTCCATGATATGCTGTGAACAGCACCACCACACTCTAAAGTCTTGAGACATCGCCCTGTGCAAACCTCCCAGAACTTCACTACCCTGTCATCACCTCCTGGTAACAGAGAATGGGAAATGAATCAAACCATGCAGTGAATTGAAGGTTGTTTGTCTTATGGCAAACAATGTTATGGTAATGCCCCCATCTTATATAGTGCAAACTCTATATACATTGTTCAACTGCACTTTGAAAGTCAACTAAGGGAAGACAGTATATTTCAGTAGACTTCAGTATATGAGGGGTATAGAATGGTGACTGCGAGACCCTTGTTTAAAAATTCGAGACCGAGACTTTAGCGTTTCTATCAAATCCGAGCCCGAGACTTTACCTCTAAAAAATCCGATCCCGAGACTCCAATTGCTGCAAAATGTCGGGCTGACAGTACTAAAACAGCTTAAAATGTGACTGAAATCTCCAACGGAAGCTGTGATTTATGAGAAAAATTTACGAGACTCCGAGATCCAAATTATAAAAATTCGAGACTTCGAAAATTATAGCGATTCCGAGACTCCAATTTCAAATGCCAAGAATTCGAGACTCGGTGAATATTTTCCGAGACGCATCATTTCCGATAGACCATTCTATACTCCTTATATGAAGACACCTATACAGCAGCTCAATCAGACCATTTATGATTTCAATGCAACCTTGCTGTCATTAATGAATGTGACCTGACAGCAAGACTGCCCACTGCAGTGGGCATTATATATAGCTAAACATCATGCATGGATACAGATCAAAAATAGAAAGCAGCAGGGTAAGATTTTTTCCAACATTACCTTTTTCTACAGCATCTTCCCGTACTCTTCCTTTAAAATTTTATTGTAAATTTACCTTACAGAGACAAATTCATTCATATAACATGAGGAATTCCCACGCTTTTCGTCTACCTTTCTGTCGGACTAATATCAAACAATTTTCTGTTTTTTACCAAGGACCCAAATTTTACAACTCCTTATCTAATGAGATCGTGAACTCGCCCTCCCCTGCCTCCTTTAAAAAAGCAATTAAGACGTTTATTTGTAATAAATATTAGTAATCTTATATAAATGTGTCAAAAAGTATCCGTCGTCATGTTCTTATTTTGTTAATGTCATCTTACAAAACTGAAGCTGAGGAGGCCTAATTAACATAAGCTTCATAGTTTCTTTTAGGCCTCCTCGCCATTGTTATCTCTATTCTTCTTATATTAATGTGTTATTGTAATATGGCCAATAAAATAAAATAAAATAAAATAAAATAAAGCTACAGACGGTGAGAGTGATAAAAGTATTACATGAAGGAGATTGAATGGACGTACCTGATGCTATCCACTGTCCTGTCGGATCAACAGCAAGACACCTTACAACACCTGTATGGCCCTTGTATACCTACAGTTGTAAAAGGTACATTCATTCTTTACATTTTGTAGAAATTTTACTAGTAATGGTCTAATATTTTCCAATGAAAATCACCATAATTTATTGTCCTTACGATGGATTCCGTTGAAGGGAATGGCTGTAAGTCCTTTGGTCTTGGTAGTTTAGGTAGGAGATCTTCTGGGTTTACTTGGACCTGTGAAAATGGGGACAATAATGTGTTGATTAAGACAATGCATTCAATTATCCTTGGCAAAAAGTTAAAATACAGTAGCATGTCCCCCTCAGATAGATATTTAAATATCTGGATTGTAAACCCAGATGGCCAGCATCTTCTCCAACAGAGAGAAGGAAATAGCCTAAATACATGTAATTACTGACAAGTAATCCTAAATACACGTATATCTAAGTGTATGGTTTCACTGATGCTCCAGTGTTTTGGGAAGGATGGATTAACAAAAATTACTTGCCTACATACAGGGTCACCTTCTGCAACACAAGCAGCCACTTATTATGATCAAACAAAAGCTCACCCTCATCTTTCTTTGTCTTGGACAGAGGTAAAGGTCCAGGCATCGTTCAAATCTTTCTTGGATAAACTTATTGTAAGCTGGAACAAGACGAAGGCTGGAGTATCTATAAAATAATAAAAATATATATGCCATTGAATAGACTGTATGTGGAACTAACAGACATAGACTATAACAAAAAGCTGTGAATATTTAAACAGAGATAACCAGACTTTTTTGGCAAGAAATTCTGTGGTCTGTCTTCAGGATCCATGGCTTCCCAAGCTGCAATCTGTGAAGAAAATAAAGATGTACAGTTAAAACCAGCTGTGAAGGTTATAAATGCTGTTAACGTCCATACCATATGAATGAATTAATTACCATACTCTTTTGTAAGCAACCACCCAAAATGCTAAGAAAAGTGGTCCTTTAGAAGAGAAACATGAGTAAGGTTGACTGGAGTGCAGTCAACTTTGTCCCCAGGGACTTCTCTGCATTCAAAATGGTGGCCGGTTTGGAGAAACCCTGGACAAGATTTGCCAAAATACTCCAAGAATTGTGAAATGATGAAATGACATTTTCGAAGCTTATTTGAATGTAGTAGTAATTGACAGCTGTGTTAACTTTATTTTCTTGCAATCTACCACCATTGCTCAAATGAAACAAAGACATTTCTATACCATGTTTTATTGCGACAAAATATTCCAGGATTTTTGGACCATTTTGGCAGTCTTGTACATGGCTGGTGACTAGAATGGATACCGGTACTCCAAAATCAGGTTGGACCACCTTGGACACCTTATTGAGACTTATATAACGGAGTAACTGGTTAGCTTGCAGTTGAGGTTGGGGTTAGCAGTTTATGTAGGTAGTTAAATTTAGGACTAAACAACCCAAGAAGCTAGGTGGTACGGTAGGCTATGTAAGCCTAATCCTAGCTGAGGTCACAGGTTCAATCCTGAGTGGGGATTTCAGATTTTCTTTTTTACACTTAAAAATTTATTGAAAACAAATTCTAAGTGTCGACATGACATTATGTAATTCTCAATAAGTGTCCGAGGTGGTCCAACCTGATTTTGGAGTATCCATTCTAGTCACAACCCTTGTACATGGGCTTTCTCCACCTGCCATTTTGAACGCGGAGTTCAAGACCTTGGGGACAACACTGGCAGTGCAGTCTGTACAGAAATGATTACCATCATCAAAGGTTTCATTAGAAGCAGGCAACCGGCTAGCCTGTTCCAAATGTTCAGATATCTATTCGCGCTTTCCCCACTATCTGAACACCTGGAACAGGCTAGCAACTGGCGAATTCGGCCGGCTACTTCCGAAATTATCGCCGCCTACTTTTTGATTAATTTCACTGAAGTTGATGCCCAGAATGCTGGAAATGCCATTTCCAAGCTCCTATTTGCCGTCTATTTTATTAATATTGCCGCTTACTCCAAATTTTATTGAAACCCCTGCATCATAACCCCCTTTTACATACCTCTTCTTCAGTTGGTAAATACTCTGGAGGGGGGTTGTAAGACTCTTCATGACCTGTACAGGGATGTAGATTCAGTTTTTAATAGGCGGGAATATAGAACTGACAGACGGGTAAAAAAGAGAAAAACATAAGTCCTTTAAAGCTGCACTTGGCTTTTACGTATACAGCCAGAAAAATGAAGTTCACAGCCAGGTAATTTCCCCGGTTCCTGGCTATTATCTACATCCCTGCTGTAATTTAGATTATTGATTTATACAAAATGACAACAAAGGTTTATGAAATATTGTAAATGGTTTGAACCCAAGAGTATCAGTAGTCTGTCGAGTGTGATCGTCCGGGTTAATGTAGTTCTGAAAAGAACTGTTGCTGTTGACATTGACTGACATTCATGAAACTTAAAAAATAAAACATGTAACAATACACTGATTACTGTTCTACATGTATGTTCTTGTGTTTTGATAAAACATTTCTCTGATACCTGGCAGTTTCATTTTGGGTGCTGGGATGTGCATGTTATGCCATGGTTTTGTCTGGAAGATAAAAGGCCAAAATAACATGACTGAGACATGAATACTAAGTCTGAGTGTTCCCAACTTTTAACATCTATCATGGTTCGTACAACTTCAGACAATTAAAATTCAAGGACTTTTCAAGGACAAAAAAAAATTTTCAAGGACTACGTTTTATTTACAAAATCGAAACTATTTGTCCCCTGGTGCATGAAATTGAGGCAAAGATTACAATTTTGCTTCATGTACGCATTCACGTATTATGCCGACATTTTCGCTAGCTATTTTCAGATTTTAAAAGTCGGTGGCCAATGTTTTCGGAGCAAAATTATTTACCGTAATTTATCAGAAAAGTGATAGGGCATACACAAAGTCCTAAATTTCAAGGACTTTGCAATACCTAATAAAGAAATCAAGTACTTTTCAAGGACCTTAACCAAATTAAGGACTTTTCAAGACGACTGCTAAAATTCAAGACCTTTTCAAGATTGTACGAACCATGATCTACTTACCCATCCTTTCAGAATGAGATAATTAAATTTAGTGATACTATCCTGCTGAAATAACAAAATTTCATCTACCTTATTTTCATGTTATAATTATTGTTAAATGCCACCAAATATACAACTTAATTGGATAAAAAGAGTCTTGAGAACAAAACAGAAGCAGAAGTTTGGAAATAAAGTGCAGGATTACAAGGATGGAAGTGGATTACAGCTCATCAAATTTTATTTCATGACAGGCGGTCAAGAAATCAAAATTACCATTTTTGTGGAATTTTGACTTTTTTTAGCCATTATTTTGTTTCTTTGCTTAATAAAATTATAAAAACGTGATATATCGAGTTAATACATATACGTGGTAGCTAATTTGACTATTATGCCATTTCAGAAAAGCATCTTGAAGAGCTTTAAGCATGTTTTTTGAAAGTTTATGTCTGGTTTTGCAACATGTTTAATTGTTTTAGATGGATGCAGATTTACCCAACGCTGTTCTCAAGACTGTTAACTTTCTTGTATGGCCAGTACTGATCACTGCAGGAGCCAACTTAAGTTAATGGTACAACTACGAGGAATAAGTAAGGTGATGCACCATATACCAAGTCTACTGTGTTGTTCTACATGACATTCTCATTATAATATATTGTGTACTATGTGACACAACCCAGGACTTGGTATATGGTGCACTAACCAATTATAGCAACTAGCAACTTGAGAAATTTTAATTTCAAAGTTTATTGTACCTTGACCAGGAGAGGTAAATGAATTCATCTTGAACAGCTTTCAAGGATGCACATAATTAATGAGACATGAATGTTTTGCAGTTTCAGAAAGCACATAATTGAAGAAACTCGTGGGTTTATACCTGGTCATCTTCTTTGTCCCAGATCAGATAATATCTTGGCTTATCAGCTTTGTCATCCTTTTTTGGTTTTATCCAGCCATTCCTGATAGCTCTGACAATCTTCATTATCTAGTTGATATCCAGTGTAAAGAATACCATCAATTTTTATTAGATAAATGGCCTTTTAAGGTGGTTCCATATTGTTCAGCCCTCTCGTCTTTTGCATTCCATTACAGCTAGCCCAATGATGTGGCTAAACATCTTTTACTTGAAACCAGTTAATCTTTTATCAGTCAAAAAGTGGTATCAAAATGATGTCATCATTCGTTGCCATGGCAATGTGAAAAGAGGTCAAAACACGCTATTTTGGACCATTTGAGGCTAATACATGTAACTTATAAACTACACTGTGAAAGTTTTTGTTTTCGATATATTTTTGTTTAATTGGCAAGAGAAACATTTGAACATTTTTTTTTAAAATTCTGTACATAAAGTTCAGAGCTACCTTAAATTTATGTAGAAATGACATATCTCTGAATTCTATGTACAGATTTTTTTCAAAATTGGCACAAATGTTTGTTATGTTTATAAGCAAGACGAAAATATATAAAAATCAAAAAATTTCACTGTACAGTTTTGAAGTTATTAGCCTCAAAAGGTTGAAAAAGGGGTCTTTTTGGCCTCTTTTGACGTTGCCATGGTAACAAATTTTGATGTCGTAGCCACCTAAATTTGTTTATTGGTTAAATGTTTACAAACCTGTACTAAACGTTTTCTCTTAACTTTACTGCTGTAGCTGTGATTGAATATCATAGATGTATGATGATGGGAATGTTTAAACTATTCAGAGCCACCTTAAATACAGTTCTCTAAAAGGACCTTCCATCAATTAACAACAAAGTGCTTTGTTTCTAATCGGAATCCATTCCTTTTGCCTTTTTTATCAAGCATGAGATTTGGCTTTCAGAAACAACCACTAATGACTATGATATGGCTGAAGACATTGGAGCCCATCTGTTGCTATATTGTTACCTGGAGACTGTTGGATAACAGTCAACTACGCAGGTGAGAGACTAGGTAACATTACCCAAAGTGGTACATATGTATCATGATCATCTGCTGGATAGTATGTTTGATCTACATGTATCAGATCAGCCAATTTACAACTCACTTCACAATCAGACCCTCTAATAGTCCTATTGTTTCATGAGGAATTACATGCACCATTGGATAACTGTTACATAGTAACTATTAGTGACTGCCTTACCCTCTTGTGTTCCCACTTGGATGGAATGTGCCGAGACTTTGGCTCAGGTGCATCACTCAAAGGATGCAGCATCTTTTCACCAGTGAAGAAATCCACATAGGGCTGGTAGAATTAGTGAAAACAAATACATGTGTTGGGACAACTGAATCTGTCAGTGTTCTCAGTGATACCCCATCCCTGTTACAACTACATGTATGAGGGGTGTTATTAGTGTTAATGAAAACAGGTTATTAACCAGAGACCTACATTTATCAATTATTGGACGGGGTTGAGTAAAATATTGTGATTTGTCTATGGCGAGCAGATTATTTGCCAAAGCTGAAGACTGGGGCAAATAATTGATCTGCGAGACACTGACAAATCATGATATTTTGAGATTAACAAATTCAATATTAATTATTTTATCATTCAATCACCAAGCATGTTTAATGCTTTCTTGGTGTTATCACTGGTTTTTTTTTTTGTTCGATTAGATAAGTCTGGAAATCAGGTTGTCATTGCAGGGGATGAGAGCAGAACAATTATTCACAACAATACAGCTTTGCATAGTTGTGTGCATGAGCAGAATTATTCTAAGGCAGTTATTTGTAGGTCACGTGGTGGGCTCTTGGCCAACGAAAGGAAGAAAAAATGCATTGAATGATAATGTACATTATTTGTAATACATATATCTTATTGACCAAGCGTGAGGGCCGTACTGTACATATACATGTACATGATTCCTGCCGGCTGGAGGATCGTGCGGGATCATTCAGGACAATGCCTGGTCCAATACTTAGAGAATATTGGACCGGCAATCAAGCATTCTGATTGGTTGATTTTAGTTATTGGCCCTCTGACTGCTTTAGTCATGTAATAATGTATATTCTCTAATACTGATATCTATCTTAAAGTTTACACTTGACTCAGAAGAAGACTTCTGCTTGGGCTGGCAATACAGCAGTCATCAACAACATCCTTATGAACTGTCACCATGATCATCGCGCTAGACAAGATCTTAATTTTAGTGCTGTACCAATATATACCTCATAAGGATCATATCCTGCATCTGGGAACTGGGAATTTTGCAGTCTGTTAATTAAATCCAACTCTTCATTGGACAGAACAACTTCTTTCATAGTTGCTTTGTCTCGTACTGTTCTCCTGTAAATAAACCATAAGTATTCATTTCTATTTTTATACAATAAAGCTTAACACTGTCCTGAAAATCATTTTTAATTGTTTTAGTTTTTTAATTAATTATTTTGCTCTTGCTTTAAAAATTAAAAACAAATATGTTTGCTCTCACTAATTGAAGCAATACTATAATGCACATTCAAGTATATTAATTTTTAATTTTAACCAGTATAATATAAACAGTAATGATTATAGCTCAGGAGGACAAAACCACATCAAACAAACTTACTAATACTTATTACAAATATTAAATTTAAAAATGGTCTAAAATAGAATTTGCAACCATTCTCAAAAGAAAAGTCACAATCAGGCTCCGGCGCCAAGCAGCCCACATGGCCAGCATTTGACTATAGCAGTAACTGTTTCTATAGCAAGATGCATGCTACTATAAGCATTACTCTCCCCACCTCCATGGATGGGATCCTAGTCCACTGAAAGGTTGCCCCATGTATGTGTTAGGTTTTTCTAACAATTCACCAGAACCACCTGTGACAATAAATAATACACCTTGGTGGAGAGTGGAGGCGCAGTGATGTAGTGGTTAACGCATTGGACTTCAGATCCAAAGGTCAGTGGTTTGAGGCCTTGTCTCGGCTGTTGTGTTGTTTCCTTTGACAAGAAACCTTACTCCACATTGTCTCTCTCCACCCAGGTGTATAAATGGGTACCAGCAACAAAATGCTGGGGGTTAACCCTGCAATTGACTAACATCCCATACAGGGGGGAGTAGCAATACATGCAGGCCACCTGTGGTTGTGGTACATGTGCAACTTTACCTTGGTGGAGAGAGACAATGTGTTTTAAGAAACAACATGACTGCAGAGACCAGTAAGGAACTGCTGACTTTCCCATTGACATTAAGAACAGTCGGAAAGTCTCTATCACTAGACCACCACAACTCCACAAGATTGCAACAACAAACTACAAATAATTTGTCATTGTTCATTGTTAAATTAATCTTACCAGTAGTTAGGGTCATCCATTTTGGATAAGAATTGATCCAGCTGAAAAACAATGATTATAATAACATTATTATTATTATTATTATTATTATTATTATTATTATTATTATTATTAAAAATTATTATTATTATTATTATTATTATTATTAAATAATATAATAATTCATCATCAATAATAAGGTGCCTTAAAAATCAATTATTGTTAAAGTTGATAATAGAAGACAACAGCTTGTAGAAAAAGACCATTGATTGTAGTCATTTTTAGCTTCTTTTTTTGGTATTACATATAGAAAATAGGTGAAGCAAAGTTGTGTCTTGTACCAACCTCATCAGCAGTTGCAGGTTTTAGAATTCTCTTCCCATGCAAATTGTATCCTATGTGTGGATATTCATTATACCACTCTACAGGGATGTTTCCAATGGTGTTTCGAGCATCCTGTTTTCCATAACAAAAATACATTTAAACACAACAAAAGAAAATAATGGCCCATATAGACAGAAGTCCACACATCCAGCAGAAAATAATGCATGGTTATTCACAGCTAGTACACATTTTGCAATTCATGAGGATTTTATAAGATAGATCAGCCCATACATGTACAGTGAAACCATAATATAACATACCCCTTGATAATGAAGACCCACAGGAGGTCATTGAGTATGTTTTGGGTGGGGCCACCCAGGCCTCCAGATTTGGACCCTATTTTAGAAAGAATATTGCATTCAAAATGATACATTGTTCTTGACATCAGCCAATTTTTAATACCCTGTTCAAGAAATTTAGTAAATTTTAACAGCCCTTTTTTGTGCATTGGAAATATTATACCCCACTCTAGGAAAGTTCTCGAAAATGGATACCCTGTTACATATCAGTAGTTCCAAAATCATAACCCCGTTGGGTAGCACATACCTGTTACGTATTTTGGGGAAGTACCCCACCCTGGGTGAAACCCAGGGAAAACAACAATATTCTTCAACCCAGTATATATAGTACACTGTAAATGTACAGAACAGAACCCCAACATAACAAACCCCCATTATAATGAACACATTAATTTTATCCACTTAGGCAGTTTCTTGGCACTTACACTTACACTTGGGTTTTCACTAAGTCAAGATTCTGATGTAGCACCTCCGGTAGCAATCAGCTGGTCAAAGGCTGATCAGCATTTTTATAGTGATACAAGTTACATGCACGCACAGCCTGCCTAAAGGCCAATAATAATTAGATGGTACAGTTTTGTGGCATGTGATATTATGTGCTCATAAAAAAACCTACAACATGATTGGCATCATCTACTTGTACAACACATCCCAGACACAAACAATCTCCTACAGTATGAGTGTGTCGAATAATTATGATTTCAGCTTACATTGTAAATCAAAAGGAATAACTCAATCTAATAATTATTATGAATTAATTTTAAACTTTATGGCAAATACACAATGCTTATTAGTTTGTTTCCTGGGCAGGACAAGTCTCACTCCACAGTTTGAAAAAATCCATCACATGATCAAATTTTTGTTGACAGCAATCAATGACTTGATCAGTTACATGTATGTCATAAAATGCTGAGCTTGCCATAACTTATTTTCAACTCACAGTCACCTCAAATGTGCTCAAATAAAACCTTTCCTAGAAGAACAGGAAGAGCTGTTTCTAAGTACAAGAAATACATCACCAGTATTTGAAGGCATAATAGGTGACTGCAAGTTCAAATTAATTCTCCGCAAGTTCCATGTTTCTGGTCTTGTGCTTGACTTGCGGTCAACAAAAATTGGATCCTAAGAGGAACTTTTTTAAAACAACAGACTGAAACCGAAAATAAAAATAAAAAATAAAATAGAGACATAGAGTGCACATATCACGTCTCATGGCGCTTTACATACACTTATGAGAATGAGATCGGACATCAGCTTATGAAGGCGCCTCAGGCAGCCGCTATCGGTCCATTGTCGATCTCATCTCCCCCACCCCACCCATGAACAATGTACATGTGTATGGCACTGAGGGTAGTCACAGCCAGGGTTTTGTTACGTCCTCAGTGGTTCTTTTACATCCCCAACTGAGACAGGACCGACATTTCTACATGGTCATCCGAGCCACGTGAAGGTCTATCCGTTTGCAGATGTCATAGCAAATGCAGCACCTTTGTCCTCAGTTATTTTAAGACCTTGAGTGACAGTTTTAGCCATTTCAAAGTAAATGCAGGATCAATAGTAATTTACCTCCTCATCAGAGGTATTATCCTCATCAAAGGCCTTTGTGGGTTTCTCAGCAACATTCTTGCTTTGATTGTTATTCTGTTCTGTGTTGTCTTTCTCTGTCTCTTCATCTTTTTCTTCTTCCTCTTCACTTTCATTGGAAGCCTCGTTATCACTTTCTTCCTCTTCTTCCTAAAATTTTAAAATATATGATAATTCATGGCATTTAGAGAGGAAAGAGTTCATAACAGTTTTTATGAGGGTCTGAGGCCCTATTTGGAGTTCTCGGGATATTAGATATTTTGGCAAAAACTCGAGGGATAAAAGGGGAAAATAACAGAGATATCGAAAAAAGAAAATATGGGATAAGCATTATAACTGGATACATGTACAATATATTCATGTCTAAAATAAAACAGGATATAGAATATACAGCCCCTACCCCACCCTGATGACTCGCAAGGTCTTGTGTTTTCTATATCCAGTTTGGAAATGTTGTTTTTTGAATGAGTAAAGCAACTGGGCAACCTTAAGACAAAAATAACCCAGACAAGGCATCAGACATACATGTGTGTAACAAATTCAACCCACATAATTATGGTATGATTGGTAAAAAAGCCGCTGATTGATGCATAATAAGTGCCTGCTGTGCGATGTTGATGCTAGATTAAATTTGGTAAAACGAGGGCACAGTGCTTTAGCTGGGTCTTGGTCAGTTTTTCTGGTCTTGGGAAACTCACTGATTCTTGCACATCGTCTTCAGATGTTTCTGACTCACTCTCTAAGCCAGAATATTCACTTCCTTCACTGTCAGATGAATCTCCATATTCTTTGCTTTCTTGATGGTTTTTGTCAAAGTAGAACAGATTTTCATCAGCCTACAATAGAGAAACAGATCCAAAATGAAAGAATAATTTAGAAATCGAACAATCGCCTGTCTTAGTTGAGCTTTAATAGTTCAGTGTTTTTTGCCTACCTCTAAAGGAGACTTGTCGTTTTCAACAACTTGATCGGAGCTACGTTTGGGCATTTTGTGCACAAGTATATCTCAACGAATGAAACTGGTTATTCCTGGTGAAGTTAACTTTATCTTCTCACCATAAAAGAGCATTAGAGTACGCAGAGAACAAGATCACAACCACAACAATCCGCCATGTGCAATTTCTTCTCGTCAGTATTTCATGTACGACCCCATCAAATGTCCTGACATACGTTTCTCTTCACCATTCCTTCGACCGAGGCGTTGGTTGGGAATCCGCTGAGCAACAAAGCGCAGGCACTCAAAGAACTTTCTTTCTTTGGCGACTGCCGATTTGACAACACGGTACTTTCGAGGTTTAAAAATGCAAGGCGTTTTAAACGTTCTGCTCTTCCTAGCTGGACTTTGCTTATGTCGAGCAAAAGTAGTTGATCTAACGACTGATAATTTTGACACGGTAAGTATTTAATCGCAATCTCTTTTTAAGTTCTTATTCCAACAGATCGATCTGCCGTGCAATTATCCATTCAAGTGGTGTCAAACGTTGATTGGACAGAACTGCAATTTGCGTTCAGAAGCCGGACCGGCACGGTTTTTTCTTCTCAGTAATCTCATATAAACAGTAAAGAGCAGAAAAACTTAAGGTTTTAACCTTACTTCATTCCATTCCCTTCCGTATCTTTTTCTTCAAAAACGTTTTTATTTCTGCAGCATAAAAGCATGTTAAGGTCGCGGGGGATACCTGGCCATGAATAAATTCATAAGGCAAAATTTTGGCAGGGGTGTCACTTTGAAAAACGTTATATCGTGAAGGTTGGAAAGCCGATTTCGCTAAAATTTAACAGAGATATTGGCGAATAATGGAAGTGCGTAAGGAGTGTTCTTTATTGAAGGGATCGCGCTTTGCGGCAATGCTGTAAGCCACTAAAGTTATCTTTTCTTAAAACGTGGTTTTGTGTCCAAGTTTGCTCCTCGAGAAGAACACAAAGCAAGTTGATTTCCCCACTCACTGATCCGTCAAAATGTCTATTGTGTCATATCTGACTCCGATTTTTTGATTTCAACTTTAATTAAAAGTTATTAGCTTTTAAAGGAGTAAAATTGTCCATGTTAGAATTTAAAGCCTCATATCTTCCCTTTGAAAGCCTATTTAAAAATTTTGGGTCAGATATGACAATCTACAATACACCTAGTTTACCTCCTTGCAGTGACAACTCATGAAATTCTCTATCCGCGCTGAATTCTTGGACACAAAATTGCTTGTTTTTACGCTTCCGAAGGCTTCCCGAGCAAACACGAATGCAAAAGATATATATTTATGGTAATTGTGCTAATTTTAATCCACGGGCTATTGTCAACACTTCATGTAGAAAGAACAATGCGTTGAAAATTAGTGTATTGTACCAGACAGCGCTTTGCACGTGCAATTATTGATGCAGAAACATGACACAGCCTGTTCGTGAATATTTCGCGCATTTTCGGTATCAGCCGTCGCACTTCGTGCATACTCTTTCCATAAATGCATACTGATGAGCGGAACCTGTCCCCCGCGACCTTAACTAATAAAGATTTTCTCTGATTGTTCGACACGTGCTATCTCTAAACTTTAAGTTATTCAATATCATTATTTTCCGTATGTGATGTCTCTTCTTTCTTTCTCTAGGTTGTAAATGGCGATAAATTTGCTTTTGTTGAATTCTTTGCACCTTGTGAGTACCAGCAATGAGTTTGTTGAATTGCAATGTTAAATAAATTACTGTTGATCCCAGACGTCCTTTCAAATGCCTTGAAAATCAGTCCAAAGCACGCTGGGAAGATGGTAATATCCTCCTTTGTTTCACTCTGTGGTTTGAAAAAAGTTCATCACGTGATCAAAATTCTGTTGACCGCAAATCGACAATATGATCAGTTATGTCACGTAACGTAAACTTCCGATGAATGAATTGTAACTCGCAGTTGTCAAAATGTGCTCAGATAATACCTTTCCTAGAAAAACCAGTTCTTCCTTTTCGATTACAAGTTGCAGAAAGTTAAGTTCAAGAAATATATTGCCATATTTGAAGGCATAATAGTAAATTCATTCTTCCCAAGTTCAACGTTACCGATCTTGTGGTTGATTTGCGGTCAACAAAAATTTGATCAACTTTTTTCAAACCGCAGAGTGAAACCAACGGTGTGTGAAGCGGGCTGATATTCAAGGGCCCCATAGTGAAAATATTAAAAATAAGTGGGGAACCCCTCCCAGGATCAGCCACTGCAAACCTCTACTATTACTAACAGCCATCCCCATAAAGGCCACCTATCTTCAATGTCTGTGTTTTCTTTTCCTGACTTCTTATTCATTCAATCAAATCCTTTAAAACCTTCCCATAATGAATAAATAATAAATACTTATGATTATCCTCTCCCCATGATAGACTTTTCAGGGATCATGAAACACAACACAGGGGTGGATCCAGGAAATGTATAAAGAGGGGGCCAGCGCAATTTTGATGGTGACAATATGGGCGCTTTCGCAACCATCAGGATCTAGGGGGGTTCGGGGGCATAATAATTCCAGGCAAAAGGGGGCTGCGGCCCTCCCTAGATCCGCCCCTGCAACAGTAGAAACAAATTATAAATATTGTAAATGAAACATAAACAACTGGTAGGAGGTGAACCAGTTTGCTATTTTAAAAGTATGGCTTAATCACCTCTTCACAATGGCCACAAAATTCTGCCCTTACCTATGTGTAGGTTGTTTATTGTAGAGAAGTTGCTGTATTTGAATGTTCCTAATCCAGAATATAGTTGACTCTCTAAGGGACCAATCTCTTAAAGGGGCTATGTTGCAAGGTGAGTCTGCGCAATGAGTTTCTGTCATGTGACGTCACCTGACATCAGACATGTCAAATTTCTATTGTTCCCTCCTGGATCGCGGCAAGTTTTATCGCGCTTGCACTCATGTCGAACCACGCGAGGTAAACAAACACATGATCGATTTCGCTTTTAAATTCCTCCTCAAACTTCCACCACTACTGGAAGACATCAAATTTTTCAAAGGTATGACTAACAAATCGCAGAAATAATTAATGTTTAACAAAAATCTAGCCAAGTAAATACTTTAACTAATTTGTAAACTTGAGATCTATCCTTCCAAGCAATACGACGGGATGGAACAGATTGCAGCGAATTCGACAGTAATGGCCACCAACTTGATAAAAAGCCACTGGACATTTTTCAAGTTGTTAGTACCCAGTACTCACCCGCCATCCTCACGACATAGCCCCTTTAAGTTCTCTCTGTTACCCTCTGGAACAATCTTTGAGAATTCTTACTTGCAATATTTTTCAGTCAAATGCTGTATCGAGAAGCTACTGTATTGTAAACAGCCACTTTTCTTTGTGTTAAAGGTGGTTGCTTATGAGGGAATCAAAATAAATGTAGTCCCAAAAGAAACCTTGAAGTACCCCTAAAATACCCATGTAATATAATATTATTTCTTATCCCGCTCTTTCACCATCTCCATTTAGCCCTTTATAGGATGTTTGTCAGTTATAAAAAGGTTGATATAAAAACCAGCCACAATTTTTAAGGCAACAAATGCAGCCACCTCTTATTGCATCTGGTAGTAGGGAGGTCCATGTAAGCAACCCTAGGGGTGATAAGTGATGATAGGGAGC
>JAJGOT010000458.1:232500-690847 GCA_022457155.1 Cladopsammia gracilis | reverse complement strand
TGCCCATTTTTAGAGATTTGCCACATACATGTACACTATTTTCAAGGGAGAGGTAAGACAAGGTTATGGCTACTGTATTTAGTAGTTTTCATGGTTGCCACATATATGTACAAGAACTACCTGGTCCAGTAGTTTCAAAAACATTTTGCGAGGTTTCAAATTAAATGAAGAAGAAAATTAACATGTCTGCACCTGTTTTTCTTCTGAAGATAGCTTACTCCATTGAGCACCAAGCAATTTTGTCACCTCCGGGAAATTTAACTCGGGATGCTCTGCTCTAACTTTTTCTCGCTGCTCATTCAGGAACCTTACATAACCAGTCAGGGGAGCCTTTGGTGCATTGCTGTCTCGGAATGTCTTCCGTCTTTTTTTACCCTTTGGCCATCCACCTTTCTTTTTCTACAAAAAAACAAATATGAAATGACAGGCTCTTCTTCAGCAAGCCATTAATGCCAATTTCACACAGACCTTATTAATAAACATGAAAACAAAACAGTGCCTCATAATAAATGTTGTTTCAGAAAATATCCATGCCCCCCTCCTTCCGGTTCTTTGGGTTTAATGGCCCCTCCCTCCCCCCCTCCCACACACAAACACCAGTTTAGCTTCATGCTTTCCTTTAAAAAATTGGGTGTTTAAGACACCCCTCACCCTTGGAATTTCCAAAGACCTTCCATTGGGTCAGTATGGGCGTTTCCTAACCGCAGGGTTGCACTTTTCAGTTTGATCACGGGATCATCATGGGAGATGTACAGAGACGTACAGTACAGTCTGTACAGTACAGTCTGTACAGTGGAGAGGGAATGGAAACAGCTGGATCTTATAAGACCTTGGGCAGAGACTGTTGCTCATGACAGCAGAACGGCAATGAAGTTGCCTGGTTTTCTATCCTATTCCCTTTCTACAGTACCTCCCAAAAGTTTGCGCGATCGGCTTAAAGTTCGCCGGAGTTGACGAGACAACGAAGTCCGCTTCGATCCTTACAGACAAGTTTACTTTATGTATAAAGACCGAAATGCTATGAACGATCTCTTAAAATATAACAGAGTTCAGCAAACAACGTCTATCGAAGATTTGGTCGCCTTGCATGCGCTTACGCGATCGGTGGTTCACTTGGTTGCATCTTCAAATACCCAGGAAAGAAACCAAATAATTTTCAGAGTCAGGTCAATAAGATACTTTTCAATGGGGTTTTCTGTTCACCATGGTGTTCAATTCGCTCACGTATTACAGTTGTAATTCTATTGTCGACGTTACAATAGGGTATTAAAATTGCGCGAGAAGGCTTAGCCATGGAAAATGTTGTTTTAAGCTTCGCGCGCTACGCGATTTGCGTAGCGCGCGACGCGAATCGCGTAGCGCGCGACGACGGCACTTACTTTTGGGAGGTACTATATCCTGTTCCAGCTTCTTTCAAGAAGAAGGTTGATTCTAATGATATGTATGTAAGCCCATGACCTAAATTCAAACTGAAAAATTCTATTTGATTTTCATTATGCCTAGTGTATTTCTAATTTTAATATGATTATAAAAAGGTACCTTACCACTGACTTCTCAACGTCACCATGAGAGTTTGGAACAGCTTGGGGTGTTTGAGTTTCTTGGCAAACACTTTCCTCCAAAGAACCTCCCTCACTCTCTCCTCCACTCAGAATCTCCACTGAAATTAAATCAATTCAAATTAAAATAATTACATATACCTAATTCAATAAAGGTTGCTTTGGTCATTGGTAATTGGGCATTGGGAAGCTATTGTTTGGCGGTCACTCAAGCAAAGCATTGCATTGTGTTCCATATGCCAAATGCCAAATCCCAATTACCAATGACCAATTGCCAAAGCAACCTTTATTGAATTAGGTGTATGTACCATATGATCTAGCTTGTATAAGGTTGGGATTGATATTTTTTATACAACAAATAAGAAATTAGTTTTTGAAAGTATTGAAATGGAATTAGTACATCATGTACATACATGTAGTCACATGTTCTGAAGTGTTATCAAAAAATGGGAATGGTGTGAGCTCTTCAAACCAATCACAACAAGAAAAAAAGGAGCCGAAACCTTACCTCATACCGCTTCGCGCATGAGTAATTAGGTTTGTTACTGGCATGGAATTTGGTGACATTGGTGAGATGGAAAATGCAAAGAGCCTTTATGCACAGCAATAATTAAAAATTATTTCATCCCTGAACCCACTGAGCTTGTATTGTGGTGGGTGGATGCTGAAAGGCACATTACAGTCCATGTAGGGTAAATGGTCAATTTAGCGCCCAGCTTAAAAATCATCCACCTTCATATTAGTGCCACTCCAAGGCTAAAAATATTAAATAAGCACCCCTTCTAACAATTAAAGCACTCCCCCCACCCCTCTCCCCAAGAAATTCAAGTGGATTAGTAGTGACAACAGGACCTTTAAAGCAAAGTGTAAAATTATGTACCACGCACACAGATTTGTGTTTCTACAGTGTACATTCCAGTGTTGCTACAATGTATTAAATGTAATTACAGCTTGTGTGTTCAATTTGAAAAACGAAATAAGTGTCCCCCTTAACATCAGCGCCCCTTCGAATCGGCTCCCCCTGGGCACTAATTCAAGCATTTACATTACATGCAGTCGAACCTCTCCCATAGGCAACGTATATATGCCACTCAAAATGCAAAGCCAAGGTCTGGTGGTATGTAGCTTACAGGAGGTGGTTGCTTGCAATAGGTCAACCCACGGGGAGTCTTAACTTTGAATTACAGTACATGAAACTGTACAGTAATTTCAATGTACAAAGCACCCATCAGTGCAAAGTATTGTATCAAAGAGAGGTTTTGGAGAAAGGGACAATAATAAGTTTGGTTTTATTGCAACTGTAACACATTATTTAAAGGCCCACCTTCATCCAAAAGACTTTGCAGTCATTTATTTTGTTTTAAAATGCTCCATTGTTCATACGCATGATCTGATTGGTTGCACGCATTCAAGCTTGAATTTCTTGTGACACGAAATTCAGCAAAGAAAGTGATCACGGTGTGCACAGCATTTTGGGTGAAGGTGGGACTTTAACCCTAGGATGTACAGTACACGCAAACTTATATCCCCATTGTGGTACAAGGGTGTTACAATATTTTGGAAATATTTCACATCTAATAGATAGCCTGTGATGTGCTTTACAATATAAGGTAAATATTATGGGTTGCAGCGCTGCTGGGGGTCCATGACATCATCCAAAATGACCAACAATATGGCCGCCATCTTGGATTTTACTAAAAAATTCAACTTTATAGGGAAAATGCGGAAATTAGAAATATTTTTTGCTAGAGTTGAGTGGGTGTACAGTATTTTTATTCAAAAATGTCTTGACCTCATGCTACTTGTGACATATCTTGTTACCATAGCAACCGGTTGTTGCCAACTTTACCAAAATGTGTGAAAAGGATAAAGGAACAGCTACTGAAGATGGCATGTGCCAACAATAATCTGAGAAAAACCTTAAGGGGGGGGGGGGGAGGGGCATCCACACCCCCCCCGCCCCCAATCCCCCCTCCCCTTGTACGTCCGAGGGTTAATTTGCTTTTGTATCTGTATTGACATAGATATACATGTATGTGTTGGAAGCGTTGCAAGTCCTTACGGTAACTTATTTATGAGAGGTGGTCGCTTACAAGAGGTTTCAACTGTAAGCACTTTGACTGGAAATACTGTATCTGTACATGTACTAGGGTAGTTGGAAAAGTGGTTGCTTACAAGAGGTGGTCATATATGGAAGTTGCACTGCATTATTTTCAAGGGTTGAAACATTAGTTACTAGAAACCTTGACTGAGGTCTGATACAAAGTCAGCTTCAGAAGTTGGCAAAGATTGACTTCCTTGAGATGTGTGATAACTGGTAACTCCATTGTGAGTTGTTGCTGTAAAATGGAGACTACAGAAAGCAAAAACAGGAATTAAATATTGTAACATTATTACTATAAACTCCCCCTCCCCCACACGTAGCTGAAGTAGCTCGTGTGTGCAGTGTGCATGAGGATGAATGGTGGATGAGAGAGGGTGTACTGTTGGTGGGTTGTGCCTAAAGAATACCGTTTTAGAGCAGGCTTTTAGCCAGAAATTGAAAAGTGGCCATCCAGAAGATATTTTCTATCATAATTTTTTAAAGGATTAGGTGCAATTTTCATGAATTTCTTCAAAAAGTGGGCGTCCGTGGAGCCTGGACGCCCTGCTGGCTAAAAGCTTGGTTTAGAGGGACGTCGGACACCTTTTTAAGACTTATATAACGTAATGTCGACACTTAGAATTTTATTTTCAATAAATTTTTAAGTGTAAAAAAGAAAATCTAAAATCCCCCATTCAGGATTGAACCTGTGATCTCAGCTAGGCTTAGGCTTAGATAGCCTACCGTACCACTGTACCACCTAGCTTCTCGGGTTGTTTAGGCCTAAATTTAACTATATAAACTGCTACCCATAACATCAACTGAAAGCTAACCAGTTACTCCGTTATATAAGTTTCAATAAGGTGTCCGACGTCCTTCTGAACGGTATTCTTTAGGCTTAACCCTGTAGGTGGGGATCTAGTTCTTGACCTTCCAAAAGAATGAATTGTAAATTGAAACAAGATAAACATATGGCCCATAAAAACCTCATTAAGCCAAATCTGGTGTCAAAATAATAATTCTGGCTGCAAGAATTTTTTTTACTTTATACATGTAAAGAGTTATTTGTACCAGTTTATTTGTATTGATTTTGCAAAACAAATGCCAGTCAAAAAATAGTTAAAGTGCAATTCCCACTATATATCAAGTATACAATAACATAATTAATATTTGACTGTAGGTTGAAATCATTTGTCAGCATGTGGGTGTATATAATGTTAAATGTAGTGGGCAAACTTCTCTGAGGGTGAATCTGATGAGAGAGAATAAAATTACGCATGTTCAGGATGAATCAATGAGACACTGTTAGAGGGGTGTGTATTGTCCCTACATGTACATGTAGTCTGAATTTTGTGTCACTGTCAGTGTTTTGTGCACTATCACTTACAAGTTTGCAATTTCAAGGAATATTCTTATCGTTTGGTGTCATTTTACTTCCAATCGTTGATGTCCTTAACAGGACCTCATTAAGATCCTACATGTACATCAAATTTTAACATGACACCAAGGCCAAACTTGAATCAAGTCAAGTCTCTTATGGGAATAATAAAAAGAAAAAGGAATCTTGGAAATGTACATTTTTTGGCAGAAAACTTTGGAGTCATGTCAGAAATTTTATATGCTAGTTACATTTGTGTATAGGACATGCATGCATGGGCAACATTGGTTTCCTTGTTGAGAGATACAACTGTATGCTTTTACCCGGCAACTATCAGCCATCACAATTGAGATACTGGATGAACTTGGGTGGGATAATCTTGAAACACGAAGGACAAGACAACTAGCCATAATAATGTATAAATTGAAAAATCGAAATGTACCTGATCATTTGGCTCAAATTTTTAATAGTACAAACTCTATGTATTCTTACAGAAGAAACTCAACATATAATTTATTTGTACCAAGACTGTATACTGAGGCTGGAAAAAATAGCTTCCACTATAGAGGGGCAGTTCTCTGGAATAGTCTATCAAATACTATTAAAATACTATTAAAGCCTGTAATCGTTTTCATCATATTTGTAATTTAGTATAGTTTTAATGACCATTTTTAGTTTTTATTGCATGATTTTTGCACGGCTCTCTGGAAGAGCATTTTTATGATGAGATTCCGTGAATAAATAAAGATGATTGATTGGTTGATTGATCACAATCAATTGTTAGTTATTTGCTGCAAGATTTGTTTCATTGCTGGGGAACAAATTTACAAATCTGGCTATGCTTGGGCCTTTTCATTTGCAAGTTTACCACCTTATCACCCATGATCTGCTGTACTGCGGCGTAGTGGCTCAAATGGTAGTTATGGTAGATCTAACCTGAAGTTCATGTGTTTAGTAGCCTATGTAAATTTTACCTATATGTCATGTAAAACTGAGCTGAGTTGAATGAATCATCATCATCATCATCATCATCATGGGTTTGCATCCCACTGAAGTCAAATAATTTTTTTATTGCCTTGTGTGGCTCTTATTGGGGCTAAATTGCTCAGTAAGAAATTTATGGGTTTTTCTCAGCACTAAACTTTTAATACTCTGTTAAATACTGTTTAAAACTCTGAGTTAATTCTCTGATTCCCTGTTTCCCACATTTGGAGCCCGTGCAAGGGCGATCACCTTAAAATAAACAAATTGTTTCAAATATAGAAAAGAAGCCTATATTATTAAGCTTATACCTGTAGAAATGGAGAATATACTGTATATTATTATACAATGTAGTTGTCTAACACAGATGCAAACTTAAACTATAAAACTGTTGGGACAAAATTGAAAATTGAAGCATCTTTTTTCAGCACAAACCTTCCATCTTCTCCGACAGTAGCAACAGCCAATTCATTGCTTTCACTGACATGCTTCACTTCCACAGAATCAAAACTAGACAGGGTGAAGCCCGGTAAATTTGTTACAGTTGTGGTCCCGTCAAGAGTTGGAGTTAAAACCGCCAGACCAGCCGAGCCGGGAACAGAAGTAACGGAGAAAGTAGCAAGAGAGGTGCTTGATATAGCTTGGGAGTCCAGCACTTGTGCTAAAGCTGTAGCGGTGGCACATGTGGTTCCATTCCCCAGCGTTGTATCGGCGTGCAAAGTGGAATTTTCTTCGAGGTCCATGGCTGAAGGCCCGAACCAAGCAGTTGTTTCCACAGGAAGTGAGCTCTCGTTCGTTTGCTGTGGACGGAAGTGAGTCTTTGGACGTGCTTTTAGAGGGGGGTTCGAAGTTTCCTCGTTTGCTTGGCAGCCACCAACATGGCCGCCAAACCAGCAATAAAACACACCACCCTCGAAGGAGCTGCGAGAATAATTATCTTTTACTAATGTCCCGGATTTTACATTCGTACTTCTTACATGACGGATCCGCCGTTATGTGAGAAACCGCTGATTTATTTGCAAAAAAATTCCCGGGAAAAAGCGTCATTCAGTATCTCCTCCAGTAAAAACCTTCAGTGCCGTATCCAGGACTGCCAAAACACCACTTCGGAGCTTCTTCAAAGGAGCTAAGGTAAGCTATGTAAGCGGACAGTTGAGCGGATAGTTCGGCTAGTTGTCTTTCGTTTAAAGTAAAAAATCGAATGCTAATGAACAATCACAGCAAGCCATGTGGGTGCGAAATTCCAGCAGGACTCTTGAAGAGAATTCAGGAAGGCTTGAACATAAACGTATGGGATTTTATCGTTACAAAATAACAAGAAACAACCATGTGAATTAAAGATTTTATCTGCTGTTTTCGTGACAGTTGAAAACAAAATGACCGAAAGGATCTTGGATATTTCCGACAAATGTTTCAAAATATACAAATGTTTTAATGAAATTCAAATGTTTTAATATATACGGAAACCGAAACGGCCTTACAGCATATATCTATAGTTCCTCTGCAAGGAAAGTTCCGATCGGACTATGTTTAATTTCATCTTCAGAGTTTTCTATTTGTCAGTAAAGCATAATGCCCATAATTAACAGCTTTAGGATGTAACGCATTTCCTTTGTTGTCATGTATACAATCTGGGTCGTGTTTGATTGCTTCTTGAGTTAACAGTATTTTTCGATTGTAGTTAAATTCGTTCAAAGGAATTATTCGTGTTCGAGCAACTGCTCTTCAACACGTTTTCCTTCTTTGAGGGGCAATCGGTACGATTGTACTTGACTAGAAAGGCAAAGGAGATAGCGTACTCTGGGAGAGAGATGACAGAGATGCATCAGAAAAGTTTAAAGCCATTTGTGTTTTTGCTGAAGCTTGTTTCTACAGAGCTCTCGTGCGAGCTAGTAGGTGTTGTTGTTTACTGTTTCAAGTCTGCTAAAATATCATCACTGATCATTTATACACGTAGCATACTGCAGTATTTAACTAGCAGTAATCGGAGATTATGGAGACGCGTTCGAAGGAATTTCCGGCGGAAATAAGCCCCTGAAAAAAGCAATAGGTGCGGCCATTTGGAAGACCGGACACCAAAAAATCTCAAATTTTACTGCATGCAAGGCGCAGGGAAAAACCAACACGAAATTAGAATTGTGCTCTTCGAACGCGAAAAGTGTCACGATTTGATAATAAATCAAGTAATGAGCCACCCTGGATCCAGAGGTCCGTTCTCTGAATATCATGAGTGAAATTAACCGCATAAACGGTTAGAAGAAGCTCGCGAGACGGACCTCTGGTCACTCGAATATACAACCTCATTTCCATGCGAGGATCTAGTTCAGAATCTGAACTAGGTCGCTGATTGGTTCTCCTACTTGTTTCCAGACTCTACCGGGAGTTAACGATGCAACAGCAACTTCGATTGGCTGGACCGAAACAATTCGCAACGGGCGCGTGAAAAACCGGTTTTCCCAAAGTGAAGCCACACAAACAACAATGGCGGACGTAGATAGAGATCGTGGCTTTTTGCGATCTTTAAGAAACGCTGTGGATTACTCTTTAGTATCCAAATTTTCAAAATATCGGAGAACTAATTTATTCAGCGCAAGGATGTCTTGAAAAGAGGTGTTGACAGGCCAGACACGACTTATTAATTCGTGTTATCGTGGAGTGTGACCTTTAGAGTTTTGTTTGAACGAGGAAAATTTTTATCTCTAGCACGGAGGCGTGCTTTGGAGTTGCAGGTATTCTCGCTGAACGATTTCGCTGACCACTGGTAGGTGACAGGAAGAGAAATAGGTGTACTGGATTTATTGCGTGCGGATATCAAGGATTCTTTGTTTGTTAAATCTCTCGCCTTTGAAAACGGTTGTATCCAGAAAGTTTACTTCTTTGTCTGAGATTAATGTTTGTTTGCAAGGACAATAAAATCTTCTATCTCCTTTTTCTCGACACTCTTCAGTGAAAAAATGTCATCGATGTATCTTTTTTGATTTAATATTTCTGTCTCGACCGCGTTTTAAACATGTCAGCTGTTAGATTTAATGTAAACAAACAGACACGCTTTGGTCCCCAAGGTTTAAAACCGGTTTGGTGAGATATCCGATCCACAAATCGCATGGAAATGAGGTTGTGTACTCGAGTGCCCAGAGGTTTTTATTTTTTCTCGGCGCGTTGCGCCTCGTTGTCGCGGCTTCGCCGCTCAAATTCGCCGTTTTCACTAAAAAATAAAAACCTCTGGCACCCAGGGTAGTAATGAGCGAGAGGTTATACTGACCATTAGGTCTACGGATAAGTGATATCCGCCGAGGTGCGATAATGTCGCATGTAATTAAGGTCTATTGTGTAATTTGATAGTAATTATGCGAAAAGACATCGTTTGTCAGCGTTTCTCGCTTGGAAAGAGAAATTATAAAATCACTCAAAACTGATAAAGTGATGATAACTCTCTTTCAGTAACAGTAAAATATAAAATGGGAGCGCGTGGACCTCTACCCAGCCTCCGCGCGTTTTTTGCCAAGCGTGGAGCGTGACTAGGAGGCCTCTGCGGAGGAGAGAGTGATGATAATACATCGATGATGCTTGGCACGATCCGCCATGGCTGAAGAAGTATCAAAACAAACCCGTGCGACTCTGTCTGTATGATAGGAGACTAGAAACGGAAGCTAACGGAAGAACGCAATGTTAATTCTGACTTTCCGTTCAGAACGGGAAAAGAGGTGTACCTTTGAAGACGTTGAAGGTACTTGTACCCCGAAAATTTCAGTTGGAATTTGCGGAAAATTGCTGAACCAGTTGCTTTCCAACCTAAATTACCGGGATTTTTGGCGAAATCAGTAAGCACCCATATGTTAATATAGTGTATGTTGCGCTGAAGGCAACCCAGATGAACTTTTGAGCAAATGTGAACCTGGTGCACTAAACGTGTCGTCTGTTGTTTTGCTTTACCTCCTTTCATTGCTAAATGAATTTCGAAATCTGCCGAGATAAAAGGTGTATGTATCAACAGGATCGGCAGATTCAATCCATCTTGAGAGCGTTTGTTTTTATCGGCGCCAGCAAAGGGCGTCTTTGGTAAGAAGATTTGTTTGCATTTGTGGACCGATTCGAGTTTTCTGTTGAACAGAAAAATGATAAGTATTAGTCGAACAAAGATTGGTTTCGAACTTAAATAACATAACCGTAAACAAACACAGCACTGACAGCAGAACAGTCGTGCGTGACGCGGAGTAAATTGTTGAGAAGCTGTGGTTTTAGACTGCAAAACAGTCGGTTTTTCCATGTGAGGTTCGAAGCCAAAGGCGCGAAACGCCGAGACGGCGTCTTTCCCCAGTCTCGCTCTACGCATCCACACTCGCTCCAGATCTTCTTGGTCGCGCATTTTTTTCGGAGGACTCGCGCAAAAATACGGACTGTTTTGCAGTGTACTGTCAGATTCGATCACAGGGAGCCCAGGTTTCAACGGGAATTTTCAACGACAAAAAGGATTTGTAAGGATTTGTATGGGATTTTATCGTGAGTTTGATAAAATATCAAAATTATAAATAAACAGCCCATTAAGTGTTCATACCTCATTAAATAATATGTATTTTGTCGTATCTTGGCGGCTTTATGGCTTTTAAACGGCATTGCGAGTTTTGGTTTTCCTGGTTTGACTTTACCTACAGGATTCAAGTGTAAAGCCAAACCCGCGATATAAAAGGCGGCTGGACTGTCCAACTCATGCAAATGAGTAAAATCTATTGTTGTTGCTCATTTGCATTAGATTCGGTGTGGGGCTTTGCCCTTTTATACCGCAGGTTCGCCTTTAATTAAAGGGAAAACTCGGATTTCGAAGCCACTCCAACAAAAAGCGACAAAAATTACCTTCAATCGATCCTAATCGCGCCAAAACTTCGCTCGAGTGAAGAGCGCGGCCGTTCCTTTCTATGCATCTCACATTTAGCTGCAAAACGGTAGTCATCGCCTCATAAAGACGATACATACAACCAGAAAATTCAATTTTCTCGCTTCCTTGGATTTGTTTTCGCTAGAAGGGACTACTTTAAATCTTTTAGGTGAAGTCAAACCAGAAAAATCAACACTCGCTAAGATGCCGTTTAGAAGCTATAAAGCCGCCAAGAAACAACAGATAGACATTATTTAATGAGGGCTTGGGTTGGGTTGTTTAATAAAAATTTTGATATTTCATCAAACTCCAATAAACTGATCTCATACAAATAATGAAATCCTTATATTTTTTTTTGTCGTTGAGGATGCTTGTTGTGAGCCGGGGCACCCTGTGTTTCGATAAGACAATGGAAGCAAATATACGGATTTCGAATGGCAAGAAGGCTTATCGATTCCACGAATCTATGAAGAGATTTCACGCGTCTACCACGCGGCGCCGATCGAAAGTGCGAGGGTTTCGGCCTGTGGGGTAAGTTAAGGTCATTAAGCGGCCAGCAAAATGAAAAATAGAAATGCGAAATGGAAGATATTCTTTAGAGGTGAATATACTAAATAGATAAAAAAAATGCAAATACCGTGAACGATCTCGATCTATTGCGTAACACTGGATCAGTACTAGACCGATCAATCAATGTAAAAAGACATTCTTTTCGAAATGGTACTACGGTTGGCCAGACCCGACATGATCAGCGCTCAAAACTAGAAACAGACGCAGACAGGTGTTTCGCAATAGATCGTTCACGGTATTTGCAGTTTCGTTTATACTAAATAGATTTCTTTCGAAAGGTTTCCGTTATGATCAACTGACCTTCAACCTCAACGGTGTAAAATGAGCTGCTTGCGGGTCGCCGCCTTTTGATAATATAATTTGCTTGCAGTGCATGCCGGGAAAATAGTTGTACCCTCCTTTGGTCTGCATATCATTGTTGTCAGCCATCAAGAGTCTGGTTCATTTATTCAAGGGATTTTCCTTACCCTCGGTCATCAACCGGAGATGATGGCAAAGCTAAATGTTGTTGTGGCACTTTCCGTCCTTTTTCCTATACTCTGATGACGTGTTTGTGTGATGAGGTGAAAGCACAGGTGATTGCAGATGCTAGGAAAATCGTTTGCTTCTCACTATCTTATTCTTAGTTGTTTTTGTGTACCTTTTTTCATACTTTTGTGGGAAAGATATCGCGGTCCACTGATTCAATTGTCCATCGATTTCCTTTTGAATCAGTTCACTTCGGACGTAAAGCTTGGTTCAGGAACTGGGACAATATCCTATCACGGCGTGTCCATTCAAATGGAGGGACTAAAAACAGCAGTTTGTTCTTTGTTTCTTAAATCATTGATTTTTCAGAAATTCTTAATGTTCAGATCAGTTATTTTTCGTGCCATGTACGGTTTCGTAAGGTGATCCGAGTTGCAAGTGTAACTAGATAGCTGTGGCAGTTGTCAATTCTTGTACGTGCAAGTACCCAGGGGAGTACCCAGAGGAGTACCAAGGGAAGTACACAGGGGAGTACCCAGGGAGGTACCCAGGGGAGTACCCAGAGGAGTACCAAGGGAAGTACACAGGGGAGTACCCAGAGGAGTACCAAGGGAAGTACACAGGGGAGTACCCAGGGAGGTACCCAGGGGAGTACCCAGGGGAGTATTCCAGAGGTTCCAGAATCCCCTTCTCTCTGCAGATTAATGAGAATTGATAACAGAATCCTTCCAAAAAAATCAACAAAGGAGCAGACCATTTCAATGTGTAAACGAGAAACGGGAAGTTGTTGCTATTTTACGCAGTTGATATTCACTTCAAGAAATGTTTCCTTCGTGAACGTGACACGCACATGGCATGCACGTGGCATGCACGTGACATGCACGTGGCATGTACGTGACATGCACGAACCATATGCCTGTGTAACTAACTTGTCTTGAGTGACTGATTTCGAACGAGATGGAGCCTCCTGCCTCGCAGAAAGGCTGAGTACGCCCCTGATGTAGGATATGTTATTTCGGTGTGACAAATTGAGGCTTAATTTATTTACTTATTTACCGCATAGGTCTGTCGCTCAATGTTGAGCATTTCATACCGCTCTAAAAGAAAAAGAATATTAATATAATGGTAGCAAAGTGAAAAATACAAGCTAGAAATGGCGCTTATAAGCGAAAGGAATAAATGTTCATAAATGTTTGAAATTGTTTCATTTAGGCGACATGTCTGTGTTAAGAGGCACATGGAGTTCCGTGCAGACTTTGAATAGTCTCCCCCCCCCCCCCCCCTCCCCCCATCATCATTGTAAATAAATGCTATGTAAAAGCTTGATGAAAAATATTAGTGATTGCAAATTAATTTCATTTAAATACTGACTTTCAATAGCCCAAAGGTATCGGTCAGTGGCCTAAGGTATAACTCGCCCGGGGGCGGAGACGAGAGCGGGGGAGGGGGCGACAGCGGGGGAGGGGGCGACAGCGGGGGTGGGAGCAGAGGCGTATAGCCTCACAGGCTAGAAACGTTGCGTAGCCAAAACTGCGAGTCTTGCAAATTGCTATTAGCATTCAAAATCGGTCCAACCAGACATGAAGTTATCCTGAGTTTTTTTCTTTGCGTTAGGACCTATGGACACACTACAAGATAAAATGTTAAAAAAACCTAGTTTACCGTGTAAATATTATATTTTTTTTTATTTTATATTCAGAAACAGAATACTATTGGCATAACTAAGAAGACTTAGTAAGAGAGTATTAGGAATTATGCGTTTTGTATCCTAATCGACACTAACCCTGAGTATCAGGCCTTCCTTTGGGAGAGGGGCTGAAGGGAGAAAGGAAAAAATAGGGGGGGGGGGAGGGGAGAAAAGGGAAGAAGGCTTCCCCCCTTTTTCCTTCTCTTTTTTTTTCCTTTACTTCCCGTTTCCCCCCCCTCCCCGAAACCCGAAAGCCTGATACTCAGGTTAAATCGATACAATATTCACCACCGTTGAAGCTTTCTTACGTTCTTTGTCAAACAGATACGCGCCGCGGCAATGCACGCAGCCCACACATCCGTCATAATATGAAGAATTGAGGTCCGTCATTATACGATGAAAACAGTGCACTAGCTGACTGATGATGATGATGATGATGATGATGATGATGATGATGATGATGATGATGATGACTAATTGCTAACATACCGAGAGCAAAATATAGAGATATAAAAACAGACGGAAAAAGTTGTGAAGGTGGCAACTTTCTTGTTACTAATGTACCAGCAATTTAGCAACCACTGGAAGTATATTATTATGATTTACAGCTTAAAACGTACATTCTCTACGACATGTACCGAATCGTTGTGTTTTGAAGATAGTCGAACTATGACCACAAAAAGGACAATCGAACCTGTCCCAACAGACACCTCCTTATAATCACTGAAGAAGGCGAGATTCATACAAGCTTTACCCCTTATAAGGACTCTTCCATAATACAAACACTATGATATGCTCTGTCCATTTCCTGTTCGTATTGGAGAGGTTCCGCTTCATGTAGAGAGGTAAAAGTAGCTGTATGCGTTGTTATGAATGGATGATTTCTGTTTAATAGGTAGAGCTAAAAGAAATTTGCCACGCAACTTACGAGACCCACTCACCTGGGACCCTGGGTGGCGTTGCTAGCCCCACGCCCTATTCCTGACTTGGAGGTCTAGATACTGTTCTGTGTGACCGCTCTACCCAACTCTTGGTTGATTTCTGTGGATGGTATTAGGGAGTGCAAGCCTCTCCGCCGTAGGAAGACACGGCATCAAAAGAGGACCGATGAGACTGTTAAGTTATGCAATATGATAATGTGCTTACACGACGTGTTCACCTTTTCAGGAATTACAGGCAATGAAATCCCAAAGTATGACGGACTAGCACAGAATGAATGACGCTATAGGTGTGTGCGCAAAGTGAGACTGTCTTACCATTAATGTTATAGTAAGCGTAATTTGTTATTCTGGGATGTATTCTGAATATTATTACAATCAGAATACTGATTCATATCTTTCATTTGCAAAACCACTTTGAGAAATCGAAACTTTTACATTGACCGTATGTATATTTTTCGATGCTTGGTAGCGACAATCTGTTAGGGAAAATGAAAATCAGTTCAAGTTATCGAAAGTTTGAGTCATCAATTATCGTATCAAAACACAGAAAACTGCTACGACACCCGGTTGGTCTACCTAAGATTACAGAAGATCCTGTGGAAACGGCCCTCAGTTACAGTTAGCGAAAAGTGAATGCATTATTTTTTTCGGAATACAGTAAAAGACAAATTTAAAAGCTAATGGATTATGAATCTGTAGGTTAAATTTGGTGGTTTAAATCCCTTATATTTAAGAACCTGTGACATCAAAAAAAACCCTGATGGGAACGAGGTTGCCTGTGACATTTGACTGAGATAAATTTTCTGAAATGCAATGGAACGTTAACTGCAACTTTTAAGAATAAAGTTGCAACAAGCATATTATGCATCACTTGAGAAGAACGTTTTTAAGGTCCTAATAATTAAGAACCTTTTTAAAAATGAGCTTGTGAAACTTATGTATTGGATCCTGCCTGTTTCGATAAATAGGGACAGTCAGGAGATGGGTTCCTGGGACAGTACATGTTTATGAAAGAGAAACAAGGGGCCACACCCATATTAGGTTTCTTTTCTATTCATAAACCAACCCTTTTCCCCTTAAAAAATAGGAACCTCAGCTGCCTGATTTCTCACTTGACATCTGGGGGGCTATAAAAACCGTGTTGGGCTAACTTAGCAAAATGCAAGTGCTTATATGTGGGTTTTTGCTGTACTCGAAGTATCTTTTTACCAAACCCTTTTTACTCACAGAGAAGAACGTCCGCTTGTAGCAAGGTTCCAAGTCTGTGGATGAAATTCCGGAATGTGTCCATTTTAGCAGAAGCTCTTAAAAAGTCCTTTCGTTTGATAACGGTTTCAGTCTGCGGGATATAACCTTGCAAAGTTAAATGTGTGCGGGGGCCGTTGAGAGTTAACATAGTTAACTTTCACACACCCTATAATCGACTCTCATGCGCACCCGAATTTAACTAATCGTCAGTTCTCATGAACTCTTTATTCCCGTTTGATCCAGGCTAATACAGGCTAATATTAATTTTTTACAGATGGTGTTTCTTAGCACTCCCACCTTCACTTAAACCTTTTTGAAGCGCAAAATTCCATATATTCAGGACGGAGTTCAAATAGATGCGTTTCGCTATTCCAGGACCCGTTTCTCGAAAGTCCCCTACCTTTCAATGCCCTTTAACGTATCGTGGCAATTATTTTTGGTTCCCTTTTGTTTCTCGAAGCACACATACGTATCCCGATGTTTACTGGGCCTTAGAAAACGCATCTTTCCGATAACGTTCGGTATAGTACTGGGCTAGTTACGAGGAGGAATACGGGGATTGAAAATAGGAAGAAATTCGAGAAACAACCAAAACGTCTATTGGAGACTTAGTTTATTTGCCCAGCAAAGTATTGGGAACTTTGAGGAAGTTTTGAGTCCTTTCCTAGACGTTAGTTTGAAGGTTGACCGCAGTGGGCGAAAATAATGGTACCATACATATATACGTATAGGGATGTTACTACATTGATCTTTCGCCCAAATTTCATTTCCACTTTTTATTTAAGGTGGCTCCATATTGTTCAGCCCTCTCGTCTTTTGTATTCCATTACAGCTAGCCCGATGGTGTTGCTAAAAATTTTTTACTTGAAACCAGTAAATCTTTTATCAGTCAACAAAGTGGTATCCAAACGACGTCATCATTCGTTGCCATGGCAACGCGAAAAGAAGTAAAAAAAATACGCTATTTTGGACCATTTGAGGCTAATAACTTATAAACTACACGGTGAAAGTTTTTGTTTTCGATATATTTTTGTTTAATTGGCAAGAGAAACATTTTAACAATTTTTTAAAAAATTCTGTACATAGAGTTCAGAGCTACCTTAAATTTATGTAAAAATGACATATCTCTGAATCCTATGTACAGGTTTTTTTCAAAATTGGCACAAATGTTTATGTTTATAAGGCGAAAATATATAAAATTCAAAAAATTTGACCGAGCAGTTTTGAAGTTATTAGCCTCAAAAAGTTGAAATTGGGGTCTTTATGGCCTCTTTTTACGTTGCCATGGTAACAAATCTTGCTGTCGTAGCCACCTAAATTTGTTCATTGGTTAAGTGTTTACAAACCTGTACTAAACGTTTTCTCTTCACTTTACTGGTGTAGCTGTGATTGAATATCATAGATGTATCATGATAGGAATGTTTAAACTATTAGGAGCCACTATAAATACTCACACTTTATAAACCATAAAGAACCACATTTTATTGGCCATTGTTTGACTCTGGAAACGGTATGTCATGTAAACTATCCTAAGGTTCTGAAAGTTCTTGGGTGATGTCGCAGAGTTCTTTCTACATTTTATTTCATGCAAGATTCCTTGAGAGAATCAGTGTCAACATTTTTACTCTTTTTTTATTAATTTCTTTATTTTCATGGCATAAATGCCTTACTTTTGTGCAAATTTCCTTCAGGGAAGGTAGATAAAACACTTTTATTTGAGGTCAAGAAAGTAGAGAAAAGACAACAACAAATAATAACGACAGTGACAAAATATAGTTTTGTTGAAGGACAGCTTCTATTCCAACAGCATGTAAAACATAAATAGATAGATAGATAGAAACTTTATTAAAGTGTCAAGCCATCTAGCTAGGGAAAAAATCCCTTACTAATTTGGGGACACCAATTAGGGAAAAATTTACAAACTAAAACCTATATACAGTAATATATAAATACCATTTTTTTTAGGGACAGCAAGTAAAGAGGGCAAAGAAGAATGAGCTAGGTCCACCGGTAGGTAAACATGATTTCGTTAAAAAGGATAACTGGTTCGCAATGCTAATTTTAATGGCTTCTTTCCTTTGATCTTATTTACAAGCTCCAAATTGATGTTAAAAGTATTCGTAAGTAAAAATACTCCTACATTAAAAAATAAAAAAAAATAAACTCTCTGCAGCACAAGTATGGCGGAGTTTTGAGCACTGTGAACAACGTCTCATGCAGGAACGTATCCATTTAAATCTTGTTCAGTTTTATCCGTAAACTCTCCTCCTAGAGCTTCCTGGAGCACATAATTTGAGTTTTGTTTTTTCATAATTTCAAAAGCATATTTCAGCTTTTGAGATATTAGGGCGTGCGTTTCTCGAAAGTCCTGAAAACTGTGCAGAATGTTTACCAACAACCATTCAAGTTTTGTGGATTTTGAAAGCTAAAAGCAATGAAATCTGACATTTACCGCGCACTTTGGGCTGGTTTGCGAACTAGAAACTTTAACACCAAAAAATTAAATTAAAAAAGAAAAAAAAAAAGCTTTCGGCCCCGAAACGACGCGGTCAGGAGTTTTGAGAAACGCGCGCCTGGAGTGCTGAGCGATGACCATCCGGTTGGAAATTCCACGCACGATTTGACTTGACTCAATGGTAGAAAATGCACCCACGTCAGCTGGAAATACTAAAAAGCGCACGCAAAACAAATGCATCGCCCAAAACAGGAAGCCCATTAACCCTAAACTTTGCCAAACGGAATAACTTTCGAACTTTGCAACCGGAATTTCCGGTAAGCACCCTGGTTTGATGTGTGACACATAATCGCCTAAAACTAATTGGTACCACTACTGTCCCTTTAAGTTTAAGGCATATGCAATATGAATTCCAACAAAGAAGTGAAATCTAAAATGAAATCCGTTTCTCGGGTTTCTCTGTTCTCTTGTCCATTTGTCGATGTATTTGATCTGTTCCTTTTTTTCATTTCCTTTGTTTTGCCATCATCTTTGTTTGTTATGTTCTATCTGTAACCAAGCAACACGAAAACATTGAGGTAAGTGCTTACGACTGCCCACACAGCCTTAAAGGTCACTTGAACTTTGGTTGTTATTGGGAATTTCATTTACTGCGCACGTGATTTTGTTATGTTAGTTAATATCTTTTGATTTTATTTTATTTCGCGCAAGTGTTTTCCACTCTGTTTTTAAAATTAAATATAACCGCTTCTTTAAAATCCTTTCCACTGCTTATCATCACTGATTTATTTTCTAATAAATCGTTGTTAATGTCATCTATATTGTGATTTCTATGTATCGAAACCACAATATAGTTAACTGTCGTACAACTGAGATGGGTCGGTTTCCACGATACAGCTCGATATCTCTATACTTTGACAGATTTGGTATCAGCCAAATTAATGATACAAAAAATTCTGTGGTTTATTGAGTGTAATGTTTTCAACTTTTACAAATAAGAAAGAAAAGATATATCTGCGATTATGGACGGTATATATTTAAAGACTGATGAAAATTTTTAATGCCCTTTGGTAAAACCACTCTAGAAGGGTGTCGAAGTTTCGGTAGGGAATAGACAAAAAGCGTTTATTCTGGCATGTGATATTGTTTCACAAACTGCCTGGTTTTTCTTGACCTTTAAAAGCGTTATTTATAATAAAGTTTGCATTTTGTAGCTAAGGAGAGCAGTCAGAAAAAGGCCAAAAGTTTGAAGTCTTCGCATATAAAAAAAATACAACGCAAATGTTCTTTTAAACTTCTTTTTACTTTTTGTGCAAATCATTCAGCTTAACACATCTTCTACCGTAGGACTATCAGCGTTAGCCTTGCTTTCAAGTGGATTCTTTAAATAAATGAATTAATTATTACGTATTAATGCACCTTTGCCAAGAGGAAGAGAAATTAAAGAGCGATGTTTTATAGATATTGATTCTAATAGCTACCGAAAGACAAGTGATTCGTGCACTAAATGTTTTGACCGATTTCAGTGAAGATAAAAGTTTAAGACAATAGGTTTCCTTGAAAAGTATGGTTTCCTGCCGAAAACATAAAAAAAATAGAAACTAAAAAAAATTAATAAAGCAATTAGTGAGAAATTAGTGTGAAAAATGAGGAAGTCATAATGTTTTTCTTGAAAGGATGATTCGCTTTAATTGGTAAGTCGAGGGCTATAACTACAATTTGATTTTACAAAGAAAGAAATTAACCATTAATGAGATTGGAATTTGTAGTTTTGCAAAACAATAGTACTCTCAAGGGTCCTTACTCGGCGGAGGGTTATAAAAGGGAAAAGTCGGTGTTCTCACGCATGTGAAACTCGATCAATATAACATCTATTGATTCAATTTGATTTAAATTTATTATTCCACAAAAGAAATTCACGCCTACTGAACCTAAAAATACAGCAGAGAGCGAGAGACTTATTCTTGGTCTGCCTTGAAAATTTGTACTGACCAAAACAATTGATAAAGGAAAACTAGTTTAATATTTATGGAATTAGTTATTCCATTGGGAAACGCGTGTGGTTAATATGTTATGAAACAAAAATAGTTTCAGAACTTTCAAATCTTCTTTTCCATGTCTCCTACTTTAACAAATGGGCACGCATAAAAGTCAATTGAATCTTGCGGTTTCGGCCAGGATGAAGTTTTCATTTCCATTTCCCTTGGAATATTTTCGGTTTGTAAAAGATTCAAAGTGTAGTTTCCTCTGGTTCCAGATGAATGTCTCTTCGTCAAATTAATGCCCTGTTCAAAATAGAACACATTCTAAAGTCATCACGTCTTAGATTTTGTGATAACACGATTGACGTACGTTTCGGCACACGCTGAGAACTTGACTTTTGGCATACATCGGCCGCGTGTAAGATAACAATTCACAAAGAAAGCCGTGTTCAAAATAGAACACGTTCTTGAGTGTTCACATCTTAAATTATTTTTTTTATAACACTGTAGACGTAAATTTGCATGGGGAAACATAATTTGACCTCGTAAGCTGCCTGCCCTGTTTCATTGACAAACACATCTTTCTGTGATTATTAAAAAATAAAGTCTAATGTGAACATTTAGTCTACTTGCAATGCAAACCGTTTTTTCCTTGTTGTGCTCACTGAGCCGCCCCTTTCTTTGTTATTGTTTCACGTGGCTACCTGCAGATAACATTCAAAATAAACTCTGTCGCTGTAGATGGACAACATAGTTTTCTCTGAAATTTAACTTTCGCGACTGAGGAGCAACCTTTCTTGTTTGCGACCGCATGATTTTATTTTTATTGAATTAATTGGTTTTTAATTACTGATATTATAAAACATGGCGTATTGGAGAATAAATGAAGTATGTTTTGAAAGATGTCTCAGTTTAGTATGCAGCTTTTGACTTCCAAAGAGATGAAATTGATTATATTTTAAAATAACATTGTTTAAATGATTTGTGGTTTCCTCTACTTCTTCAAGTTAGTCCATTAACTGAATTCCGCAAAGTGGAAGGAGTGCTAAAAGCTGATTCATAGCATGGTTAGACGTGACATATGGCCGGGAACTCGACGAATAAATACGTGGACTTACTCAGAGTCCATTAAAGTGGAAATCTTGAAGGAAGGAAATTAAAGTCCACATAGTTTTTTTATCTCAGGGTTTTTCGTACAATAACACGGTCATGAGGAACTACATGTCTTCATTACTTTAAAACCGCAAAAAGCTTCAAATTCACAACTGAAAATGATACCTGAAATGTCAGTTTTCAAGTTTTCCTTTAGGTGAAATCAGTGCTTTTCCGCTAACATAAATAAAATACTGAATGCTTCGATAAAAAAGTATGTCTTCACCCGTGAACGCCACTTGCCGTTTTGACTCGTCAAATGATAAAGAAAAATGCAAAATATTAGCGAAATTAGGTACATGTACGGCTTGTTCGAAAGTGTTAGCGCTGTAGCAGCAGAAAAGATGATTTTAAACCGGCAATACCAATACAGATGGAACCGAATTATGTATTGTGCAAACAATTTCAGCTGATAGCTAAATGACTAAATAAGCATCATGGAATACGAGTAAATGGTTAACTTAACTAACTAACTGATGATCAGGCTGACTTTATCATATTTTGTGCCTCTGAGTAGTGTATTTTCTTTTATCAAAAAGAGCAAGGGGCAAACCAATTATTTTTGGTACATATCATGCAGTTCATTGCGAGCAGTAACACTGGGCCGAAATTTTAGTCACATTTTTTCTCATTTATTCCCACAAAAAAGAGCTGGTGAATTCTGTGAACATGACAGATGGTCGCTGCAGAGGAAACTACTTTCTTTTGTTCTGTCTGATGAAAAGTTTTACTTTGATAAATGAAATTTATCACTTCTTTATTTGTTCGTAATTTGCGAGCGTGTATTCTATTCAAACGCTTTGCAATAAAATCAAAATGATTTGCTAGCTGTTAAGAAGAGAAAGGTATAAACAAAGGGGGAAACTGAAACACAGCACGGAATTTCGAATGAGTAATTCAACAAATTATCCCCCAATCCGAGAAGATAATGAAATACTTTTAAACGTAACTTTTTCAGTAAATTTCTTTTGAATGGTCACCACAATTTAGGATTTTATCTACAGCCGCAAAAGCTAGAGTCGCATGTGTGGACGAAAATTTTTACCTAAACAATGAGTAAGATGGCAACCTATTCAAGTGTTTGTGAAAAAAAAGAAAGGGACAACGAGACAACGAGAGCCTCAGTGCTATTTATTCTTAAACTTTCTCTCCTAAAATATGTAAGATTGAAACACGCGTACCAAAAGAACTGTTTCGTAACAGATAATTAACGGCCTGTGTCTGAAGTGTATTTTACCACCGAAGTTGATTTTCACACCGAATAGTTTAAAAAGAGATCTGTGGAAGATAAATATCTTCAAGACACTAATCGAGGGATTTAGTTGATCTTTAAGTAATGCCTAGGAATAGATTGTGCGTAATATTGGTGATAAATCTCTCGAAGATGTCTGGTTCAAAGTCTAGAGATTATAAAATTTCCATGAAATCCGAATAAGCCCAAGGCCAAGATGTATGTTCTTTCAGTTTTGAAAAGCTTAAATTGAACTGGTCACTTCTTCTTCTTTAAGCCCCTGAAGTCGAAGACATTGACTGTATGGCATGTCGTTACTCAGTTTGCTTTTTTGCTAACCTAATGATTCCTTTACCATTAATAAGGTTATTGACAAAGAGTTGCTTAATATAATAATAGTTTAAAATGAGTTAACGAATAAGTTTTCTCTAACGCTCATTAACGACTTTTGTGAAGATTTTTGCTTTGTCAGTTTTACTTTTTCGTAGAACGATCTAAACGTTCTTGACTGATAATTACATCATTCTTTTTATCGCTTTTAGAGAAGTATCTTTTATTTTTCCTGACAGATATGGTCTGAAAATTAATGAGAACATTAACGAAGCCTTAAATTACAATTTTATGTTATTTTTGTTGAATGTGAAAGAAACAGTAAGTATTTTAGTCCTTTGTTTTCATTGAAAAACGCAAGATTTACAGTTAGAGATTGTTCAGCTAGTGCTTCCCGGTGTGTATATTCTACTAGCTAAAATAATGTTAAATACGGCACGAAGACACATCTTTCAGAAAACGTATGAAGGCAATTCCGCATGTACAAGCCGGTAATATTTCGGGACTTGTAACAAGACCATTTTGAACTGATAACGGATTAAACTCTAGCATTATGTAGCATTGATTTGCTAATAGCCCTCAAATTGACTGCCTCGGGCTTTAATTAAGGGGAGAAAAGCGATACATACAAGGTATACGCACATCATACGAGTGTATTTCGTTAGTTAGATTCGCCACTATGCTGTGACTTAAACAAAAGACTTGGATATACGACCACATTATGAATGGAGTCAGAAAAAAATATATTGCTGAAGCCTGAGTAAATCACGAAACCTTCCATGAGTTCTTGTAAATGTTTTTTAATCTCCTTTTAGCCTTCTTTGAAAACACACGCTAATTGTGTTAACTTTTCTTCTATAATACTAATAATCTCTTTGATTTTACATTGATCTTTGTGCACAAGAAATGACGCATCCTAGATTTCCGAGCTTCCATTAACGATACGTTAATCGGTCTAGTGACGATCTATGCACTACACTAATTATCTCTGCAAACACGATGAAATCACGAATTCAAGAGAAAATAAAGCTATAAGATATTCCACGTTTTGCAAGTCAACGCTGCAAGCGATGTTAAATTCTTTATTCCGCGTTAAAAGTAGTCATTAAAGCACCCCCTTCTAATTTGTCAAGTCAGCTTTAGCCCCTTAAAACAATAACTAGTATAATACGGTTCTAACTTTTGAGTTTGTGGATGAAATCCTAAAGTGTGACCACTCTAATGAAAGCTACAGAGCAGTACAGTACTGTCCTGTGCTGTTGTTAATTTGTCGTTGTTTTGCAAAATGAAATTTTTGTCATTTTTCCAGATTCATCTTGAGTGCTCTTGAGGGTTGTGCAAAGAGTTTTTGTTCGTAAGAAAGCGTTCGTGCAAATCCTAGGAGAAGATAGATCAAGGAATTAGGTGTTTCCAAACAATTATCGCGCCACAGTTAAGGTACTGAAATTCCACGAAATGTTTTTGATCCTCCTGAAACGTTTTTCCAGAAAAATGCAATTGCCCCGATTACTAAAACCAATATTTCATGAACATTTCTGTCGAAATAACCCTCGCGTACATGACTATTTCCTGCTCAACCGTATTTGTTCACACGGCAATTAACACTGCACTTTGAACTTATGAAAATTTTATCAATTCCCACGTTAGTCCAGTTGAGTTACTACCACCGAAAGGTTAAAAGTGTACATGTGTTTCTCTTTGTATTCATAACTACAACACGAACAACAACGGGAACTGCATTTATAAAGACTACTGCGTTCATAATACGCGAAATATGTTTTGTTTGTTCAATTAATTTAAACTTACCTAAGGCAAAATTGCTGTCAATACCTCTAGAAGAGAAGTTGTTTGCCTCGAGGCGAATTTTTGAACGCACAAGTTAGCCCTCGTTTAAAGCGGGCGCGAGCAGGGGTGTTTTAATCGTCTATTACAACAATACTGTTACTGATATTGAGCCATTTGGATGTTACTTCAAGAAGCCAAAAAGGCTTGAAAAAGCTGTATCGCTTGCTAGATTGCTTGTGTTTGGTCGGAGGTGTGCAGATATATAAATACATAATCTCTTAATTCGTTGAACCCAGAGTGTTAAAAAAGGCGTGTGCTTGTAGTTTATTGAGCTTTATATGTTTGTAAATAGATGTTATGCTTGTAACTTCAACGCTAAAAAAAGTTCACGGTTTTTGTTTAGCTCTATTTTTGTTGTTTAATATTGAGAAGCTAAATAATAGATGTCGGAATTATTCGTGTAGTTCTATGTACGTTTGTGGTAAAGTTGGGATGCACCGGACATGACTGAAAGAAAAAAAACACATCTGCGGTTTTTCAATTAATCAAACTCACGTCAAGACCTTTCAGATAAACACTGATTGTCCATAAATACCTCTGCTACACCTAAAATTTGTGGATTTCTTATGATGTGATAACTTTTTATAAACTTGACATCTTAAATGTTTCTTGTGTTCCAGTGTATCTTGCTTAGTTTTTCATTTACAAGAACTGAGTTTTCTGAAGGTTTAGTAGCTGTTAAGCTATTTGCACGAGATTTTTAGCTGCTAAGTTGCTCTAAATAACAACATAGAGATGCAAGTCCAGTTTAACAAGAGACGTCTTTGGACAAAAATACTTGCTATCGATTGTTTATTTGTTTTGGAATGATTAAAGTTTTTTAAACTTTCTTTTAACTTTTTAGCGTAGTTATCTTTCTTTGATTTCTTTAAAGATCGAGCCTTAGTTTGGCCTTCAAGTTGAAGGCAGGATATCAACCAACGACTTAAGGATATTGTAGAGTTGAATTAGAAACAGAGATAAACATGTTTATGCGTTCTTTCGGAAGCACGGTCAGTTCGACAAATCTCACAGATTATTTTAAAATCATCCCTATGTGCTTGGGTTTTGTAATTAATATAAGTGAGTATTTTTCTTATATTATTGTGTTTTCTTCAATTTGAACTTCCTCTGAACTTTAAAATGGGCAGTTGTTTCCCTATTGAATCTAGGATATAATTCAAGTTTTTAGATGTGGTGGGTTGGTGGATTTACATTGAGTTTAATCACGGTATATCGGCTCGGAATTTTCGTTTCAAGAATGTGCACGGTTAATGAGTTATTTTGCAGTGCGTGATCTTCGAAGCCTAAACTTCTGCCCACTTAACAGGGTCAATGATTTCGACCCCATTTGAATGAGTTAGTGAATACAGATAAGAACTATATTAAGCGGTGCTGCCGTCACCACCACAAACTAATCAACCAGAGACCCTTTTGAGGAATTTTGGGCTATTTTTGTCGGTTCTTGAGCTCGTTATAGAGTAGGCTACCAACGCAAAGCTTATATTTCTTATTATCGAGGCCACAATTTATGCGGGTAACCAAAAATAAATGAGTGATGAATTACAATGCCATTAGTTACCTTCAGCCTTGGTGTCCATTCAAGTTAAGTCGATTCGCAAGTCATCCGTGTAAGTGGATTTGCTGACAGCTTTCACACGATCGCGTCCTTTTGAAAACAACCTCAATCACATAGGAAGTGGGTTGTAGTTCGAACACATCCGGAAGACTTAGCTTCTCTTAGTTTTATTTCATTTTCTCCTTGTGCGGTGATTGTAATGCAGCTTACAAGCATACACCTGGTATATATTAAACTGCGAAACCCATCGACTCTAGTGAAAAGGTTTTATAGCCATTCTCCGCCTTCGACTTTCAAGCTGACAATGGCTAATTTGTTGTATATACAAAATCCACTGGGTGCCTTTATTATAAACTGCTGATTAAATTAACGAAAAATCCCTTTTGTTTTGGATAAACTGAAGAACACAATTGACAGATTCGAGTAGAAAGATCTTATTTTTGCTAAGATCGGAGAGGCTGCAAATGTTCCGCCGTGTGAACGACGCTCAAACGCTCGTTTGGACCCCGAAGCACAACGCATTGTTAATGAGTCACGTTCACAGGAAAGAAGGAAATTAAAATTTATTCTTTTCCATTTCGTGCAGGTATAAAAGTAAAAGACGAACTATTGTTTGGCTTGCTGATAATGTCTTCTCAGGAGAGCTTTTTCGACACCTTGGTTGTCAACCTGTCGTCATTAATCATTCGTAAACACTAAGAGTGTTATGTAAATAAGACTCGCTTCTTTTTACACCTTGTTTAGTTGTGGGCGCGCTTTTTTCCCATTACTAAAATCGACCACTAGAAAGCGCTCAAACAAATCTCATTTCCATTTGCCACAATGAGAGCGTGTTGACGTGTGATAAATTTCGGAAGCCACGCAAACGTTATCTTTTTTCTTCTAATTTCGTGACACCTGTTGTCAATGTTTGCCAAAGTCGGTCACGATGGAAACTGCAAAATTTTCAAGCGGAGTTTTTTATTGATGGCTTAAGGCACTGGGCAAAGCCAGGCCAACGCGGCGCAAAACCGTGATAAGAATGTAAAGCCCTTGACTTTGCAGCCAAACAATGCGCGTTTTCATTCTTGCGTTCCACAAATGGTCAACGTTGGTTGCACGGATAGTCTCTGAAGGGCCTAATTGTCAACGGCATAATAATGCTCCACCCATTTTTGAACAGCGAATAATGCTCTACTTTTTATAGTCTGCTTGAATGAATTCACAATATAATTAGATTTAGCTTCAAGAGTCACAAATTACAGATAAAAAGTGACTTCTCCCATGGGATAGTCATTAACTATTAATTGCGCTTGCAAATGTACGTAACACAGGAAATACATAAATTCACGGAAACAATAGGCCCACTAAAACACCACATTACGTAGGTGTATAAATACGGCGCGCGTATCAAAAATCTCTCAGTCAGTTGCGCTGAGGATGAAAGCCTAAATACCTCGCTACACCTATCGAGTGTAAGAGTATGGACGGTATGAGTACGTTTGGGTTACCACCGTTCGACATTTCCCAAGATTTTAGTACTCCGCCACATCTACGCCACAACACGGAAAATTTTAATTCGCGCTTTCTTGGCGCCCGTTTTCCTAATGCTATTCCGAACATTTTCAGAACGGGGCCGGATTTTGGCAGCAAAAACGTGAGCGAGGATGGACCCCGTCACATGAACATGAGCAATGCAATAGATAGCATTTCTGAAATGGAGGACAGCGAACTGCCCATTTCTGTGGCCGCGATGAATGAACAACATTATCTTCCATCTGGAATAACAACGACGCTTGGTTGCACACAACAACAACACAGTGGCTTGCACTCTACAGTCCCGCCGCTACAATCGGCCAATTTCTTTCCCGATACGGTAACGTCCGAACCCGATAACTATGCAAGAGACATTCCGTTCCCGACGCCCATGGATTTCATAAAGAACGAGCCAGAGCCTCGATTTCACCTCAATCCAACGGCTGCTATCTCAAGCATATCGAGTGCGCTACAACCGAACAAACGGTTTTATGGCCCCAACTTAAACCCATCTTTCTCCGATCCTGCCGCCGCACAGTCCATGTACACTTACATTCATTCGACGAGCGACGAGCCCAAAGCACCGCAGTTTTACCGACCGTTTCCCGGCTTCCCGCCGTTTGATCCACCGGAGTCCATTCCAGAAAATCACGGCTTTTCAAAGTCAGAAGACAGCCGAATTTTCTCCCCGGTTTCCAGCAGCCACAGACCTCCAATCATCGAGCGACCGAAGACGCAAGTTCCCAACCGCGCGGACGCACACGATGTCGAAGACGTTGACGACGCTAACCGATGTAAAAACACGGTCGAAGGCACCAAAACATCGGTAAGAAGGCTGAAGAAATGGTACAAAGACAAGTACGGAAAATCGGTAGACATGAACACGGTCACTCGACAAATGGCCATGGAAATGCTGAAAGATTTCTTTCTTGAGATCCGCGACACTCGGCCGGGAAAAGAAGGTAACGAGTACGAACCCGTAACACTCACAACATACAGAAATGGACTAAGGCGATACTTCCTCGAAAGAAAGTGTCCCCCCGCCGTCGAGAACTTCGATTTAGCTGATCGCGAATTTGATGTAGTTAACTATGGATTGGTCTCAAAGAGGAACGAGCTTAAGCGTAAAGGAAAAGGAAACCATCCGAACGTGGTAGAAAGCATTACCGAAGAGCAGTTAGAAAGAATGTGGGCTTCTGGAGCAATCGGAGTGCACGCGCCAAGACCTCTTCTACGCCTGCAGTGGTGGATTAACACTGTGATGCATGGTATTAGAGGCAGAATGGCCCACCATGACCTTAGCATTGATGACTTTCGCATCTCTCGCGGCCCCGACGGAAAGATAATCATTGATCACATGAAAGCTGGCTCGAAAAGACCAAGAGCGGACGACGAGAAGGACAACCCGAGAAGCAAAAAGAAATGCAAGGCAAGAGTAGCGGCCACTGATGGAAGCGAGCGCGATCCCGTGCGTGCGTTCGAGGTGTACCTACGCCACCGTCCACCTGGTATCTCGTCGTTTTATCTCACCCCCAAGCACAAGCCTAAGGGAGATATCTGGTTCAACAAGGTACCAATGGGCAAGAACTCCATAGGTCGGATCATGAGAGAAATCAAGGCAATCGCAGGCATAGGATAATATCTCAACACCTTGCTGCCTTTGAGAGAAATTTGAGAGAGTTGATCAATTTAAAGAGACTTTTACCTGCTGAACATTTCTTGTTTGAAAAGAAGAAACATTAACACAAAGGTCGACAGTAAGTAAAGCAAAGAAAACATTCACAGACACTGCGACTTATGGTTTCAAACCATTTGTTGTAAAAATCGAAGAACTGAACCACTAGTAAGTAAACGAATTGTATATTTTCAGTTCTTGAAAGAATAATCCCTGAAGTTTTATATTATGAAGAGATTTTAAAGTTTTATGCTATTAAAAGTAAGAAAATCGACTATATACGATGTATAAATAAGGACATCTGATTTTGGTATATGAAAGGGAAAGAGTTTATTCAGTTATGTTCAATAAGGGCCGTATAAGGCCTCAGAGCCTTGCAAGGATTTCGAAACGGTTGTAGTCTTTTAAAAACTATAACTTAAGTATTTAATATATATACAACCGGCCAAGTCTAACGAATGCTTGCTAAGTTTATTTACGATCGCATTTTATCAATTTATTTGAAGAAAACCATTTTAGAAAACCATTTTAGAAAACCATTCTCGCCAAAGCTGTTAGTATGTTGCCCTTTTCTCTCAACATATCACTGGGAAGATACTTACGTAGAATACCTAAGTAAATGTAAGCTTAACGTTTTTTTAAAGTATAGGTTGTTATCTTGCTGACCGCCTATCTTTGCTAACCACAAAAGACCTCGTTAGAAGCCTAAGAAACTTTTAATTGTAATGAACACATCTTTGTCCTCGGGGCGTTCGCGCTATTCGTATTAAGATTCAGTGAGGGTTTTACAAATATGGTTTCGAATGCACGGATCGAAATATTCCCAAACAGTTTTGTCAGAAGTTGAATCTTATCCATAGCAAAGCTAACATTTTTTATTAACAGTCTTTTGTAAAAAAAAACTAAAATAAATAGAAGAAAAGGAATAACATCGAAAGAAACAACTTTCAAACGTTAGGCACAATTAGCTGTGAAAGAGGCGTTTCTTGACACCTATGTTTCATCGAATACCACATCCACAAAAGAGATTTCAAAAGTCCAAAGATAAGAGAATGTATTAGCTTATAACGATTTATTGTAAGGAATATATTTTTATCAAAATAAGCTAGGAGTGTTAAAAATTTTGTCCATTTACTAGGTCGATTAAACCGTCGCTGGTTGAAACGACGAGTACGTACTTCGTTTAATAGCGGTAGCTCAAATGTTAGATATAATTAAATTTCATTGTAAATAAATTCATAGTTGCTTTTATTACTTAGTTTTCACTTTGTAAAACGTTCCCGTGAGAGCATTTCTTTAGCTGCACTAAGAGATCATTTGAAGCGGAAGAAGGGAGGAACAAATTGTACAGCGCAAATGTATTTAGATAACAGTTTACCATTGTTAAATAAAAAGATGGGACGAGACTAGCTTTGTTTTACTGATGCGAGATTATGCCTATCTTCCGTTTGAATCTTTTTATTGTTTAGCTAAGTACGGACTGGCAAAAAGAACTCTAAAAGAGATCAGTCTATCTTAGAGAGGGATTAAAAAGCGTGTTCTTCGCCTTTCACAATTTATAAAGCAACCCTTGCCACGTCTCTTAAAGACTTAGATCCAAACGTTTGCCACTAATGGCAGTAGGCTTTACGGACGCCAATTAATTCGTATCTATACATATGATTATTTTTTGTAGTTCGAAATTAAAATACAACTGAGAAAATGAACCTTTTTTTATGGATATACCGAGAAGTTCTTTGTTAGAACCTTTTAAGTTTTTCATTGTGGAATTCAACCGTCTCGTGCATTGTGTGGGCGTTAAACCAAGCTAATTTTTTTGTTCAAGTTTACCCTCCAGGAATTATTGAAAAATTGTAATAGTTATTTTAAGTCACTGTTGCCATGCAAATGAGCGTCGGAGTTCCGTTGTGATAATAAGCTTATTTTCTGACCGAAATCGTCTAAAGTAGGTTTCCAATCGACAAAAGAAGCAATACGACCGTTTATTCAATTAGAAATTATTGAATTGGATAGCAGGCAATTTCCAAGGGCTTTCGTGAGCTGCTACGATGTTGTTTTGACGAATATGCAACCACAAGGCAACTGTTTCGTGACTACTAAATTGCCCTTCCGTCAAAGAAAATTCCCTTGACGCATGTCCAACAGAACCTGTTGCGATAGCAAAACGACGCGCGCGCAACAAAATAGAGCCGAAAAAAGCCCATCTACTCAGACATGAAAACCAACTCCAATATTGGCCTGATTCCCGTGGTAAAATCCCAATTTTTTCTAGAACCACTGCGAAACTTTCTGTGTAAGTAATTTGCGGTTACTGTGTTTAGGAAGTTGCGGAGTAAGGGGTAAATTGCTTCAAGAGGGTGATTATCACTTAGATTACGATAATAATAGTCAACAGTCGGACCAATATAACGGTGACACGACTGCCGTTTTGCGGGTACCTTTGCCGGTACATGTTTTAATTGCTTCCTCGAAACCTTTCTTCTGTTACGTGAACTGTGGGACTCTTGTTAGTTCCAGGTTTTACCTCGTACCTTTGCGGAAACCCACGCCCTTATTCGTGCAATTAAATGAAGGCAGTGGACAAAAAGGAGTTCACTTATAGAGAACAACAAACAAATGCACAAGCACAATCTGATAGGAATTTTTTCGCGGCGAGTTGCAAGATTGTATTGATGTACAAAGCACTCAGTTTTTTCTTGTACTCCCGCCCGCCCCTTGGCGCGCCAGTCGTCTTTGCAAAGATAATTCCAACGGCAGAAAAATCGAAAGTTATGCTTTGTGTGTAGGGAACGAGAATGAACCCATCTCACTTAGAATGCTTTCCTAAGAGTCGTTCTCTCTCTGTTTTATTACTTTCTTCGCACAAAACATTCGTGATGTGTGCAAAATGATCGTGCGTTGGAGGTACAGACGCTGTCTGTCTTAATGAGTCGTTAAGCGCGAAGCGATAAGTTTGCGGCGACGCCTCTACGCAGTAAAATTTTCACAGCGTCCAATCAACGCACCGAGCTATGAAGGCCAAGATGTCTCGGTCCTTAGAAAAGGAACACAAAATGCAATACACACGCAATGGACTTTGCTTCTTGGAGTCAAGTCCCTATACCCTCGCTTTACAAACTTATCATCCATGTTATTGTTCCGCTGAAAATGGTAACCACGTCCTAAAAATAAGTAGATAATATTGTTAAAGACGAAGTGAGAGTCTTTTTTCCTTGGAATATAAAAGTGGATCAGGTTTTTTCTTTTTTGCGAGCGAGTCTTTAAACTTATATTCACGTGAGAGTCAACGTTTAATTTCAGTCACAATCTACAAGTTTGTGCAACTTGTGACATCACAAGTGCCGTCGAAGCCCAAGATCTGACCTCCTTCACCTTGGGTGTAGCCTACGCTTTTTGGTTTTTAGTAAATTATATAATTAAGTTTCTAACTAATGCTTCGAAGGTTAACAGACACGAATTTATCATAGCCATTCCGGTTCAGGACTTCAAAAAATTGCCGAAATGTTAATCAGTGTATAAATTAAAAATACTTGTTACAGGTGCTGTAGCCTTTCAAGCGGCTCCCTTTGACTGAGCACACAGCGATGTACTTCTCACGGCGCTGTTTTTCCTGTGGTCACTTAATGGTGATTAACATTTACGGTCCCCCTTTGGAAGCTCTTGATTCGCTTATTGGCAAGCTGACGATTTGCAGGCAGTGCTAAGTAGATGTAAGTTAGAGAAATCCAACGACCAGGACAAATCGACCGCTGTTGACTGCTATACCCAATACTTTAACTTGCTTGTGAATGTGTGTAGCTTTCCTTCCATCAAATATATAAATCGTAAATATATGTTAGCCTCTGTGCGATCTACGACTTTATAGTACTATTGGTTTGTGCTATATGTGTGTTTGCAGATGTGTATGGCTCGGCTGTCTTTCCCCCGATATTCAAAGCCTTTGCTTTATTGTGGCAGCCATTATAAAATCTGTTAGTTTGGTTGTGCCAATGCTTCTATATATATGAAGGGATTTTCCATATTCTAATATTCAAATCTATATGTTAGCCACAAGAAAATCGCGGAATATGTATGTTTGTAAATCGGTATAGGTTCCCCTTCCTCTAATATTTACTTTCACTACAGCTTCAATAAAAACTTCGGTTCACTTTATTGTTGCATTAGACTGTGCTATATATGTGTTTGCAATTGTGAATCGCTGCCCTTCCTGTAATATTTAAGGCGTTACATTTTTTGTTAGCCACTATAAGAACTTACAAGTTTACACTCTTAGAGGATTATGCCATATAACTATTTGCGAATGTATATGGCCATTCCTGCCTCTAATATTTACTTTCAGTTAGCCAGTGTTGAGAACTTTAATTTTGCAGCGGCCGAAGGATTGTGCCACACGTTTCCGTATCTTTCTCTGATATGTTTACCTTTTCTGCTCGTAACCTTTAACTTTTAGGATATGCTAATTTGGTGTATTTACTCATTACTCTGGTATTACCTTAGTAGTTATTCAAGGGTTAAATCTTTGCTTGTCGTTAAAAAATTAAGTTAACAATTTATTTAGGTGGATTGCGGTTGACGTAACGCGCCGGATAATGGTACTACGATGTAAACCTGAGCCGTACTAGTCACTTTAAGCTTGTTAAACACAACTGAAACCCTTGCCAAAGATAATCACCCGATCCTAAGTTATAAACGAGTGGAGAGTCTCAGGGCTGGTATTAAATTTATCTATACACTTGATAGTTTAAAATTTAATAATATTCGATTCTCAACTTTTTAAAAATAGTTTTTTTTTTTTCATTTTTATTTTGTTAGGTGCGTGATTGAGGAGGGACAATATTTTTTACTTTAAAGGAATCTTCTGGCGAGCTCAATGAATGAGTTATATTGCTGTTGCATTAGCAACATTTTTGTTTACTGCTATATTTAGCTGCCTTGCGTATACAGGCTCGCCTCTTCGAGATTTTTGTCTGAGCGTTAAGATGCTGGTCAAATAAATAGCCGAAAAGGTATAGTGCGAATGGAAGAGGTACTTAACGATGTTGACGTCGAGTCTAACAGACTACGAACTAAGAAAAGCAAACACTATAATAAGATAAGAGATTGGGCTTGCACTTTTAACATAAACGCAAACTGCACTATATTCGTAATTCAGGTAGGAAAGTTCAGTTTTCTATATTGAAAAAGCTCTGCGCTTGTTACGTCAATTCATGAGTAGTTTTAATGAAGCACAAGTTTCCTAATCAGTTTGTTATCTACTTTAACATCCGAGTCTTGCGAATATAGTGTTGGGTGTTTTGAACCTGTTGCTATGTCCACGTAAATAACCAAAATACCATGAAGCATGACTGTAATGTAACTCATAGCTTTTTTTTTTAATTTTAACTTTATACGAATTTTACTCTTCAATCTTCTTACACTTGTCTTCGTTTTGTATTTGCTTTTGAAATTTTGCTACTTTAAGATTGGGGTCCTTCCCTTGTTCGTGCTCAACAGACACATTTTATCGAGGCTATCACACTAAAAAAATTACCTCGTCAAAAGCTATTTCTCCCTCACATGAAACCCTTTTGAGTCTATCGCTTTAAAAAGAGAAAAAAAATCTTCCAAAATTTGACTTTAGAAGATATTTTAAAAACAGACCTATAGGCAAATACTACACAGTAGCTTGCATTCGACTGGTAACACTTGAGGGTTTCATCTAGAACATCTTAAAACATGACATTATTTGACTCTGGGAGACAACTGAGAGTTTATCCGATTAAGCCCTAATATCAAAATTTAAATTCTCATTTCTAGTCCTATACATTTCCTATAGAAGTAGTGGGGAGAAACTGTTTGGATATCAACTGAAGAGAACTCACGGGTGTGATTATGTCCTTAATTCTCATGACCTTTTTGATTGATAAGGCGTTAATATTGCAGGGAGAAATTTGATGCTGATCACTCTTAGGGCTTAAAGGGTTAAGCCCTAGTTATGATACATATTGCAGCACTCTGCATGGTTTATTTCATTTGCAAGATATTTTTTTCCCTAAATTAATAAACAATTCTTCCATCTTATGTGCTTTCCATGAACGGACATCTTAATGGTTTCAGTTGGCCCTTTGATGGGGGCAACATCAGTATAGGAAAAAGTATTTAAAACTTATTTAAAACCGTGTTAATTTCGAGCTAATTAGGGTTGGTTTACCGCTTAGACACCACAATGCTCAAAGTCTAATATCATGTTCATGCTGTTAATGTTTTTTTTTCTTTTCTTTCAAGCTTTCAAAAAGTGGAACAATCCAAGTATTCACTAAAATACCAAATAAATAAAGTACTTTTTTAACTATCCACGGCTCAGTGATTTCATGCACTGATAAGCTAAAAGCATGTTCCAGTATACTTGACTTGCCTTTGGTCTGGATTTCTAAATGCATCTCCGGTGTTATATTTTTGAATCTAACAAAGTGGAATGTTTGCTGTCGATTGAAACGAGAAAATAACAAGGAACAATACCCGTGTATGTATGCAAATTGTCGACTGCTCGCCTAATTCTACATTTACCAAATTTGTTTTGTAGAAGTGGTTGACCCGTAATTTCATCCACGAGGCTTGATCGTTCGGATCTACCCACCACCCATCTTTGCAGAACCGTTTTTGTCGATTGTAGTTCTCCGGCTGCGACCAATGTCTCATGCTGCTTACGACTGGTAAATATTCTACTGCATCAGTGTTTAAAAATCATGCAAGGACGTTAAACCTCGACCCTTGCTTCATCCGGCTGCGTAAAATGATTTGAACTCAAAGGAATTCAATTTTCGTTTTAATTGTTTCATAACAGGCCTTTTCTGCCTCCTGCTTCTAATACGGTTAAGTGAATTGCGCGTGAAAGTTTGTCAGGAAATAAAGCTTTTCGTTTTCTTTCAAACACGTTGATGGCGCATATTGGAGGTGACTTACAATCCAAGGAGAATGGATATTATTAATTCATCCACTTGCACATGATCATAGCACTTCCGGTTACGAAGTGCCCTCTTTTCAACACAATCGTTTAACCATGCGTGATTAGACTTTGTTTACGTTTGCTTTGCACGCGAACGAATTTTGCCAGAGCGCACTCGCCAAATTCACACCTGTCCAATGCAATGACGGTTGGAGATCAGCCAAATGCGACTTTCACGCGAGAATCTATGCACGTTTTTTTTTTTTTCAACAAAAGTACGTGACAGTTGACGCGTAACCTGCTTAATACAAAGTTACGTACTAGCAGATACGGGTTTGTGAGTTCGAATGTTTCACTGTGCAATTGCAAATTAGTTAGGGCTGCCTTTAACTGTGTCAAAAGAGTGACGCGCTTGTCTCGAGTGGTTCTTCAAATTGAGCGAATGGGGGCGTGAGGAGTGATAATGAATAATAATATATAATTAGTTGTCTTGATGCATTTCCTGAATGAGCCAATTACGGCTCTATTATGAAGGAGCTTTTAGCGGGCCACCCAGAAGGTGGACATCACGCAACAATATCAGTGAATGTAAAACTCGTCGTTTTTGACGCTGAAAACAACTCTACTCTTTACATCATCGAAGAAAGTTCTCTGTTTGAATTTTATGTAGCGTAAACATTTTTCAACATAGTTGCCTTTCGGGTACAAAAGTCAAAACTGTCACTTTTTCCATTGTCATGCCGCTGACGTAATAGCTTGGAAATGCATTAGGGCAATTTGGAGCTCTTTTTGTTAGCAAAATGATCCAATTATCTCCGTTTGGAAGGTTTGAAACACGAAAATGGTTACTTTGCATGAGAATGTAATGCAATTTTTCCCTCTAAAAATTGCGGACTTTTTATCATTTTCGATCCAAAGAGTAAGGTGTATGGCCATTTAACAATTTTCGCGATCCCCTTTTAATTTGGGCGGTAATGCTGAAAATTTTATCTTGTTTTCGTTGACAGGGTTGAGTGGGCTTTGGGCTGAGATATGATTTAATTTGCCCCTAGCATTTTAAAAATAATTTTTCTCATCAAATTTCAACAATTTTGCCATAAGTAACGATCTACACTGATAGTAACATTAAATAGGGCGATGATAACTTGTGTTAGGCCAGCGTTTTCGCGCACGAAAAGCATCTTATTAAAATGTCATAAGAATTACAATTTAGCCAATTTGAAATACAAATTGGTTTCGTGTGAGATCTCATGACCATTTGCCATGAAAACTGAGGGTAAATTAATAAGAAAAAAACATAGTCCTGTTGTCTTAAAAAGAAGAAAACAAAGACTTTTCTCCACGGGGTCTAAAATGGACAAATTATTTCCTGCCTAATCTTGGCTTAGTTAGCTTTCTAAGTTCAGACAGGAAATAATTTAATGTTATTTATTGTTCTGAGTAGGCCATTATGAGCAGGTTTGACCACTAACACCGTGATGATTGTAATCGCTGGCTGGCTATTCAAATTTGAACCCATCATCGCGTGCAATGGCAAAGTTAGTTTTGCTGAGTAATTGTGACAGGTATCGACAGCTCACAAACATTGTATTTAAAACTTGCTAAACAAAGCCAACCTTCTTTGTTAATTATAACTCGGAAGCTTAATCCACCCTTATTTCATGCTCTCGGTGCATCTTGGAGTAACTAACGCAGTTGGAAAAGCTCTCCAGTGAACGAGCAATACAAAACACGTGAAAGTTTCTTGCAGCCATCTTAGCGTGGCTTTCGTTCCGCTTTTGTGGTCGTTGGTGGGGTTTCACAAAAGTTTGACGTAAATTAGTGCTTGACATGTCAAATAGATTCAGCTGCTTCTTCGGAGAAAGAGAAGCACATGAATGCATAATTATGAGCAATTGCGCATATTATGAGGTGTCTTGCGCCATATCCGGCGAAGTCTGAACACGTACGCAGACCTGGCGTGCCCGAATTCCATACCTTTTCGTCATTTCCAGAGCTGTTTTTTTTATTACTCCAATAGTTCCCCTTAAATATCTGCTAAATATTCATCGTTAAGGGTGGATCACAATATATTTGTATTCCTCGACGAGTTGTTTGATGAGTTGAATATTCATTTGCACGCTAATGGATTATTATTCAGGTGGTCGAATTGATGCAAGACAGGTAACATAACGTGGAAATTATAATATAAAAAGGGTTGATAGTAAGCGGAAATTAGTGAGGAGGAAAAAAGGAGGGAAAAAAATTCTAATCCAACTCCACTTTAAAGAAATCCGCTTAGTCATGTTTCAGGCGAAAAGGGAAGTGAAAAAAAGGATTTTTTGGAAAGCATGATGTAATTTAAATTGTTTTGATGAATGCTATACGTTTTACAGATGAGATAATCTATCGTTCTCTTTCTAAAATGACTTAAATTTGTCATTGAGATCATTTGTACAGCCTAAATAACGAAAGAACCATTAAAAGAAGCCAGTTCTAATGTTGATAGACTATTTACAGTGACAATTATTTTCAAGGATTATTTGTATTCAATTAGCATTCTGTCGTTTTTTGTTTGCCTTCCAGACTAAAATTGTATAAAATTAAATGGAGGCCGACATGTTAAAAGAAAAAAAAAAATTAATTCAAATATGCTCTTTCATTATTCTCTTCCATCATCATAAATTTGTTATATATTTTTTCTCATTTCGTTGATTATTTCCTTTTTTCATGTGGTTTGAATGACGCCTTTCAATTCTCAGTATGTCATTCAATTGACATTTCAGCCATTTCTCGGGTATTATTTATTACTCCAAATTTCAGGAACTCATGGATCCAACAGTTTTTCATATTCTCAGCTATCAGATAAGTCTAAAACCTCCTTATCTCTCGGGTAACATTTTGAATTTTGTCCGTCATTTATGTTCCATTTTGATACGAAAGGTTCAGTGTCCTGGCTGTTAGCACGGTGTCTTTTTTATGAATATGGCCAAAAGCTTGCTTTAAGGGGGAGTAAAGACACCTTAACACTCCTATGTGCTAGAGCGAGGGTGGTTGCTAAAGGAGGGAATACACCTAAATATCATTTTTTTTTTCGCTCCTTAAGATTGGTTTTACGTAGTGTTTTGTGAATTGTTTGGTGATTTGTACATGTAGGAAGGTGTGAGGGGAGAAGAAGGGGGGGGGGGGGGGGGGGTGGAGGGAGGGGCGAGAGTTTGTAAACTCTACGAAAAGAAAATATTTAAATGAAATGAAAATTAAATGAAAATATTTAATGAAATTTTGAAATTAGAATATGAAGTTAATAATTAGTGTATGGACACCAAAAAAGTCCGCCATTGACCTGGGGTGCACTTGTTTGGGTATCAGCTGTTTGTTTTTATTTCAAAATAATTTTTCTTCTCCTATCCAATCTATAACTCCATTTAAACGTGGATTTCCAATGCCGCGCAATTTTACGTTTACACGAGCCATCCATAGCCCAGCTCGCCTCTTATTATATTTACGCACGTAAAGCCAACTTAAATTACGTCCATACGCACATAAATTACGCGAGCGTGGAAATCCACCTTTGAGCTTGCTTTGTTATCTCGCCAAAACTGATGTTAGCAAAGAACTGAATATAAACCAAAGAGACAAGTAACGGCTAAAACACTCTACCAGAATGAAAAGTTTGATTTCCTGACCGCCTATCACGAAATCAAAATGATGAACTGCAATCCATTTCCATCCTTGCAATCCTGCACTTTATACCCAAACTACAATACAATGATATAAAATATCAGCAAGACCACAGCGACAAACCGTTGAGTGGTGCCGGATCTCCCAGTTGTAGACCTGGATCAGTACAATAAATAATTGTGGCGAGTGTTCAGATTGCCGAGAAACTGGGCCATATAGGATAAATGGTAACATGGACTTAGCGGCAAGACAAGTGTTCCTTCTCGGAAGGTGTTCGTCCAAGGAGCAGGTTGAAAGGTACGGTAGTTTATTCCCAACGGGTACACTCCTTGCTACACTCCTGGGGTCAATTAATTCAATAAAACGTTTCCAAGTGTAGTTTACAAGTGTAGCTATTGTTTTCAACCTCTGAAACAATGGCTACGCTTGTAAATTACACGTGTAAACGTTTTATTGAATTGATCCCTGGCGACACTCCTGGCCAGACGTTAGTTGGGACACTTATTTTGGGAGGCAGCGTGGTATAGTGGTTTGGGCGCTGGATTTGCAAACCGGATATCCCGAGTTCAAGTCCTTCTCCCTGACCACTAGATGGATCTGCAAAACGATAGCCCCGTGTTTAAATGAATGAATGACTTATATAGCGTACATATCACATGTCTCATGGCGCATTACATACAGTTATGAGAACGAGATCGGACGAACTTCTGAAGGCACCTCAGGCAGCCGCTATCGGTTCACTGCTGATCTCATTTCCCCCCACCCCAACCATGAACAATGTATGGCACTGAGGGTGGTGACAGCCAGGGTTTTGTTACGTCCTCAGTGGTTCTTTTACGTCTCCATCGTATACGAGACCGCCATTTCTATGTGGTCATCCGAGCCACGTGAAGGTCTAACTATTTGCAGATGTCATAGCAAAGGCAGCACTTTCGTCTTCAGTTATCTGTTATCAGTAAGTTATCTGCATCACGGTAGCCCCGTGTTTAAATCCTATGCCTCTCCATGTAAACAGCTAACTGGTCAGCTTCCCACCAGTTGGGATTTCTAAAATGATTATAATCAGTTTTAAATGTTTCTTTCCCAAATTTACAAATGCCCCCAATTAGTATTTTCCTCACAGTGATAAATACATATTTTCGCCACCTTCTTCAGTGAATACCAATGCCAATACATCAGAATTGTATTGGGGGAGAAGGAGGGCTCAGGAAATTGAAGAAAAACTTCTCTCTGTTAAAAACTTTGTCACTAAATCCCAAGATCTATTGGCCAACACGTTTTAAAAAATGCTGACTCAGAATTGTTTAAATGGAATTTATTCATAAATCAAGTGAAATAAATATGCTGCTGTTTTCTACCTCCTTCCACTCAGAATGTTGTTATTGAAAAAAGTTTAACGTTTCAACTTGAAGGGAGAATACCAATCTAAGGGTTTTTGTAGCTGGAGTGGCATGGAAGGAATTATAATCTTACATAAAGCGAAATCGTGCACTCTGATTGGTTCCTTAGCACTAGGCTATTGACTAATATACCACTAGCAGAGACGTCACATTGGTCAGAGACGGACCATTTACGGTTTGAGCGCGAGGTGGGATAGAGGGAATGGGCAGTTTTTAGCACGGAACGTTTTAAACTGTCGCACATTTGCTAAATATTTCGATGTGTTTCACACTCTGCAAAATTAATGACAGATATTTGGCCTATCCTATTAAGATCGTGGTACCGATTCAAACTCGCAATGAGAGATTTAAGAGGCAATTTCGTGTCAAGTATCGAGCGATTGCCTATAGTGGGAGAGAAATTAAAATTGGTCAATGACACTTCAGGATACCCGGAAAAGAAGCACTATATCCAAAAATTTCTATATAGTCTTAATAGAAAGAAAAGAGTCTCTTCTGCTGATCGACAAATATATTCATCCTCTGCCAATATTTACTGAGAATAAACTGATTCTTGTAAGTCGTGTAAAGAAAAAATGATACAGCAATTATTCGTTGTTTATCAATATCTGTGCACCCTAGCGTACACCACAATCAGACAAACCCAACCCCAAATACAGGTAAAAAAATTAAAAAGGCGCAAACTTCTAAGCAAATTGGTCGCCTATTTAGGGGTTGTTTAAGTGCCACGGTGATTCTTTAGGTCTGAGACAAGATGTTATCTTGAATCAATTAGTCCTATATCGGCTTATTGAAAGATCACTAGAAATAAACGACTATATTTAGCTGGGATCAAACGCTTGCACACGCTACAGGAAGGGATGACTTTCGCTTCCTTTGTTTTCGTTAACAGCCATTTACTGTTTCGAGCTCATTACGTCTTTTGCTTAATGAGGTAACCACTTGACTTTTCTATATCTGATTTGTTGTTTAACGCCTCCTGTTGCTATGTTTAGTCATCGTTAAGGACATAATCGCTCACATCTTCTGCGGTGGCGACAAAGCGCTTCCTAATTGTGACCAATCGCATTTTTATTGTTGTGTAAATTGCGCTTCGTGTGCATTCCTAGATGCAAAATTCCATAGTGCAAAAAGGCATCTTTCCAGAGCTACCATCGGTTGTTTTAAAGCTCCTACTTTCAACCCTCATCTCTTCATTTTTTCAGGTTCAACTTTTGGCTTTATTTTCGTACAAAATATATATTGGCTTTGGTCCTCACAGAACGGAGAACATACAATTCTACTAAGCTTTAAAGAAAACTCTAAGGTCGGCACATAATTCTCGTTAAACAGTTATATGTACAAAATTCTGCTAAACTGTGCGCTTCGATTCGGAAATACAGAAAATGTTGCTTCAGATTTGTTGCGTTTTGTGCAGCTTTTAGTCGTTGCAGTTCGACATCTATCAAAGACGGTTTTGTACACGTCATTTTGAACAGCTTTCTATATCAGAACGTTGAGATCTTATCATTCCCAAAAGCATCCAAAAACAAAGCAATTTTAAACACCAAATTAAATCTTTCTTGAAAAACCTCGAGAAACAAACAGCTCCAAGTAAAACTACAACCATCATTTGAATGATCACATTTTGACTTTTACTTTTAGTTACAACCGTACTATATACAGTGTGCATGGTTGACTTTCCGAGGTTTTAGGTAGTTTTCATTTGAACGCTCACACTTTTGAGATTTTATCCATCGACTGAAAAGCTGCAACCATACCGGCAACGCAAAGTGTGTTTGACTCTTCGGGAAAATTTTATTCCAAAATTGATATTATACACAAACGTTATACCAGTTTGCAACTACTGGCTCAGTATTATTTAGTCATATCATTTAGCCAGTTATAGCTTAGGTAGTATAGGTTTTGACTAGAATTGTTGATCATGTGTGATTTACTTCAGTGCATGCTAATACTGAGCACTAATCGCGTTCGAAGAACGCAATCCTAATTTCGTGTTGGTTGTCTTGTGCCTTACATTCAGTAACATTTGAGATTTTTTGGTGTCCGGTCTTTCAAATGGCCGCCCCTATTCCTTTATTCAGGGGCTCATTTCCGCCGGAAATTCCTTCGAACGCGTCTCCATAATCTCCGATTACTGCCAGTACTAGTCCATAGACTGATTCGAAAGTTAGTTATAATTTCATTGAATTTTCAAAACATATCGCCAGTCATACTCCTCTACATGAATTGTATATATTCTCTCATTCTTGTTCTAAAGTTTAGCCTCTTCCAGGCGTTTAAATTGTGGGAGCAGCGAAAAGCGGCGCGCGGCGCTATAGGGTCGGCGCGGCCCGATTTTTCTTTCGCGCGCCACAAACTTAACGCCTGAAACAGGCTATCTAAAGTTATAATGATTTATATAAAAACAATTCCTGATTAAGCATGAATCAGTGATTCTAGTCATTTAACCCTAACACTCCAACAGAGTCTAGAGTCTAACTTTGATTCTTTCAATGAAATGCTAAGGTGTACTTTTCCGTACTCTCGTTTTCAATATTACTGATTGAAAAAAGGGATCCTTTCCAGATTTGAACAATGCTCTCTCGTGGACTGATAGAGGATTGTCGAAACATAAGCGTCTGTGGTTTCACAATGACCGTCTCATCTGTATGGTTACTTTAATATTCTTTCTTCGCCTATTTAGTTCCTGTTTTGTTTAAAGAAGCGAAATTGTCGTATAAATGGCATTGTTTCAGTTACAATACACGGTGGTCAACCTCACGACCTAATACAAGAAAGTTTATGCCATATCGTTTTAGCTTAAAAGAACGAATTTGATATTCTTTTAGAGTAACGTGAGATAGATTTATTGTAAACATGCGTTTCCTTCTTTTCAAGTTTAGCGACAGAAACGTATTGCTTTCCTTTAGTTAAGTATATTTTTTCTCCCCATTAAAACGTTTATTAAGATTGTGAAATGCACTGTAGTTTGTAAACATCGGGATGATCCATTAGAATTTCTAAACCCAACCGGAACAGTCATGCGTATCCGTTATGAAGTGACATTTAACTCAACGCCACACCGATCTGTGTTTAGGAATCTAAAGAAAACATTTAAACACAGAGGAGGAGAATGTATGAGAATGACATGAGAATATCAATGCCGGTCTTAACTGCTTAGTGTTCAGGAAGTTTGCAAGCTGTTTTCACATTCGTGATTTTTTATGTTAATGAAATGATATTCTAGCCGGGTGCAAGAATTACATCTGGCATTAAAGTTTCCTACAAACACTGTAATATATGTGTATCTGTCTTAAATGGTGGTCAGAATGTTTGGGACTCTTTCCATAACATCCGGCAATAAAATATACTCGCCCACCCCACCCCACCCCACCCCACCCTACCTCCGGAACAAAGTTTGCATGAGTGTCCGGGATCAAACATGTCTAATAATAATAATTTACATTTGTATAGCACAAACCTCTATATGGATATATTCAGTTGCGCTTAACAATATTGTTAAGGTAAAATAATGTTAAAGGTAACTAAAAACGTGAAAAACTAATAAAACTTACAAGCCGGGCCCTCCCCTAGATCCGCTACTAACTTCATGCAATTGCCTAAAAAGGACCACTAATCCAGGATTAAATCACCCTATAATAGAGCAGTTTTCAACTGAGTGTTGTAAAACCAAAACCAAAGTAATTACTCTGACCAATCACAGCAGTCGTAAACAATCCAATAAGCCAATCAAAGCTCGAAGCATTTACATGTCGGCGGCGCCAAGCGCGGGAAAACGCGTGCGAGCAAGTCACGATTGGTTTTGGTTTTACTTCTGATTGGTCGAGAAAGTGGCGCGAGATTTTTTAGCCAGTCACAAAGCGTGCGTGTTTCTTGGTGTTGCGGAAGCCATTGTTGGTTAGCTTTTGTGTTGTGGTGTTGTTTTTGTTCAGTGTCTTTTGAATCTTTGTTTTACGTCATTTGGTGATCACACCATCCGCAACACCAAGAAACTACCCAAAGCGTAGCAATGAAAAACCAAAGCAATTGTGTAATTACTTTTGACACTCAATTGAAAACTGCTCTAACGGCAAAACAACAGCGACAAACCAATGAAGAGTTCCAAATCTATCGTAGGCCTGGATTAGTAAATATCTTGAAATAGTATTAGGTGAAAACAGCAAACTGATCCTTATGGCAAGGAGAAGAGATTGAGATAGAAGTGAAATAATAAAACAAACAGTTAAATATTCAACTGTTTGGTTTTTTATTTAACTTATGTCTCAATCTCTTCTCCTTGCCGTAAGGGTCAGTTTGCCGTTTTTACCTATATTAAATAACGCCAATCGAGTGATAAAATTTATCTTTTGAATATATTCTTTTCCTGAAGGCACGCCATTACGCTAACTAAGCGGTAAACTAAGCTACTGGCGAGGTTGATTAACTCACTAATCAAGGAATTAAGTTTGTCAAAACAAACAAAATAACGAAATAAACCGTTAGTCGGGAAATAGAGAAATATCAATGCAATTTATACACTGAGGAATAATTCTTCTTGGCGACTTAAATTGTAGATAAACTTTCTGTCCGAATGGTGGAGAGTGGAGAGTCAACCACAGGTAGCCCAAGCTCAAGTGATGTTTACCGGTAACTGTTGCGTAATAGAGAATTTATAAGGATTTGTATGGGGAAAATTCACTTCGAATTTGAGCGTAAAATTAGGAAATATATTTGAATAAAACTGGCTCACCTGAACTTATTTGTGTGTTTACTTGTGTCTTGAGTGGTTTTGGGGTCGATTCGAAGCGATTCCAGCGAGTTTTAGTTCAAGAGACAGTTGAACTAAAACTCGCTGGAATCGCTTCGAATCGACCCCAAAACCACTCAAGACACAAGTAAACACACAAATAAGTTCAGGTGAGCCAGTTTTATTCAAATATCTTTCCTAATTTTACGCTCAAATTCGAAGTGAATTTTCCCCATACAAATCCTTATAAATTCGCTATTACGCAACAGTTACCGGTAAACATCACTTGAGCTTGGGCTACCTGTGAGTCAACCGACTTTTGGGCAGAAAAATCTCAATTGCAGTGAAAGATTGATTGACCCAAGGCGCACAAGTATCCACAAACACGCAAATATCTTGCAGTCATGCAATTACTCAAAAGTATAAAATATTTCCAAACTAACAACAATCGCAACAATATCGTTATCGAACTCTTGGAAATGGCAAGATTAAAAGAATATGGTGTTTGCATATTTGGTTTTATCGACTGAGTCGATAAGGTAACTTAGCCACTCGAATCTTACGGTGGCTAATTTACCTTATCGACTCGGTAAAGTAAATATGTTTGTGGAGATCGACTCACGAAATCTCGTGTACTCTTCTAACAACCATGAAAAATATAAACTATGACTCGTACTTCAGTGTTCAATGTTCAACAGTTGAAGGCTTGAAAAACGATCAATTGTGGACTGTTTCGCTGACTTTAGCTGAGCATCCAACAGTTTCTCCCGTACTCGGAAGACTGCAGACGACAGTCCTTCCATTCCATGCCAGTCGTCATCAAATTCTGACAACTGATTGGCAAGTTGTGCAGCTTCTCGGATACAGTTTAAAATGATTTTTTTGTGCCTAGACAAAGTATGCGGAGCTTCTCAATAAACGTGTTGTATACCGGATATCCTTCGCGGGTGGTACATGTAACTGTAGTCATGTCACCACCAAAAGCCCTGTTTATCATTAGATGTTGATTAGATAGTGAAAATAAAGGCATGTTTACTTCCTTTTGTCCAACATTTTGCGTGATCTCAGAGGTGGTCGCTCACGAGAGGTAAAATTACAGAGAAATCCCAGTTCGTACTCTCAAAAAGTGGTCGCGGTCTCCTACGAGAAGTGGACTCCTACAAGAGGTTAAAAATATAGTGATTTGACTGAGAGACAAAACGGTGCTTCGAGAAGCGGTCGCTCATGAGAGGTGGTCTCCTACGGGAGGTGGTCTCTCATGTGGGTTCGACTGTAATGTTTTTGCAGCAATAGAAAATAGAGGGTGAAAGATCACCTAAAATATGTCTAAAAATGATACTACTGTACACAAGAAACTGAACCGCGATACTGGTACTAAAATATCAAAACTCTGTCTTAATTTCTTCCCTTCTTTATTATTTATGTTTATTCAAAAGGTTTATGACTAGAATTTGACAAGTGAAAGAATCGAGAAAAGATGAAATCACCGAAATGGTTTATCGTACAGTTTTGCTTACATTTTCCTTCACATTAAAATCATTATTCCCATTCCGTTTACCGTTAACTGAATCGCAAGAGTTTTAGAAAAAAGGTACGTATTTTTTTTCTCCAACGGACGATTGATCGCGGTTAAGTTCTTTGAATGAGAGTAAAAAATATAAAATATTGATAAAGAAGCATGCGAGCGTCGTGCAACCCACTTTTCCCCCACACAAATGCCATTTTTGCGCGCTAAAAAACTGGTTTGACCGGTTTATTTTAAATTTAATCGACGGATAGTTAATCGGGGGTTAAATCTGCTTTCACGAATACTCTTTTATCCATCGATTAGTTTTCTGGGAATAAGAAATTTAATCGTAGTCATGGATTAACCGCTAATCAGGGTATCTAAAAGTTCAAGTTAATCGGCTTTCCAGAGCCGAGGCCTGTACTTTATATTTGGCAGGAGAGATATGAATAAAGTGATATAGATGTTAATAAAATGTCGCGCTTATTATGACCTTTTGAAAAGAACATAACTTCTTATTCAAACCTTCAGCCGTGTCATTGATCACATCTGATTTCCCCCATGCAATGTCAATGCAATGTACTTTGTTTACTCTACGAACAAAGCAGCAAACAAAATGTGGATAAAGAGAATAAAAAAAGAGTGAGTGAAATTTGTGATCCTCGCAGTGTGCTCTCAACTTAAGCAGCTGAAAAAGCAACCTGAAAAACATTCAGTCTTGAACGGGATTCGAACCCATGGTATCGCAAGGTCATGGGTGCGCAAGGCCATGGGTTCGAATCCCGTTCAAGCCTGAATTTATTTCAGGTTGCTTTTTCAGCTGCTAAGTTGAGAGCACACTGCGAAGATCACAAACTTCACTCATGTTTATCTGCAGTTCAAATATACGATTTTCATATATTCATATTCATAGAATAAAAAAAAGTGATGACCTTAGGGAGGTAGTAGCTGTTTTGATAAACAGTTAAAGTCTGTCAAGTGACTTAAACTAAATGTATGGAGTCCAGTTAGGAGAATCTGCACTTTGACATTGGAAAATAACAAGCCACTATATAGCGTGTTCCAGTATCTGTTTGAACTACAAAGCACGCCTGTCAATAGACTCTTTACAGGTAGCTTGGTGGCGTCTGGCCAGAGGACAATACCCAGTGTATATTTGCTATCATTAATGTAATGTTAGGGACAAAGGACGCTAGGGGAAGCTAATCGTATATCGGTATCTATTTTTATTTTTGTCACCAGAGCAAAGCTCGCATGAATAAATAATAAAACGTGACTCGACTTGAATGCTTTATTTCGCAAGAAAAGACGAGTAAAAATAGATCCTTTCTTTGTGGCTCAAATATGAAAGCAACTGAACTTGAAAAGTCCATTTTCAGAGATTTTATTTTAGGTGAGAATTTGCGCTTAGCCACTGAAGCAATTAAAAGAAAAAGAAAACAGAAAGAAAAGCAAAACAACAGCAGCAGGGTGAACAGAAAAACAGGAAAAAAAGTTAGCAGTTTTGTAAGATGGTCCAACATCAAAACAAGGTCATTATGCCTTAATTACAGTTCACAAGCAAATTTACACAGGAAGTTTATATGGTTAACCATTAACGCCAATAATCAAATTTCAAGAAACATCCCAATTTTTATTTTGTAAAATATCGAAAAACAAAAAGTATCATGTAAAAGTACTGCCAAAGAGATTTCATTTGAATGGCCACACCATAGGATTTCGTCCACAGACTCAAAAGTTAGAACTTTTTTACAAGTCACCATAATTGATTGGTTAAAAGCATTTTTATTTCAAGAAGGTGGACAAAGGCTGCGAAAATCTTCGTGGGCTTGGTATGGGTCTTTGTTTATCAAAAGTACTCAAAAGGCCATTAGTACTCGAAAGTAATACAAAAACTAACACGCAATTTGTTTTCTTTGAACTAAAGTGGCGTGTTACTTAAAGCCGCTGGAGGTCTACTTTTTATGAAGTGAAATAACACAACAAAATGAGACTACTTGTTTCATTCAAGGTATTGAACGTAAAAGGCCACAAGACAAAGAGTTCACACGTGATTTATTTCATTCCTTTCTGTTACGAGGGTTTGGGAGTGGTTTCAATGAGTCTCTTCCAAACATCATCATTTATATGTTGCTAGCGGTTTTCTTTTACTCTAGCGCTACCAGGATGTTTTTAAAATTATTTTCAGTGGCTCGTCGCCAAATGTGTTTGTTGTGCGTCGCCCTAGACTGCGTGGAGAATGATAGAAAGGTGAGACAGAGGACTCACAGACACAGTGGTTTAGCTGGTACTGTTAATAAATATAATGGCATCTAAAATGTATTTACTTTGTACAAAGAATATCTCGACTTAAACCTCTTCCACAGTGTATTGAAATATTCTGAAAGACGGTTAAAGTTTTATAAACCTGAATTTTTATGTAAAATATTTCGCTCTATGTGAATAGACAAGTATGAACTGACACTATTTTTTCTCTACACCGCTGTTTGCGCTAAAAAGGTGAAGAACAAGGTCGTCTCCCAAATATTACTAAGCTGTTTTCTTGAACAATGATTTAGTTGTTATATTTCTTATTCCTTAACAGTTTGGTCTTTGTGCGGGAGAGGGATTTTGTTGTGGCGAGTGATAATGAAAACTAATCAGGGCGAATGCATTCTGAACTTGGGTCGAGTGCTGCCAATATCTAGATTCCAACCCTGTTGTCCATTCTTCTCCAAGAGGGTACTTTTCTCTTTTGTCACCATACGGGTGCCGAGGTTATCAAGCAATTTTCTCCTGAAATCTTAGATGGGGGGCTGGTTTAATCGATCAGGAAAACTTGCAAATTTGGAACTGAGGCAATAACAGGTTATTGTCGCAACCTCGGTTCGAAGCACCACAGTTTTTCACTGTATATTATATGTTTTGTTTTACGTCCACACGCTGTGGTTTCTGTTGACAGTTGTTACATTACTCAGTTCAAAACATTTTGTAGTTTGTGCACGGTCAAGGCCTAGATATAGGACCCATATAGCAAAGAAAACCATTCGATAAAGAAGTGATTCACAACCATATGAAACCGTCAACTACTCTGGTCAAATTAACGTTGCGTTTGAATGTAATGCGACTCGATGAAATCCTAAAATGTGACCACTCAATGAAAGGTTCAGGGCAGCTGCAATTCCTTTTGTCCTGTTTGCTTCTTGCTTTTCCGTAATGTACACTCTCACCGGCGACCTAAGTTTTTTAAGACAGCGTGATGGAAATCGTTTTAGCAGACTTAAACATGTCACAGTTTAAAACTTCGTATTACTCTCAGTGCAAGGAAGGTGAACGGGACAAATAAATATCATCTTGGAGTGTATCAATATGACCAATGATGACTAACTTTTCCCGTTCCGTTTCTTTTGATGTGTGCTAAATGCACTCGTGGATGATAATATAAAGGAAACCATCTATGCGGATAATATGAAGGCAACCATATCTTTTTTAGTCAACAAGGCAAATGTCAGGATAATAAATATCTGATTAAATGTATGGATCAACCTACAATATTGTCTAACACCGACCTTCTGTCATTATACATATCCAGGCTCTTGCGTCCTTCGCACAAATTCTTGGCGTTTTAGGTGAGTGTACCGTCCGCTAGTGTCTCATATCTTTCATAGCGTTGACCTATCTACTGTATGCTCAGCCTAAATTTCTTGATGCTATCAAAAGACTTTACAAAATCTACAAAGGCAATGTAAAGAGCTGTATTCCATTCTATTGACTCACTGCTCCATAGTGAGTGGCTATTTGGTCAGAACACCAACTGTTTTTCCAGATGGCGATTTGTTCCCGCTTTTTCTCGTTTGTTCCCGTCTACTCCATCGAGTGCTTTCCCTGCCACAAACAATCGTGTTAAATACTTCTCCATTTCCTGCCTTTTGGAGTGTTTTAATTGTCCCTTCTTTCCATCCATCTGGTATTTATATCTCTTCCAAAATGTCCAGTTTAACTGAAAAGGTTATATACGATCTCTGTAGAAGTAGGGGACTTTGCTTTTACCCTAGCTTGGAGCTAGCTTGAGTGCATTGATACCTCACAGCCTGGGTGGTATGGTGTATTGAAGGGCAACTTGCGGTCACAGGCTCACTTGTATAGTCCGCTTGGTATTCCAGGCAGATTATACTGAAGTTCAGGTGTGTATTTTCGTCCATCACATGCTGCCATTTACACCTGGCCTTAGGAGTGGGTGAACTATGGGTCGGAGCTCTTGCCGGGCATGTAAGCCTGTAACCTTGTTAGTTATGACGTTAAAGCAAAAAAAAAAAGCATGAACGAAAAAGCGGTTAGACAATGCTCGTAAATCATCGTGAACGCGTTTTTCCATGCCTTACCCGTATTTCAACCTCGGTGCCATTTTCCCCTTCTACAACACCTATGTAGGTGACGTTTCTCACTTCTTTGATGGTTTCTTGTTGGTGTTTCAACGTCTAAGGAAAGGAAAACTCCAAAAGAAATCACCTGACCCAGCCATGGACAAATAGCTACCCTACATAAGCGAATCACCCGTAGAGCCGTAGAACTAACTGATTACAGAAACCAGGATTCCAAGGTATATAAGAGTCAAAAAGGTGAATTGGGAAACCTTCAATCAGTTGAATGACTTCTGTGTGTACAATAAAGAGACGTGGTAACCCACATTGCCAGATGTCAGGGTCAAAAGAGGGGCGGGGACGTATCAGATAGATTAAGTATAGTATAGTTCCTGATGCTGATCATGCAATGGAGAGAGATTGTGATTTTCTCAATTACAATGGTATGGTGGCTCAGGGACAATGATGTATAAGGTGCGTCTCTGGACACTCTCCTACTCGAACAACCCACAATTCTCTAGTATTGGCCTGATACATGTGCAATAAGCGTCGAAAATGTCTTGAATAGAAACGCACGCTAGCTTGAGAAGAAGAATGGAATAAATGCGCTTGTTTGCCTTCTTGATGGACCATTTTATGTATTCGTCCAACTGGTGGGTGTTGGGGATGGTAACACCCAAAATATTAGCGTGGTCTACAGTGTCTAGTGTCCAGTTCTTTGGAAGGAGTTGACGACTTGCTTTCGCTGTTAACAGTCGATAATTAACTCTTGAACTCAGCGTTCAGTTGGAGCTTGTTTGCGTCAGAGCAAGTCTCGGCACAAATGTGTCGACTTCGGTGGCAACACTATGGGCATCATTGGTTTGTTGCAAAAATAAGATTGAAGATCAAACGCTTTAAGCAGCTTGATGTCAGCAGCACGACAACGTCAAACATTTTTTTTTTTCAGAGACAAGTTGAAGAGCAGGTTCCAGATCTTACAACGGTTGCAGGACGAAGAGTAACCTGCAGAAGAGGCAGTAAAAACATTGCAGTTGGTGCGTAAGGAAAGGCAGAAAACAAAAGTTGCAATTGAGAGTACGCGGAAAATGGTAAAAATGTAAAACATTACAGCTACGGGAGGGGCGCAGAGGAGATACGATGACACGATCAACGAGCCGAGAAAGTCGATCAGGGCAGAAGAGAGTAGGAACTACATGAGGAAATAGCCAGTGAAGCAGTTAATGTGTGATATTACGAATTCGAAACAGTGCATAAGCCGGAAATGGAAAGGCGCAAACGCTCCTATCCAGGATGGAAATAGTACTCCCATCACTGATCCAACAAGGGAGATGGGCCGAGCAATTCATTCAAGTTGAATGTTGAATAGACCTTCACCAGCTGAATTGCCCGTCGTTATGAAGAAGATCTACGACGTCTACTAGTTTTATTATTATAAAATAAAGCATAAGATCATCCAACCTTGATACGTTTTAATCAGTCTGGAATTTCTTTGAGTTATTGATCAGTTGTTTCTGTAAAAATTGCTTATATAGTTTTGCAACTGGCAATACAATACAATACTTCAATTGTCACTCCTCTTACGGGGCGTTAAATACCTCGCCAATCCCTGCCATTTTGGTTGTTTTGTTTGTCCCCTCTCTCCATCCGTCTGGTATATATCTCTTTCAAAACGTTTCAACTGAACAGGTCAAATAAGATCTACAAGAAGAAGGATGGTTTGCTTTCACCCTTGGAGCTAGCCTGAGTGTATTCATACCTCACAACTGACCTGTCGGCGGTTGAAGGGCAACTTGCAATAATAAAAAAAGGGTTACAATAAATTTACAATTAAACAAGAGGCTACCCGTAGCCTGTACTCGTACCGGTAATGTACGTTACTTACGGGGAACACTTATGTAACACAACAACAGGCAAATAAAACCAAAATTAGTTTCGCTTCTGCTTGCATGCGTGCGTATTCTCGTACCCAGAAATGTTCCAGATCTAACGCGATGCACAAATTGAAATAACAGACGAAAACAAAAAGAATAAAATGAAAAATGGAGAGCAAACTTTACCTCGTTGCCGTATCCGTCACGAGTAAACAGCAACAAACAATAAAACCCAAATTTGTTTCGCTTTTGCTTGCAAAACGAATACACCGAATCCCAAGTATCGTGGGCTCAAACTTTCTCGCAGTGCATGCGTGCGTATTTTCGTACCCAGATCTAACGCAATGCACAAAAGTAGATACGAAAACACGGAAAACAAGCAGAAAAACGCAGGGCGATCCTTGACTCGTTGCCGTACCGGCACGAGTAAAAAATGATTAAAATTGAAATTATAATCAAAATGGGATGAAAACGATGAATATAAAATTGACTTATGTAAAAACTCGATGAAACTTCTAGTGTCGCCCCTTACTATAAGTCAAACTACGTTTCAGAAAACCTGCTCTGCTCTTCGTGTGAAAATATAAAGTTAAGGTTTTTCACCAGACCGCTTTGAAGGGGCATTGTCACGCAGATTTTGCTGTCTTTTGGTCAAAATACACCAAATAGTTCACAAGTTACCTTTGCTCAAACATAAAATTGCTCTTGTAACACAAGGAAAAATAACATATATATATATATATATATATATATATATATAGTTAGGCTTGGCCTAACAGCGTCGCCTCTGAAGACCCTCTGAGCACGCTTAACTAAGATGAAACTTAACTTAGGTGAAAGGTCGGAAGCACAAGAAATAAGATTGACGACCGGGCTATTTTTCAATTTTAGCAATTCTCAAAAACAGTATTACCCGAACGTCTGCACAGTACATTTAGACCGTACAAAAGTTCACAAAACATTTTTTCCTCTGTCTAGAATAACTATTACGACTATTTTCCGAATTAAATAAGCTTACAGTTGTTGCTTGTCAAAAAATGCCCGAGAAACTGATTTAGAAATCCAAAATGCAAAAATACACAAACATATTTGCATAAGGCGACGCGAGTATAAAATCTAAGTCTTGTTTTGTTTACATAAAATCGCTTTTCAATCTATGTAATGAATGAACAAACACATAAAAATGGACAACACAATCTTCTTTCGAAAAATTTTATTGAAGTCTCCATTAGTTTATGTTTAAAAGCAAAACGCGTACCATTTATAGCGCATCGAGGCCGAGCCGTGCTTCGATGAAATTCAAGAAATTAATACAACTGAATTTAAGCTACACGTTTATAAACAATTCTCCAAAACTAACGAGAACACAAACAAAAAGTCAATCACAGATTGATATCAAGATAAATTCCCATCGAAAAATGTAATTTGTTTTACCTTTAAGGTCGCGGGGGATACCTGGCCATGAATAAATTCATAAGGCAGAATTTTGGCAGGGATGTCACTTTGAAAAACGTTATATCGTGAAGGTTTGAAAGCCGATTTCGCTAAAAGTTAACAGAGATATTGGCGAATAATGGAAGTGCGTAAGGATTGTTTTTTTTATAGAAGGGATCGCGCTTTGCGGCAATGCTGTAAGCCACTAAAGTTATCTTTTCTTAAAACTGATCCGTCAAAACGTCTATTGTGTCATATCTGACTCCGATTTTTTTATTTCAACTTTAATTAAAAGTTATTAGCTTTTAAAGGAGTAAAATTGTCTATTTGAAGCCTCATATTATCCCTTTGAAAGCCTATTTAAAAATTTTGAGTCAGATATGACAATCTACAATAAAAGGCCTAGTTTACCTCCTTGCAGTGTCAACTCATGAAATTCTCTATCCGCACTGAATTCTTGGACACAAAATTGCTTGTTTTTACGCTGCCGAAGGCTTCCCAAGCAAACACGAATGCAAAAAATATAAATTTATTGTAATTTTGCTAATTTTAATCCACTCGCTATTGTAAACACTTCATGCGGAAAGAACAATGCATTAAAAAAATAGTGTATTATACCAGACAGCGCTTTGCACGTGCAATTATTAATGCAGAAACATCACAGAGCCTGTTCGTGAATATTTCGCGCATTTTCGGTATCAGCCGTCGCACTTCGTGCTTACTTTTGACCTCACTCTTTTCATAAATGCGTACTGATGAGCGGAACCTGTCCCCCGCGACCTTAAGGTGGCTCGACTGAATTTTTTGGGGGCGATACCCCCCAAGTTTGAGCATTAACTGCGACTCCATTAACAATGTTATGGAAAAACGGTCACCACAGCTATAATAGATAAAGATGAAAATTTGTTAAGACCAGTGTGAAATTAACATCAGAGTTGCCATAGCAACGTAATGAGGCCATGGCGATTTTTTACTTGTCGTATTTCTCGGCACCAGGAGGTTTTTACGGCAATCGGTTAAGGGAGCTTGTACTTCCCATAGCCGCCTCGAATATGGCAAAGATTGAACAAATTCTATGAGAGCGTAATTGAATTGCTTTGAACTATGATAAATCCATTTGATTAACTAAGTACATAACAATACAGTCCTTGTTCTACAGAAGTGAATCATTTTTCAAGTAATACGTGCTGTGGATACATGTCTTTCACCCTTGCATGAGCAGAATTTGATTATCTCTGAAATAAGGAACGTAATCTTTGAGATAAATGGATAGGCATTTAACTTGCTGAAGTCTATCTCTTGATATCAAATACCTACATGTATTTCACCCTTTTAAGCGTCCGTGACCAAGTGAACAGACAACTTTGCTCTTTATAACACTTGCTAGATATCCCAACAATAGGCCTTTTGCGGATAGACATGTTTTGAAAGTATAGGTTTGAGCTGGGGCACGACAAGCTATCAGTACATAGTCAACGGCTCATAAAGCATTATCTCTTCAACAATAGTAAATTTAATATAGCGCCATGAAATAGTCAGCAACAAGTGTCATATTTGATTCGTACATTAGATTAGAAGTTGAAATGTGACAGGAAAATGAACGATTCCGTGCGCACTTGAGTGGCTTAAATCCCTTTGTTTCCAAAGAGGACAAGGTGAACTAACGAAAAAAATACCAAATCAGTACTAAGTGAAAGTATTGCTCAAGCGCTTTCATTTTAATGATGAAACTTAAGGGTTTCATCCACAAGCTCCTAAGTTCGGAGTCGATTCTAAGAGTGTAAGCGTTAAAATGTCCCGTTTTCTGTGCACCTTTTTAGATGGCTTATGTTTGATCACTTGCCATAGAAAACAAGATACGGTACTTGAAAGCACGCTAACAATTTACCGTCTACGGTTTAAGCACGTAGTTTGCTGACCTTACAACCACTGATCCATTTTAAGCTTAGTACCCGGATACAGTAATTGCCCACTTCACTGAGAAACTATTAAAAAAACCATAGTACTCTTTAAAGTGTAGGTTTGGGTGGTGCTTGATGTAAGCCTCATTTCTCCGATTTCGTTTGTTTTCAGCACCAACTGTACGTGCTATACTTCAACTTCGTGGCAATTTGCATACAGTGCGCACTTGTATACGCACACACAATGCTACGTCCTAGCGTTCCTACATGTACTCTGAATTCCATTGTGCCATTCTAACAAAGGAGACTTGAATAATTACACCCCGGTGAGGATGAGCCTGCACATAAAAGAGTATTATGGTATTTTTCGGAGTGGCCAATTGAGTATGTCAGCGCTTCATTAAGATCACAAAAATGTCGACACTATACACATAAACTAGGTAAGGCCGTTTGTACATATACTGAATGCTATCATACTTAAAAATACCAGAAAACAAATTGGTAGTTTTTTCACGAGTCGAACAAACTTGAATTTCTTGAAATTCATAAATTACGCCCTATAAACATCTTGTTCTTTCTTTGCTTATAGTTTTTGCTGGGAGCTTCCGATCTTTTGCGGTTATTCAGCAAAGTTTTCGGTTGCATCAAGCTTTCAAGTAATAGGGTGCGACTGTAGCCTTATTTTAGCGTTCTTGCAACAGCTGAGGCAAATACTCAAGCATAACATTTGGAAGCTTAAATTCAGTATTCGACTGTGCAGTAATTTCTGTCCAGCCGCTTTTGTGGAAAATTGCTCACAGTAAAGCTTGAAGTCTTGGAACTTATTGAGCTTAATTAGAAAAAAATCTGTCGTCGTGTTATGAAATCATGATATTCGCGTTTTCTTAAAAAACGGGGTTTTCTAAAGACGCTTAGTAACGCTTGTAACTTTTAATCGCTTATCTTATATGCACTAAAATTTAAAGTCCTGTATAATTTGAACTCGACTCCTTTATCGCCCTACCAAAACCTACAAAAATCGGTTAACGCTTACATGCCGAAAATTCGATTTATATAAGGGAGCCTCCGCGCCATTAAATAGCCGCGGGCCACCTTAAAATAACTGATAAGCCGTTTCTTAGATTGTTTGTTTCTTTCTTTATGTCCGGAATGCGTCTGTATATTTTTAAGAGGTGTTCAGTTTTGATACGAAATGCCCTTTTTTACTTCAGGGTGGTTCTTACTGTTTCATTTAAAACGTGTTGGATTTTGTGCTTCATTTGTGCATGTTATATTTCATACTAAAGAAAGAGCTTATTCAAGAGGAGACTCTTAATTTAGAAGGAAAAAAAAAACAACAACCGTAGGTGAATATCTCTGTTATACGCCCTGGTCCTATATATCCCACATCGTAGTTCTCTAAACACCTAGATTTTTTGACGCCTTTTCGTTATTTTGAGTATTCTGTGAATGAGCTGAGCAAAATTAGTAAAACAGAAGAAACCCTGCAATTTAACTGATACGGTGTGAACAGAAACAAAACTTGATGGATTCCAGGACAGTGTCTGCATCGCTCCAGTTGCGTGTTATTTCTCATCGGCCTTTTCAGTTTCTTGTAGTTGAGTTAAAATATGATTTGATAATTGGTTTATCTCCGGAAATCGAGTTTTGATTTCTTACAACTGTTAAACGTGTTAAAAGTTTATCAAAATTTTACGGAAGTCCTTAAATAACAAAAAACATGATTTATCACAATTTGCAAAGATTAGATTTGCAAAGACTAACATTTACTCAAAACCGGCAACACTTCGCTTGCTGTAATCACCAGCGCTAACTTTCTCCATTTCGGCAATCAAATGTTTTTTATTTCTTTATTTATTTTTTTTTACAGGGAATTAGGTAATCAGCATATCTGCCTCAGTTTTTATTTTTTCACAAGGTGGAATGTTTTACTTGGGTGGTTAAAGTTATATTTGGTATGGCTAATGTGTTTTGACGGAAATTTCGTCGACATTTTGTCTACGCAACAGGTGAAAAAGTTGGTATTAACTATCAGTAATTTGCGCATAACGGCGCCGTAAGATGTCTTCCACTATCATGAATGACTTCAAGCACTCGTTGTATTAAGATAAAGCTTAAATGAAAACTTAAACGGTTTCAGGTGTGAGTTGTTCCAAGGATTCCGCTGTTGCTGTTCCGGCCTGCAGCTTGCTTGAGTTATAAAAACAGTCGTTTATGATTATTGATCAGTGGTCATTGTTCTCATGGAAATATTTGAATTTGTATTCTGAAATATTTGAGGTTTTCCCAGAACGAATATTGCAAATGGATTAACTGCATACAGTCGTGTGGGTATGCAGCGTTTGGGACCAGCAGTTTTTGAAATGCTAGAAACTATTCGAAAGCGATTCACAAATAAAACTAACCAGAAAACAATTTGGGTTTCCTAAAGTCCCTTTACATATGGAATGTCCCAGCATTAGGTCTTTCAATTAAATTAATCGTTCCGTTCAGTTCCCATGGGTTAATCGGGTGTTGGTTACCATGTATTACTTTCATAACTTAATCTATCTTAGTGGCTATCTTGTAGCAAGGTTGACTGAATTCTCCAGTCGAGTATATCAGTTTCTTAATTAAGTGGTGGATGACATATACATGTGTCTGTATACAGTACTTAAACTATGCGATTTCAAACTTTCGTCTAGCTTCTTTCGCTTTTGTTTTTGTTGTTTTTAACTTAGTTACTTACATGCTAAGTTTTCAGTTCACGAGCGCTTTTCTTACAAGATTTGCCACTTTCTGGTCTCAACTTGAGGAAATTCCTTGACCTTGGTAAGGTCTAAAATTTATACACAACTGCTGACTTCCCATTTTTACTATAAATAATGGTTAGGTGAGATAACTACCAACGGTAGTTGCAGTGATCGTGCATTCTGTGTTTCAGATTACTACCACCTTGCCACTTACAATAACTCAGGGGCGGATCTAGGGGAGGGGTGCAGGGGTTGCGCAACCCCCCCCCCCCCCGCCCTGAGATGACCTGCATCTTTCTAATATAACTAGTATTCTTGTTTGCTTCACCCTTCAGTTACGTCATTCCTTAGAGGTGCACCCCCTCCTAAGAAAAATCCTGGATCCGCCCCTGTAACTGGTAACTGGAGAACAACTTTCATTCTCACAAAGCATATACTTCTGTTGTTTTGTAGGGAGGTACGTTGTCAGCGGCGGATGCAGACTTCATTATGGGGGGGGGGGGGGTAGGAAGAGTGAAAGGGGGGGGATGATAGAGACGACAGACTGAAAACATTTTCGGTCCTCTGGCCTTATTATAATTATTTTAATTTTTTTTTTTTGGGCAAGATACCGTAATGCTGTACTGTTTCAGTTTACCGCCCGGGCACTAATTTATTTTTTGGTAGCTCATTCCTGGGGTGGGGGGGGGGGGGGGGCTTATTAGAAAGGTAGCCCCTATTGGAAGTAGGGCGCAAAATCGAATCATTACGGTAATGCGGGGGGGAGGGGGGAGGGGGGGGGTACTGAGGGATCCGCCACTGTTTTTTCCTTACATCTAGTCTCTTTTACTAAACCTGGACAGCACCACAATTCATTTGAATGGTTTGAGTCACAGATTCATAAGTACAAAACCACACTCGCTGCTACAAATATCAGCTGGAAATAAAGGCTTTACCGTCAGCCTTTCGTACAGGAGCTGTTAATTCGCGCACCTGTAAAATAGGACCCTGTAGTGCCCGTGGATTTACTACGTGCGCCTGACCATGAGTGTATTCATACGTGCCACTTTTATCCGGCGTTTTGAACTCCAGTTTCCTTTCAATTTCGTAGACGTGACTTATCTTCCTTTCATTTAATTACACTCTGGGCGTTAAAAGCTTATTGGAATTAATATACTTAATCAATTCCATTAGATTTACAAATCAAATGAGTCGATACGCTGTCTTAGCTAGCATTCAAAAGACGAACAGATCCCTTTTGGCATTTAGCGGGCCGAATAAGGCTCTTGTTGTCATAATCGAGGCTTTTAGGCTTTCAGTCAAGATTAACAAAGCAGACCAATTATATTGAACTATAAACAAAGCAAGACCTTTGGCAACCGGGCACAAAGCATTTTATTCACGCACGAACACACACACGGAATATTATTAAGCGGGCTAATCGGATTTCATCGAGATTCACTTAAAGGTACATCTTGTCAGTCGCATGTAATTAATCGACAGGGGCAGAGGTTGAAAAATTTTTCTGCTGCAATCGCAATATATCTCTCTCATTTTGTTCCTTGTATGTTAACGGCTGAAATAATCCCTGCATTCTTTAAGACTTGTTGATGGAGAGATCTTCGTTTCCTTATCTTTCAGATCTTATGATAGCAGCGGATTCACTTTGAACACGATATTATTGTGTCTGCAGCTATTCGTTCCTTTCCAAGAGCCCGTTTTAGTTTAAAACTACAACCAAACCCCAATTGTAATCCGTGAATATTCAATGAAAATAAGTGACAATACAGGGAGGCAGCGCTGAATTGCTTTCACTTGTATAGTCAATTGTCCATCTAAGGAACCACCAATTGAATCGAGGTTGGACTCACGCGAGGTGAAAAGGTTTCCGTTAAGAATTTCTCCGAGTCAACTGCAGAGTTTGGATTGTCCACTACAATTTACAGCTGCAAGTTTTGTTGATAAAATATCATATTATATACACGAGTTTCACGCAAATATCGAATAGTTTAAGATGTATTTATTTGAAAGTTTCCTTAACAAATATATTTTTCAGCGATCCTTCTCTTTAGTTAATAAAGATGACAAAAAAACAGCGAGAGGAAAACGCTCGTCCCATATTTAAGATAACGCCCCTTTTTTGTGTGTAAGGCTCGCCTAACATTTGATTTGGTGATTGCTAATATTTACAAGCATGAGCCGAATAATGCGACATTGTAATCAATTAATAGTTATTAAGGATTTGTTTCAAAAAGGCAAATACGTTTTCGGTCCCACGACTTTATGTAAGTTAATAACTTTAATGTTCCCGCTTTGAAATGGCAGTACATAGATGCTAAATCACTTAACGTGAAGCTAGATGAAGACTGAATAAACCAGCATTCGTTGAAATCACATTGTGGGGTATTTAAAACATGAGCTAATGAAAGTATGATTTAGCAATTATACTGAAAGAGAAAACAAATTTTGAAATATCATACTTAGTCATTTAGACGGCGACATTATACTTACAAAGATGTATTTTCCACCTGAAGTTTGATACTCGCTACTCAAATAGGCTTGGAGAACTGAACTACTAAAATATGTACATATTTAAAACTCTAGTGCAAGAACCGTCATCAAAACCCTCGCTATTCGTTGTATAAACATTTCGAATTCCAACTGAATTACTGTCGAACTATTCAACTGCTCGGTGGCGAACTAAAAGCAATTGAAACGTGTCCTTCTTTTGGCCAAGTTAGAAATAAAAGGCTATTGTAGTCTTTTCAAGTGCTTTTTATCTGAAATCTTAAAATTCCTCTGAGATTTTTTTTTCAATCGGACAAAAATCTTATGTTATTGTGGGCGGCACGAGTGCAGTTGTGATGGATAAATCATTAATGTACTGACCAAATAGTCACTCGTACTACTTATAATAAATGAATTTCTTGTTAAAAAGAATCAAGTGATCCACCCTAGGACAATTTTGACATGACCTTGTAGAATTAATTTCATCAGTGACATAAACTAGTTGCTACACTGCCCGTAAAGCGCATAAGACTAATTGGACTAATCGATCATTGAAGGAAGGCCGTCGATTTGGAACAGTTGAACGAACGCCCTTCATTTAGTGTTCGCATTCTCTTTCAGTTCTTACTTATCTGTCGAGTCGAGTATTCCTGTTTGTTTCTATCTTAGATGATATTTAACAATCTCCAACGCACATTTTGGCACCTTTGTATTTGGTTTGCGTGTCTTGCGAATTTCCTGTGGGGGCTTTTACTTTAGAAGCACCTTGGCGTTAATGGAATGAGTACATAACCGAGTGAGAGCTAATTGACACCGGATGTCCAAAGAATCACAAACTAACTAGAACAAATATAAACGCGAAAAGTACACAGCATCAGGAAAGTTCGAATTCAAATGAGGCAAGACATGTCAAGAATGCGCAAAGCTGCAAACAACTTGACAACACAAACTTAATATGCATCAACAAAAGTTGCCATAAGTCACTTGAAGAAAGACACCTCACGACGGAACTTCTGAGCGACACGTCACCTCTCTTTGTAGAAGTTAACAAAACTAATAAGAACGAGTATTTAACGCCTAATTATTGATCGAAAATGACTGCAAATAAAGCGCCTAAGCGATAATTAGAAGCTGCAAATTAATTCTCTTTACGAACCACAGGGGACGCAAATCGGTCCATTAGTGACTCTTCTTGTTAACGCTGAGAGCCTTTTCCAGTTTTTGACAATCTGGAGGAAATGTCATCTCGCTGAACGCTTCCACTTCTGAACTTATTCTGGGTCAATGTTGTTTGTTAAAGAATGCTTGGGCTATTGTTTGTTGCTATATTCCTAGAAGCAAATTTCATGTGTACTTTCTCCTTTTCGTCCTCCAATTGTCTTTACCGCCATGTCTAAAAATAAAGTGAGGTTACATGGTCTTGTCTTTCATTTTAGTTTCTTAGCTTTCCTCTATTTCCGTAGAATCGGGATCAGCCATAGACGGCGTTTTAAAAGAATATATTTTCGTTAACTGTCTGGTTATTCTGGCATGAGTTTGTCTGGCCCTTCCCTCGATCCTTGCGCACCTTCGTAACGCTTTCTTGTAGCTCTGCCTGAAGTAGTCGTCGCAGGCGCCGTACAAATACGGGTTTAAACAGCTGTTGAGCCAGATACAGAAATGAGAATACTTCATAAGTATGCTGAAGTACGGATTGCTTGATCCAGTTCCGTAATCGAGCCAGAAAAACAACACATGATTCGGAAGGTAGCACAAAGCAAAGCTCACGATCAAAACGATCAGCAACCGAATGAACTTCTTGTGATTTGTTTTGGTTTTGGCACTGGTTGACTTCCTGCCCTGGAGGCCTTCATCCCTTCGATTCAGAACAATTGCCATTTTACTGTAGGCTATCCCGATTATGATCAGGGGGAGGACATATTCGGCCACGAATACATACAAGGTGTAACCTTCCTTTAGAATTATGTCGTGAGGCGGGCTACCCCAGAACTCACGGCAGCTGAATTGGTTATTCTCTGCAAGCACTTGTCGATTAACGTCCGTGACAATAAGTAGCGGTAAAGAGGACATGAAAGCGCACAACCAAACCAGCGCGAGAAGTAACTTGACCTTCCCGATAGTCAATCTAGCTTTCATTGGATAAACAATGCCAATGAAACGTTGGAGCGTCAGGGAAGTAAGACTGAAAATCGACGCTCCCTGGCATAATAAGCTTAGGGCATTAATGAGCTTGCAAACTGCAGTGGAACCAAAAAACCCAAACGGATACTTTCCCGTCTCGTAATACAGTAAGATAAACGGCATACAGAACAAGCCCACAGCCATATCGGCAATTGCCAAACTCATCAGAAACAGGCCGTAGTAGTAATTCCTGAAACTTCGCAGCTTGCGACTTTTCCTCACTGCTAAGCACACAAGAATGTTCCCCGCTACGTTAAGAACCAGAATTAGAACGGAGATCGTTAGCCGAAAGACCAGCGAAGGAAAAGGCTCTGGGAGTTCTTTCATGGAGGACGGTAACGTCGAGGTTGGAGTCATTTCTTCCATCGACAGAGCTGCGGTCACAGGGTTTTTCCACGTTGCGCTTGTAGCGAAAAGAGTAGGTTTACCTGAGGTCATGACGGTGAACAAACTGAACACATCAATACTTTGGCGTTTGGTTTCCTCCGTTTCACCGGGTTGCTATCATCAAATAAATCTTGAAGCCGAACTAATCTTTGAAGCGCAGCTGAACAAATGGGAAATGTCGGATTTGCGGCGGTGAAAACGCCTTGAGTTGCTTACTTGCATCTGTTTCAACACGATATGGGTGATATTAACTTGCAGTCGGCGGTGAAATCTGTCTTAGTTGAGGTGCGCGCGCGACTTGACTTACTCTTATCAGCCGCATCACGTCAATTGAAGTGCGTCGCGCTCACAATGTCGCGATTGACAGAAGTACAGTGAGACGTACATGAGGGATTTACTGTCATGACAGGTTTAGCCGCGATGACTGGCTAAAAGAATAATTAACGAAGAGATCTACCGCAGAATGAGAAAAGCCGTTCGCACAATGAGATCCAATATGAAGGAGTGAATTTTGAATGGTGTTAGTATTAACAATCAGAAAACGAAAACTTAAAGTCAACAAACAGTACACACTTTTGGGAAAACAGTTCTGCTCTTTTGCACTGATGGATTCAGAGAAAACTCTACTCGCCAGGGTGGGCTGACAACCTCGTGTTTTTTTTATCTCGTTTTACTATTCTTAATGCTTAGAGATATGCTGCCGTGCACCTTTAAATCCCAATATTTAGAAAAAAATGAACTTTTAAGGCACAGCAGTCGCTTAGTGATAGTTATTTTTCTCATTAATCTTTTCTCACTACACCAGTAGTGCTTTCGTATGATGGAAATTCAACACGGCTCCTTCAGACTGGGAAGTGATAAGCGTATATTTACAAAACAAATTTTAAGAGGCCAAGATTCTCTTTCATCCGGTAATATTGCGTCACTTTTTGAGTTATAGTAAAAGTAGATGATACCTACAACGTTTCAGAAATTCCATTCACCGAATTTTCATTTACATTAGACGCGGTTCTTCAAAAGCGTGTTAATCGGAGATATATTAGAACTTTTCGCTTATATTTGCTTTTTGAGTCATTTTAGTCTGTATATTTTCTTTCGTAGCGTAGCTTAGTAATTATCTCCAAGACTGTTAAAAATACTTCATTGTGTAATAAAATATGACATTCAGGCTTCGTAAAACTATTGTAATAAATCAGTACCAAGGTGATAAAGTGCAGCCCAGTTGATTACTTTTCGTACTTACTTTTACAAAGAAAGTGACTTGAGTGTTCATCGTTACATTTGAAATTATCATAAAAGCGAAGTCGTTTTATTTAACCAAACAATTATTTTGAAAATATATCGCGGAAAGTCTCATTACAGTCAAATTCAAATTTGTGGCCAAGCGTCCCAACAGGTTCTTTTAAAGAAGATGTGAAAAAACACTGTGAAGCAAAATAAAATTGATCTCTTAAAATAAAGTTATTCCGACCGCTAGGTGGATTTCCGGCAAAGTTCCCAACGATTTTCTGCTCTGAAAAGCACATGATCGGTTCCTTTGATTGTTACGTTGATCACGTGGTATCTTACGAAATCAACATAATCAAAACACAATAACTGTCAAACGTGAACTTCGCGGATAGAAAGCCAAACGCATTTGGTATGCTTAGCTTGTAAATGTTATGTCTACATTTGATTTTCAGCCAATGAAACAAACCATATTGAAATAAAATTTGACCGATGTTATCTGATAATCCAAGAAGTTGCAGAAATAGCAATTTTTCAAAACAACCATTTTCTTAAAATCTTAAGCGGAATGTAACTAATGTAACAATGCCATTCTTGGTAATTTTCTGAGCAATTTGCAGTAGTTTTACACGTACTTTGCATAGAAATGAATATAACCTAGGTAAACAGTGATGCTAGACATCATGATTAACATTAATCCCCCATAACAATAATACCTGGTGCAAATGGGCCACGAAATAAAATCACGGAGTACATTTATGCGCGTGTTTTTCAACGATATCAGGGCGGAACACACAGAAAGGTAAAATTACTTTTCCGCGATGACTGAAAATCGAGCAAATGAGAATTGATAAAAATTGTGGTCATAAGGGACGATTATTTTTGACGCAGTTCAATGCAGGGCTGCCGTTTGTATTTGACATGTTTTGCGCGATGAACGAATTGCATTGAACGCGGTCCTTTCTGACAAAAAATTTCCAGTTTACAGGCGAAAATTAACAAGTACCAGTAATTTTAGTTATAATTTGGCTTGATGTAGCTGATCTACAGGATAACTTTGTGGTCATAAATGACAATTACTTTTGATGCAGTTGGTATTTTCCTGCGCGAACGTGCACGAAGGAAAAAATTTATAACGACTGGCTATTTGAGTTATAATTTGGATTGATCTAGTTGATCTAAAGAATGGATATAAGACAAACGCAGAATTGTACGCACATTATGATATGGATAGGCATTTCAGGCACGTTTCAAGAATTCTCAAAACCTGCATGTAGTTTTATTTATTTGTTGTTGCTAGAGACTAAAATAATACTACTGATGACCTTTTAGTCATGACCACTTGGTTATCTCTTTCGACTTTGATGCAATGTCACCCGTTCCGCTGGACAAGGGTAACGCGGACTCTGGGAACGAGATTGACTTTGACGTCTTTCTATGACATGCGCCGGCCATACTTAACAAAACTTGAGTGGCACACACGCAGACATAGTAACCAAAGATGTATCGGTTTACTTGTTTCATGTTTGGAGCGGCGGTTGATTGTTGTGAACGCACGTTCATAGCGCTTTTGGTCCACAAATCTGGCACGAAAACAGGAGCCCATCACGCTCCTGGTATCATGGGCTCTTGATGAAAACCATGCAGTTTGTTCGGGATTTCCGAAGTTGTTGACGAACTTGACGATTTGATTACGAAGTTACCAATCAAGTTGCGAAGTTCAAAACTTAGTTGGGAACTATACGTGGAAGGTAGTTTGAAAATTTTATGGCGAAGATATTAATCCGTTTGCCTAGCATGCAAGGAAAAGATATCCCAGGCTTTGTAAAGTGCTTGCTAGAAGGCAAAGAACTGACTGAAATTGTGCTGAAACTCCATAAACAGACCGTTTCAAACAGCGCTAATAACTTTGTTTGCTTTCTTGTTCGAGACAGAGGAGGGGCGGAGGAGTGCGTGGAGGTTGGGGCGCGGGGTTGGGGATTGGGGGCGAGGTGGGGGTTTGGGGTGGTTCTGATGGTGTGGGGTATATTTTGCAACCCTTTCCTAGACTATAGACACCAAACATCCCTGCCCTATCCCAGACTCGCTTTAATAGTGAGGCTCTTTCACTTCCGAGTTTCAATTCCCATTCTGGACTAAATTCTTTATCATGTTTATGCCACCGGCTCAGTTTCCCTATTTTATTCACCCTATTCTAGACCAAAACTCTCTGATTTCTAAACACTATCCAAGACTAAACTGTTTGAAAATCATGTGATATCCACAGTGGCACATAAGCGTATCGAGAGTACCCCCCTGGGCTTTCTTGAAACATTTAAAAAGTAAACTGTTACATTTCCTGTTAGAATGACTTGCAAGAGAACAATTGGACAGAGAGGGAGTCTAGAGCCGTTGGGCGGGATATCTTTATTGCAAAAAAAGTTATTTTTAGTTACAATGCAGACCTTGCGGAATTGAAACATTTTCCGATTACTGGTTGATTTCCGGAAGACTCGCTTTCATGAATCAGTGCGTCAAAGCGAGGTGGAGTCAACGAATTAAAAAAAAAAAAAAATGGGGTCCATCGCGGTGGCAAGTATCATCTTACCCTGATTTTACCAAACTACTCACATGCGAAATTACCGCCGCAAAAAAATTCGGGGGAAAGTGCTCGCGATGATTTTGGAAAGTTATGTTACCTACTACACACCAAACTTGTAACGACTTTTGAATTTATCTGAGCGGGAATATGACGTTTCCGTGGTAACAATCTTTCGACATACATTTTTGCTCTGATTTTAAATTTTCTGTTTAATCCACAGTTTCGTGAAAATTGAAACGAAACTTACATTTAATTCTCGCATTTTAGAACATTGTTTCTTCCTTCTATTTATTTTGATTACTCGAGCTTGTTTTGGCATTTTTTTGACATCATAGAAATCTAAGATTGTACCGGATACAACATGGAGGTCGTTCGGAGATGACGACGTAGTTACTACGTCATTATGACGTCGAAATTTCATGTGACCTACCATGGCTGACACGGTCAACACTCCATTCCATATCTCAAACTGACTTCAGTTTCTCTTCCACTTAAAATCATATGAAGTAAAACTTATTTCACACCGTTAGAGTAAAATAAGGAAAAGATAAGAACAGTTAATGTCTCGAACCCAAGTCATTTGCTTCATAACTAATATCGATACCTTGTACACAAACGAGAGCTAGATGCCGGAAGATATACATGTAATGTTTAACATTATGTATAGAGTGACCCAAAACCATAAATGAAAGCTTCAACAAATCAAAGCTTAACCCTAAACACTGTAGATCAGTTCGAAACCGTAAAGCACTATTCTTTGCTTAACCGAAGCTCTATTCTCTGAGTTCTTTGCCTAATAAGTCAAGTTCTGTTCTCGTGTCAGTAATAAAACGATTAACTACGTTGTGTAAACCTCATAAGGTGTCCAACGTCAGCTCTGTTAAAGGGAACCTCCATTGTCAGAACAAATTGACGTTAAATTGTTGGAAATAAAGTCGGAATTTAAAATTTTTAAACGACAGGTGAAAATATAATTTTAGTGTACAAATAAAATGGATATAAGTATCGCCTGGTTTCGCATTTAAATTTCCCGCGCGCCGCCATTTTGAATATTTATGACGTGTTACGGTTGCCGCTATAGAGGTTTTGCACGGCAGCCATGTTGCATGGCAGGAACAATAGATTATTTTCCCTATGGGAAAGAATGTTCTTTCTAATACAAAACATTTTCATTGTTCCTGCCATGCAACATGGCTGCCGTGCAAAACCTCTATTGTTAAGAATTGAAAATTAAACAAGACTTATCTGTAAGTTGAAGTTTGATGATAATTCTGCCAAATCATTAATAGTACAGAAGGGTTACCATGAGATGCGCACGCACCGCCGCAGGTCAGTTTTTAAAGACATTTTGTGATCACCTCAGCACAGCCTGACTGGCGCAGGAAATCAATAATGCTGAAGTGACAGGAAGGCATAAAGCCATGATAGGGTGGGTTCCTATAAGGGTGTAATGGGCATGTTAACCCTTCTGTACTATTAATGATTTGGCAGAATTATCATCAAACTTCAACTTACAGGTAAGTCTTGTTTAATTTTCAATTCTACCAAATCATTATGTACATCCGGGTTACCATGAGATTTTAACGCAGAGAGCACAAAATGACAAAGTGCCCAATCAGTCTATGTCGCAGCATAGTTTAATTCCACACAGCTGCAATACACATTCTACATGTAAAAGCCTATTTGAGAACTGATACACTCATCTGGTTTGTTACAGCAACTGGTTTGTTGTAGAATTTACGAAATGTGGACTCTTCAGTCCAACCAGCTGTAGCTAGGATTACATCGGTAGAAGCAGACGTAAGTGCTTTACTAGTTGAAGCACATCTAGTACTATGAGCAGAGAATAACTCTGTATCAATGCCTGCCTGACCTAACATGGTTTTGATCCAGCGTCCAATAGTGGACGAGGTCACCGCCCTATGTGGTTTGATGAATGATACAAGCAATTTAGTGGAATCCCTTAATTTCTCAGTAACACTAATATAGTAATCTAAAGTTTCATACACACACAGTTCCTTAACTGGGTACTTGTACAAGCGGACATTTCCAAACACTTTGCCAGGTTTGTCCTGCTTGAGGTGTCCCGTTAAGGCAAAATTAAAACATTGCTCATTTCTTTGCATATACTCTGCTGATATATCCAAAAATGTCAGTGTTTGACACCTTTGCCCTGTGGTCAGTGCAATCAACATGACTAATTTCAAGGTGAGCTCTTTCAAATTGATCTTATCCAGAGGCCAAAATAAACTCAGGTAATCAAGGACAGTGTCCACAGGCCAAATGTTGTTGTACTTTGGCACAGGCCTGAGTTTGTTGAACACCCCTTTAAGGTATCTGCACACAAGGAAATGCTTCCCTACTGGTGTACGATCCTGATCATCACTGCCATTCATGTCAATGTTGGAGATTGCTGAACGGGCTGTATTCAGAGCAGAGTAGCTTAAACCTTTCTTGAAGAGGCTGTGCAGGAACAAGAGCACGGCCCTTACAGAGGGATGCAGGGGATCATGTGACCCTTCACTAACAAATTGCAACCACTTGTTGATATACACTTTGTATTGTTTGTGTGTACTATCTCGCCAGGAATGCATGATGATCTCAACAATGTCTGGCGAAAGCTCCGACTTCTGCAAGGATTGCCTGATAATTTGCATACCAGTAACTCCAGTCGACGGTGTAGTGGATGTGCACCCTCCAGAGTTGGATGAATGAGATTCTGAGCAGAAGCCTTCAGAACCCGTGGTGTGTCTATCAATAGACTCAGCACAGCTGTAAAGTATCGCTGTGTTGTCCATAGAGGTATTATCATGATTCCCGTCGCCTGATTGTGAATTATTTGTTGCAAAGAGATCTATGTCTGGTTGTCCGAACAGCAAGGTAATTTTCTTGAATACAGGGGCAGAAAGCATTCATTCAAGATCCAAATTCAAATTGCGAGATAACTGATCAGCATCAACATTGCTAGATCCTGGAATATGGGCAGCTGAAAGCCAAATATTCTTGGCAATGGCCCAATCCCAAATTTCTTGTGCAAGGGAGTTACAATCTAATGACTTGCATCCCCCATGGCATTAATGTAGGAAACAGCAGTAGTGTTGTCCGACATAATCCTAACATGAATGTTACTTCTGTCATCGCACAAAGATGACAATGAAAGTTTAACAGCTAATAACTCTAGATAATTAATGTGCTTGGCTGATTCAAGTTTAGACCATATACCACATGTATGGTCGCCATGTTCAATTTGAGCACCCCAGCCTGTTAGAGAAGCATCAGTGTAAATTACTACGTCAGGACTGGGGTGGTGGATCTTCCTTGAAGCCGAATGAACATTAGCAGACCACCAGTGAACTTCTGTCAAGCACTCATTGGATAAGACCATGAATGCATCGAAATTCCCCTGATTCTATTTTAAGTTTCTCTCTTTATCAGCCTCAATGTGACGATAATGGAGGGGCCCAAAATCCACCCCAGGGAAGCTCGAGACTAGTGTGCCAAGAAAAGATGCAACCTCACGGATTGTAAACTGTCTATTCGGCTGAGAAAACTTATGGCACAACTGCAAGAGCTTATCAGCTTTCTTAGTTGTAAGAGTCACTATCATGTGAATGGAATCCAAAACGAATCCTAGAAACTCTAAAGTTTGAGTCGGTATGATAACTGACTTATCAGGATGGATTTTAAAACCTAAGCTGATAATGAATTGCACTGCATGTAATGTGGCTTGCTCACATTCCACATAACTATCTTCAAGGTAGAAGGAGTCATCAATATAACCTAAACAAGTGTGACCAAGCTGACCTCTCAGAAAAGCAAAGACAGGTTTCATAATTTTGGTGAAAATCCTAGGACTACTAGACAAGCCCATAGGCAAGCTAGTAAAGGCATATAACTGGTCTCTCCAAACAAATTTCAAATATTTCTGATGCTCTGATGCAATAGGTATAGAGTAATATGCATCTTTGAGGTCAGTGGAGGTCATAAAGCATAATGGTCTCATAAGCTTAATAGCTGTCTCTAATGTGTCCATTTTGAAATGATGATAAGACACTGACTCATTCAGTTTCTTAAGGTTAAAAATTACTCTATGAGACCCATCTTTTTTAGGTCGTGTGAAGATGGGGGATACTACCTGACCATCCTCAGGTGTGGAGGGCCTGATTATTCCTTTTTGGAGGAATTTATCTATCTCATTGTCAATGACTGTTTGCTCAAATGCAGTAAAAAAACTGTGTTCTCGTGGCATAAATTTGAGACTCAGGTACCAGGTTAAATTCAATGTGACAGTGGGAAACTGCATCCAAGATGAATGGATCAGTTGTTATTTTCTCCCACACATGGAGGAAATCTCGTAGCCCTCCTGCCTTAAAAGGGGGCTGATTTGAAATAATATTAGCAATAGCACTCTGACTTACCTCTGCAGAAACTATTGGGTCTTGGATGATGGGGTCTTGGGATTCTGATGGGACCGTGCTTGGCCCCGGCCTGGTGCTAAAAAAGGACGACTTGTAAACCTTGATCCCTTTCCCCTGCTATTACTCTGGCTAAAGCGGCCACGACCACGCATGCCTCTACCAGATGGGACCTTATAAGGTTCCATGCGTTGCTTTGGAGTAACTTTATTGCTGAGCTTGTTAGATTTGGTAAGCTCTTCTACCTCCTTGTTAAGGTCATCCCCAAACAGAAACGTTGACACAGCAGTAGACGGATTGCACAGTGAGACATATTGTTTATTCAGATCAGGGCGAATGAGATCCCTACGCTTCAGGTTGAGATCCCTATTTGCTGATAACAATAGGACTGCTGCATGAGTCAGGGCATTTTTATGATCCCCACTAGAACTGTTGCACACCTGGAGGACTGCATATAAACCTGAAATCAGCAACGACTGTGTCTTCTGGAACGCAGAATCAGTGTTTCTGGTTTCCTGATGTAATTGTTGCCAAATTTGTTTATTTATCTTGGGAGCCACCAAGTTGGTGCAGTTTTCAGGCCTCAGGTACTTTCCCTGTACCCCACTGAGCTTTTCTTTCGAGAGCTTTTCTGCAAGTAGACTTTTCACTATATCCGCCAAATTTGTATTTATGGCTGGAGATGTCTTTTCCCCAATACTGAACTCTTGTGCAAGTGATTCGAATGAATCATTGCTTGAACCTTGACCGGCGTCAGGTTCTTTTGGCTGAATAAACTCATTAATGTTGCTTTCCACCACAGCATCTGGACTATTCTCTGAGCTGATTTGAGCACCCTCAGGCTCAGCTTCAACAACTTCGAAATCGACATAGACTTGATCAATAGAGTCTTTAACTTGAGCTAAGATATCCTTCTTAGCATCATCAAGAAGTTCGGTAAACATAGCCTTAAACTCTGCAGATGTGGGGGGTCCAGAATGGCCTGACTTTTCAGACAGATTAGGCTTAGCCTTGTCACCCATTGTCTATAACACAAAACGAAGAGGTGAAGACAGGATTAGATAGCTTGAAATCCAAAATGGCGGACACGTCCGCCACGTGGTTCGAAGCCGGTTTCAACAAACAGCTGAACTTTGCTTACAATCTCGTTGTAAACGGATATAAAAGTAATGGGCCGTAAAATCCCAAATAACTTCAAGAGTGAACAGGTATAAAGCGCGTTATACCTCGTTAGTTCGACTCAGGACACGTCCTGCAGTCACTAATTTTGCCGAGTCGAGCACTGTAACACTTAACAAGACTCGCGAGATGAATACACAGAAATTCAGTCCGTTTATGCCCGAAACAGCAGTGGAACGCGTCCACTGCAAGCGAAAGACAAAATAATAAACAAAAATCAGGTAAACTTACCGTGAAATAGCGGTAAAGAAACCCAAATAACAGCACGATGACAAACACGTCCGAACCCACGGCGATCGATAACTGACCTGCGGCGGTGCGTGCGCATCTCATGGTAACCCGGATGTACATAATGATTTGCACTGGGCGAAAAATTAGATTTGACATAAGATAAATGTAGCGTAAATACGGTTTAAATATGACATTTGTCATATTTGTCCATATTTAATTGAGAGACAAATGTGGTATTTGGTAGAATCGAAGTTCTTTTGTATGCAACAATTGGACAACCGTAACACGTCACAAATATTCAAAATGGCGGCGCGCGGGAAATTTAAAAGCGAAAATAGGCGATATTCATATCCATTTTTTTGTACACTAAAATTATATTTGCAACTGTTTTTTTAAAAATTTCTAATTTAGACTTTATTTCCACCATTTTAACGTCAATTTGTTATAACAGTGGAGGTTCCCTTTAAGCGCCCGCGTTGGAGGCTAATATGGTGCCGCAAATTCGGGACATTTGAGAGCCTTATGTATGGCGACCGCCAATTTATCGCCCCCCGGGGAAGAAAGATCGAAATTTCTATTCCAAAGATTTAATTGCTTCATCTATGGCACCCCCCAGCAATGCTGAATTCATGCAAACTAGCTAGGCTTATTGTCAAGGCATAAAAATTTTCCAATAAATCAACATGTCGCCACGCTTTATGCTGCAGGTTTACAGCTGCTTTTTTACACTGGTAATTTACTTATGATCCCAAAGGCAAACTTGTTTTTATCTTAGTCAGGGAACTTTTTTTACATGGTCTGTGATGTTTTTAGCGTAGTCGAACAATTTGTATGCTAAATAGTGCTTCTTCGACCTCTATTTGGTTTATAATATTTACTGTGTTGTTTCTTTTTTTGTACAAAAAACCCCAGACGTTTCCAAGTGAAACATCATATACTATGATGTCGAAATTCAAATTTTTCAAAATTTTTCGAAATTCAAGTTTTTCAAATTCTAAGACTTGTTTTCACTGATCATACCCAGAATGTATATTTCAGTTCGGTTTCTTTAATTCTTATGTTTTTCAAAACGCAAAACACATGCAAACTTTAAAATACGATGCATGAGACAATCGTCTTTTATTCACTGTTCTGGTTTATTTTTTCTGAGTAGCTACAGATCACAGAAAACCTTTATTTATTCATGATTATTCAATGAAGGAGAAAACATGGTTCAAGTTTAAAAATCGTATTTCAAACAGCACCTTATTTACTTATTTTGAGCCGGTTTTCAAGCATTTTACAATATTTACAGAACTAGCGAATACTTTTCAACAAATCGCACGATTGACAATCGGCTTGCAACTCAAAATGGGAAGACTTCTCCCTGAAATTCGGGTTCGCAGCTTGTTTTGTTAAAGAGTCATCATGTATAGAAATTAATTTTATAAGAGTTTCAGAGCCAAATTTAAATGGCCTCAATATCTCCACACTTTGCACACCCATTTTGCTGAACACCTTTAAGTTTTTCCAACGTTTTAAAACCATCCCGTTAAAGACAACTGGCAAAGTTATGCCCCAAAGTTCGTCATAGATTCTCGGGGAAACAAAACTATCTGCTTTCCTCGGGACCTGTCATATTTATTTCATCTCCTGTGATTCATCCCTAATATTTTTAAACTTTTTAGTACAATGAGGCTAAACCAAGTTACGATCGAGCGCATGCAGGTTTTTCAAAATCAGGGTATTCTTCAACGCACCTTAACTCCAAAACGAAGTCATCGCTGACGGGGACAACTCATTATCTAGCTGTGTTAAAAGGTTGGAAAAAATCTTTGTGTTAGAAGTACGACTCATCAGGAAGGAAAAAAATGCAGTGACACAAAGACGTTTTCTTTCATTTTTTTTTTAATTACCAACTCTTATAGGTGTTTAAGTTCACATTTGACTGGTTGGTTGTCTATTTGACTACATGTAGATAAGCGTGTTTTAGCTGAAAAGCGCTCAATGCGGCAATGTCGACATTGGCAAAAATAATTGTTGTCTTCACTAGTCCACTGGTTCATCTTGTAGCTCACGGTCACAATCCAGCTTACGTGCAGCTGCACACAAAAGGCTGGTTCTCATATAATCGTCCCGGTCGTCCCGGTCGTCCGAATCGTTTCAAAATTTTTTTGCAAACGACTCAGACGATCGGGACGACTCAAGCGATTTGGGTTCTCATATGATCGTCCCGGTCGTCTCGAACGTCAATAGCGCAGTCGTAAACTGTGTCCGACAACATGTTTTGGGCAATAATACTGCATTCTGGGGTAGATTTGGGTCGCTTCGATCGCCTCAGCCGTCCCTGTCGCCTGAGAGAAGTTCTCTAATGATCGTCCCCGATTATTCACGATCGTCCCAGTCGTCCGGATAGAACACAGTTCTATCCAAGCGACCGCGATCGTCCCAGTCGTCCGGGTCGTTTGCGATCGTCCCGGGTCGTCTCAGAAGTGTTCTCATATAATCGTCCCGGTCGTCCGTACACTTTTTGAAACGACTCGGACGACCGGGACAACCGGGACGATTATATGAGAACCAGCCTAAAGAACGTCGTCGGTAGTTCAACGGCTTGTTGATCCCCTAGAAAAGAAAAAAAATGTAGTTTTTTATCAAGAATACCGCTTGTAAGCCCTGGGCTTATACAACTTCGTAAGGGTTTTATTGCTGGCAACCATATCGTGATAAAGAAGCGTTGTTACAGTTAATTTGGTGTAACTTTGTGGAAAAAACTGAATTGCTGTTCAGGAACTGTTGTTTACTTATTTATGGGAGGAGGTATAGCCGGAACAGTGTTTTGTTTCCTAAGTTTATTCGTTAAAGTGGCTACAAATATGCGGGAAAAAAAACTCATTTATGATCAGTTTGTTGCGACTAATCGACTGATCAGTTTGTTGCGACTAATATTCAAACATCAACTCAGGATCAACTGAAGATAACTCAGGGCGCTTACCAATAATATTTGTCAGAACTGGCCGGCCAGACCAGTCCGTTTGTCACTAGAATGCATCTTTTTGAAGACTTGTTCCTATAAGTCCATCAAAAGGGTGCATACTATTTCCAAATTTACCAGTCTGGCCGGCCAGTTCTGACCAATAATGGAATAATATTTACTAACTGAGCGGTCCGGCCGGCCAGTTCTGACAAATGGTAAGCGCCCTCAGTCGTGAACAGGTTCCATAGTTAAAGTGGAGAATACAGAACGAAAAGAAAAACTGCCTGATGACAGACTAACATTAAAGTTTAATCCTAACCTGACCTTTTTAAACAATCCTGATGGGAAAATGTTAGCGCCGTAACCTTCACTTTCCTGTACTCCTAAAGCGTTCAGGAGCAAAGTGCAAAACAAGATAATTGTGGAAGTCGATTTCATGTTTGACTTTTCCTCTGTTGAGTTGTGTACTGGTGCCTCACAGGTCACAGCTTTCAGTGGAATTTATCAGCAACTATGGTACTAGGCCGGGCGGTTCATTCGGCACTAGGGGATTATCAATTGCATATATTATTATAGTGTTTTTACGGAGTCAGTTTAACTACTAATTATTGTTGTGAGGAGTTTGAACTGAAGATCCCTGCTGAGTAAGAACAAGCCAAACAATCAGGCAGGCAGACAGGCATTGGGGGTTATTTCTGATTGCCTGGTGATTATATGATTGTATATGTTATTAAGCTCCTGTAATACGGGAAGCTGGCGTTTACCGTAATAGTAAATCTGTGTAAACGGTATACAAATACACATGGCAAAATAGAGGGTGGCAAAGGGGGGAAAATATCGCTTTCTTTTTTGTTATTCAGTTGTTGTCAATCAGCCATATTACCTCAGGGGCATGAAATTTTTACCCGTAAAATTCCTCTTATTAGTATCCTTTATATAAATACTAATTAAAGGATAGACAAAACACACTAATAAAGGTATCTCATTTACTTGAAAAATATCAAACGCAGAATCATTTGTTTAATTGTTTCATGTATTGTCTTCACTTTTGCTGATAATTCATGCCTAATTGGGCTTTGATTATCTACTGGAGGCATAAAAATTCTCCAATAAATCAACATGTCGGCATGCTTTACCCTGCACTGCAGGTTTAATTTTTCGAATTGACACCGCTTATTATTTTTTGCAGCAGCTTTTTTTATACAGATAATTTACTTATGATTGCAAAGGCAAACTTCTTTATTTTTTTTTTCTTTGGCAGGGAACTGCTCTAATTTTGTCTATGGATATGTTTTTAGCGTAATCAAAACAATTTGTATCCTAAAGGCTGGTTCTCATATAATCGTCTCGGTCGTCCGAGTCGTTTCAAAAAGTGTACGGACGACCGGGACGATTATATGAGAACACTTCTGAGACGACCCGGGACGATCGCAAGCGACCCGGACGACTGGGACGATCGCGGTCGCTTGTATAGAACTGTGCTCTATTTGGACGACTGGGACGATTGTGAATAATCGGGGACGATCATATGAGAGCTACTCTCAGGCGACAGGGACGGCTGAGGCGATCGAAGCGACTCAAATCTACTCCAGAATGCAGTATTATTGCCCAAAACATGTTGTCGGACACAGTTCACGACTGCGCTATTGACGTTCGAGACGACCGGGACGATCATATGAGAACCCAAAATCGCTTGAGTCGTCCCGATCGTCTGAGTCGTTTGCAAAAAAATTTTGAAACGAATCGGACGACCGGGACGACCGGGACGATTATATGAGAACCAGCCTTTAGGCCCGGTTCAAACGTCGAACTTCACAATGTGCTGAATCTAATGCAAATGAGCAATAACAATAGATTTTGTTCATTTGCATTAGATTCGGCACATGTGAAGTTCGACGTTTGTGGACAGGGGTGCTCGTCGGAAATGTTCGAAAAACACCCTAAAAGGTATCAGAATCTCGTTTGATGGTACCAATTCTAAAATAACACATGTCATATTCTGTCATATTTTGTCTGCTCTATATCCGAATAGGTACCGCGATAATTGTAACGGTGGTCATTTTAGATTTTAGCACGCTAAGGGATTCCAATCTACAACTGGTACCCCCTAAAAGGTACGACGAGCACTCCCGTTATTGTTTTATGGGAGTTACCTCCCCCCCCCCCCCCCCCCCCCCGACGAGCACCACCGTTATTGTTGTACGGGGAGTTCCCCCCCCCCCCCTTCCCGCAAGTCTGGTTCATCTTTTCTGAATAGCAATGGATCGTAGAAAAACTGTACTGATTTATTGGTGATTATTAAGTGAAGGAAAATATATTGTTCAGATTTTAAAATCTTATTTAAAACAGCAACTTATTTACTTAATTGTCGAATTGGAACAACTTACATTTTCGCCGGTAATTAATCTTCAATATTTTTAAACTATCTTGTGATTTCACAGGAGCCGGTTTTTCGAAATCGCGATATTCTTCCACGCTCCTTTTATCCAAAACGAAGTCATTTTTGACTGTGTTAACTCATTATTGTGTTACTTGAAGGTTGAAAAAAATATTTGTGTAGAAAGATTTTTGAGTACAACTCATCAGGAGGGAAAAATAGTCAGTGACATAAAGAAGATTATTTTTTGTTTTCTTTTTAATTTCGAACTCTTGTAGTTGTTTAAGTACACAAGTCATTTGACTGGTTGGTTGTCTATTTGAATAGATAAGCGTGTTTTAATTGAAAAGCGCTCAATGTGGCAAAGTCGACATGATCGTTGTCTTCACTAGTCCACTGGTTCATCTTGTAGCTCACGGTCACAATCCAGCTTACGTGCAGCTGCACATAAAGAACGTCGGTAGTACAGCGGCCTCTTGATCCCCTAGAAAAGAAAAATTGTAGTTTTTATCAAGAAACAGACATTTACAACGTTTTGGTTAACAGACGTTTACATTTTACGGAATTTAAAGAAGTTTTTTTTTTCTTCAATAAGACTTCCTTCCAATCATTCAATCGGTTTTACTTTCATCGTGGTAACTCAGTCGTGAACAGGTTCCATAGATATATTGGGGGATATAGAACGAAAAGAAGCTAAAAGAAAAACCGCCTGATGACAGGCTAACATCGAAGTTTTAACCCTAACCTGACCTTTTTAAACAATCCATTGGTTGGCTTTACAATGTTGAGGCTGTAGCCTTCATTTTCCTGTACTCCTAAGGTCAGGAGGAAAATACAAAGCAACAAAATAGTAGATGTTGATTTCATGTTGGACCTTTCCTCTGTTGGGTTGTCTACTAGTGGCTCCCAGGTCACAGCTTTCAGTGGAATTTATCAGCAATTATGGTAGGTTTAGTCGGCAGGGGATTATCAGTTGCATATATAGCGTTTTCACGGAGTCAGTTTAACTACTAATTATTGTTGTGAAGAGTTTGAACAGAAGATCCCTGCTGCGAAAGAACAAGCCGAACAATCAGGCAGACAGACAGGCTTTGTGGGTTATTGCTCAGTGCCGTTGTATGGTGATTATATGTATATGATATTTAGCACCTGTAATACGGGAAGCTAACGATTACCGTGATGGTGTATCTGTATGAACGGTTTACAAATATATGGCAAAATATCGCTTTTTTTGTTATTCTTGTTTTCAAAGGCAGCCATAACACCTCAGAGGCATGAATTTTTCCCCCGTAAAATTCCTCTTATTAGTATTCTTAGCTTTATATAAATACTAATTAGAGGATAGACGAAAAACACTATTAAACGTAGCTCATTTATTTGAAAAATATCAAAAGCCGAATGATTTGTTTAATTGCTTCATGTATTGCCTTCACCTGTGCTGATAATTCATGCCTAATTAGGCTTATTATCCAGGCATAACAATTCTCCAATAAATCAACATGTCGGCACGCTTAATGCTGTAGGTTTAATTTTTCGAATTTACACCGCTTATTATTTTACAGCAGCTTTCTTATACAGATAATTTACTTATGATTGCAAAGGCAAACTTGTTTAAGTTTTTCTTTAGCAAGGAACGCTCTATATTGTCTGTGATGTTTTTAGCGTACCGCGTAGTCGAGACAATTTGTATGCTAGAGTGCTGCTTCAACCTCTGTTTGGTTTATGATATTTTCTGTGGTGTTCCTTTAAAAAAAAAGAAAAGGAAAAAAACCCAGATGTTTCCAAGTGAAACACCATATACTATGATGTCGAAATAATTGCAGTTTTTCAAGTTTTTCGCATTCTAATACTTGTTTTTACTGATCCGATACCCAGAATGCATATTTCATAATGCATATTTAATATGTTTTTCAAAACACATTTTCAACACATGCAAACTTTAAAATACGATACATGAGACAAACGTCTTTAATTCACTGTTCTGGTTCATCTTTTCTGAGAAGCTACGGATCATAGAAAACTTTATTTATTTATGATTATTCAGTGAAGGAGAAAATATGGTTCAAGTTTAAAAATCGTATTTCAAACAGCACCTACTTTATTTGAGCCGGTTTTCAAGTATTTTACAATGAATGTTAACTATTTACAGAATTAGTGAACATGAATACTTTTTTGACGAATCGCACGATTGACAATCGGCTTGGAACTCAGAAATGGAATTAGGGTTCTCCCTAAAATTCGTGTTCGTAGCTTGTTTTGTTAAAGAGCCATCATGTAAAGACAATATTAAGAGAACTTCAGAGCTGAATTTAAATGGCATCAATATCTCCGAATTTCTGTTCCACCCATTTTATTGAAACTTGGTCAGGGTGTCGGTATTAAATCAATATTTCACCGGGTTTTAATTTTATTCAAAAAGAGGGATCCAATTATCCTCTAATAGCTCACTAAATATAATTTTTCCCAACGCCGGTTTTAAAACCATCGCGTTAAAGACAAAAAATGTCATGCCCCAAAGTTTGTCATATATTCTCGGGGAAACAAAACTGTTACTCTCGGGACCAATCATATTATCTCCCCGGCTGTGCCTTCATCTCTAATATTTTTAAACTATCTGGAAATGAGGCTACATCAAGTTACGATCTAGCGTCGGTTTTTCAAAATCAGGGTATTCTTCCACGCACCTCAACTCCAAAACAAAGTCATTTCTGACGGGGACAACTCATTATTTAGCTGCGTTAAAAGAAATTTTTTTGTTAGAAGTACAACTCATCAGGAAGGAAAAAAAAAATAGTGACACACAGGCGTTTTCTTTTAATACTTTTTTTAATTACGAACTCTTGTAGGTGTTTTAGTTCACATTTAGCTGGTTGGTTGGCTATTTGACTAGATAAGCGTGTTTTAATTGAAACGTCCTCAATGTGGCAATGTCGACATGATCGTTGTCTTCACTAGTCCACTGGTTCATCTTGTAGCTCACGGTCACAATCCAGCTTACGTGCAGCTGCACACAAAGAACGTCGGTAGTTCAGCGGCCTGTTGATCCCCTAGAAAAGAAAAGAATTGTATTTTTTTTTATCAAGAATCAGGCATTAACAACTAGCTTTTGGTTAACAGACGTTTAAATTTTCCGGAATTTAAAGAAGCTTTTTCTTGAAAGAGAGTTTCTTTCAATCATTCAATCGGTTTTACTTTCTAAACATTAAAGGACGTTTATCACAATGTCAATCATTCAGCAAATGTTGCCATGTTCGAGGACATACCGTATAATACCGTTTATAAGCCCTGGGCTTATACAATTTCGTTAGGGGTTTATTGCTGGCAAGCAAAAAACTATCGTGACAAAGAAGCGTTGTTACAGTTAATTTGATGTAAGTTTGTGGAAAAACTGAATTGCTGTTCAGGAACTGTTGTTTACTTATTTATAGGAGAGGGTATAACCGGAGTGATGTTTTGATACCATAATTCTATCGTTAAAATGATTATAAACATGCGGGGAAAAACTGAAACACTCATTTGTACCGTCTGACGCGTTAAACTGCGTAATGAAACTAGAAGAGCGTACAACAGTCGAAGCTTTGTTATCCTATATTAGAGGGTGGCAAAGGGTTTCTGCGGAACGCGTGATCAGGGCAAAAATCAGTCCGTGAAACGTGAAAGTTAGTAAAATGGAAACGTGATTCGTAAATTTAGGAACTAATATCCTTGTCAGGAACCAGACTAAGGAATTTAACGAATATGTGACGTGTGAATTTCGTAAAAAGGTGCGTGAAAGGGGATCGTGACCCCCCTTTGTTGCCCTCATATTATGGTCAGTTTTCAAACATGAAGGTGACTCAGTCGTAAACAAGCCTAAACAGGTTCCATAGTTTATATAGTGGAGAATATAGAACGAAAAGTAAAACTGCCTGATAACTGACTAACATCAACGCTTTAACCCCAACCTCACCTTTTTAAATAATCCGTTTAAATTTGTGTAAACGTAGCCGCTGTAACCTTCACTTTCCTGTACTCCTAAGGTCAGCAGCAAAGTGCAAAACAAGAAAATTGTGAAAGTTGATTTCATGTTGGACTTTTCCTCTGTTGAGTTGTGTACTGGTGGCTCTGGTAGACAGCTTTCAGTGAAATGTTTCAGCAACTATGGCAGGTTTAGTCGGTAGGGGATTATCAGTTGTATAAATAGCGTTTTTACGGCGTCATGCAGTTTAACTACGAGGCAGACAGGCATTGTGGGTTATTGCTGCAGTTGTATGGTGATTATATGTATATGATATTTAGCACCTGCAATACGGAAAGCTGATCACGATTTCCGTGATGGTACTGTGTGTCTGAACGGTATCAACTGAAATATATGGAAAAATATCGGGATTTTTTTCTTATTCTTGTTTTCAATCATTCAAGCCGGATAATACCTTAGGGGCAAGATTTTTTTTAGCGTAAAATACCTCTTATTCTATAGTATTCTTTATAATATAAATGCTAATTAAAGGATAGACAAAAACACTAATAAAGATAGCTCATTTACTTGAAAAATATCAAACGCCAAACGATTTGTTTTAATTGCTTCATGTATTACCTTCACTTTTGCTGATAATTCATGCCTGATTAGGCTTAGTATTATCTAGGCATAAAAATTCTGCAATGAATCAACATGTCGGCACGATTTATGCTGTAGGTTTAAGTTTTGGAATTTTCACCGCTTATTAATTTACAGCTGCTCTTTTTAAACAGATATTATACTTCTGATTGCAAACGCAAACTTCTTTAATTTTTCTTTGGCAGAGAACTGCTCTTATATGTCTGTGGTGTTGACACACACAAAGACTGCGATTGTAGCAGGCTGTACCAATAGCCATTGATCTGTTTCATTTGCCGTATTATAAACTGCATAACACCTTGCCACTCGAACAAATTTTTGTATTGTCAGCAAGGCGATGCAAATAAAACAATAATTGAAAGGTATATATCGCGCTAAAAAATTGAATGTACATGCCCGTACACTCGCTAAGAAAAAAAAAATATAACATATAAACATAGTATTGTTCGCTCAGTGAAGCTTTATGATACATGTATACAAATTTCTAGGAAAATCTACAGCGATGTTGGATGAAGCCTGCGAATACAACCGCCTCTCATCGCTCCCGGCCGCTAGGGGCGTTCGCGCGAGAGAGCCTCTCTCGCGTGAACGCTCCAAGCGGCCTGGAGCGACGTGAGGCGGCTGTAATCACGGGGTATGTTGATTGACGGCTTAAAACCACAAACAGCGAATAGGAAGTTCATGTTACTGGGCCACTGTAGGTGGTTTGCAGTGACGGGGCGGAATGCATTAGCCTGCGTGGCAGGCGTTCGAAGGGGAATGGGGAGGGGGAGAATTCGGGCGCGCGAGACGCTTCGCTTCGTTGAATTCTCCCCCTTCCCCTTCCCCTTCCCCTTCGAACGCCTGCCACGCAGGCTAGGAATGCATCTGTTATAAATTCAGCTAGGCGTTGCCTCTCCTCGCTGTCTTATGCTCTCAACCCTCTCCATCACCACTCGCGATATTTTTGCTTCTGCTTGCCGCCTGTCCTTTGCTCTCCACTATCTGGACATCCGGAACAGGCTACAACAAATGTTGAACACTGTATCATGCCATATTGAATGTTGAAATAGGCCATTCAACATGTTTAAAGTTGTTGAACGACGACAACCAATCATTTACAAATGTTGAATGTGTTTTGCTACTCATTCAACAAGTTGAATATGATTCAGCATTTGTGATTGAGTACTAAATTTTGAACGATGTTGAACCGTATATCACTCGCTTTATTATATGCCCCAGATAGTCGCCTGTCGGGCATATAAAGAAAAAGGGTAAGATAAACCTTTATCGTATTTAAAGCCTAAGTCCAATAAGACTGCAAGACAGTCCTTATTTTGTGATAAAATTCCCCGAAAAGGGGTGGTGAATGTAAAGGTGTCCGAAGCATGAGGCCTGGAGCGATTGCAAATAAGAAGAACGAATGCGCTTGTGAGGCTTGTACACGAGGATCGGCACTTCCCATATCTCTCCGCGGGCTTTAGACGTAAAACCGACTGTTTTGTCCAATGAAACGGATCAAACGAGCAAAATGAGTCATCTCAACTAGAAGGTTGATGGTAAACAACTTGATTTAAGATGTTCAACAAAATGATATTTTTCCTGGCAAGGGGTACTCAGCAAGTAGTCTCCCACGCAGCCGTTATTTGTCTTCGTGTGGGAAGGAGTGTTGCGTGACGAGACAAACAACGACTGCGTGGGAGACTAGAGACTACTCGGCAAGCTGGTTCTTTTCGTTGTCATGGTGATCCATGGGATGCCTTTGTTAAAAGCGCACAGTATAAAAAGGCACGCAAAAATCTGGCTGCGAATTACCAATGAGTGATGCTATAAATGATTTGTAGCATTTGCATTTTTTTACTGAATTACCCAGCAGTGAGTGCACTTTTTTTTTCATATTTTTTTTTATAAGAACCTTTTTTTATAAGAACGTTGAGGCTAAGATTGGCCTGAGATTTAACAGCGTGCCAAGAACGTACCCAAGCTGAGATATAGTCAAGAACATCTCTATTTATCAAGTTTTACAAATGAGATAAGAAATGTATAAAAGTCTCTTTCCATTTCATGCTAGCAAGCATGTCTAATAATAAGCAAATCTGTAGAACTTCACCTATAATTCTTTCTTCTTTTTCATGACTATAATTTACTGATTGAAAGGCCTACTCTGGGACCTTAGCTCGCCTTAACTCGCCTTAACTCGCCCTAACTCGCAACTTGAGATTATGTTCAAATTTCCTTAACTCGCCTTAACTCGCTTAACTTGCCTTAACTCGCCTTAACTCTCCTTAACTCGCACAAACTCACTCAATCTTGCCATTAAGCAAAGTACCAATTTAATTATTTCATCCTACTTTCAGTGTAATTTCAAAATCAATCCACAAAAGAAAAGTCGCCAAAGATTATGTATTTCAAAAGTGCAAAAGATAGTGATTTGTAAGGACAACAGGGTCTTTACCTTTACAAAAATTCATAAATTGACACATCCCATCCTTCTGAAATTTCCAATAGCCTCTGTGGTAAGGGTATTTCACAACTAAAGATTAGATGAGGTTTCTCTTACTTAACCTTATCATGCCTTGGAGTCACCATCTGGATTGTCAGTGGAACTACCAGGAACGACCTGAACGTGCACTAACTAGTTTGCTGATGCCTAACAAAAAGGCTACAATGCTAAGCATGGCAGAAATTCCAGAGGCATGGGGTCACAGGGTCTAGGGATATTTTTAAAAATCCCACATTGACTGTTAATATTTTAGCTTATTTTGGCCCACAAGGTATGTGACATTAACTAAGATAACAAATAGTGAATCCACAAAAAAGTATTCATAAAATAGTAAATTTTAGTCTAAATAAAATAATAAATAAAACAGAATAACAGAATATTAAATTTTCAGTTTTAAGCTGAAATCTTTGAAAATGAAATGAAATCTTTGGAAATTATATACATAGAAGCTGTTTATGTTAATGAATAGCAGCCGCAATAGTAGATCATCTTATAATCTGATGGAGCTCAATGAGGATTCCAACTGACAATGAAAGCCTGGGATGTAGCCAGAATCCTTTAAATACTCCACATACTAAAATTATTGCATTCCATATTTCTTATTAAGTTACCTGGTACTAGAAGATTTGTACATCGATTCAACGTGACATCCTGTATCACAGCCTGTATGGCTTCCATTGTAGTTAGCCTGGCAAACATAATCCATGATTCATATAGACCTGTTACATTTAGCCCTTCACTGAATAACGGATTGCTAATAAAGGTACCATTTTTGCATTGATCGCTAGCTTCGTTCGCCATCTTGGAAATTACCCAGAAGATACTGGTAACTGGTGTCTTCCCCAGGGCTCTGTCATTCTATAGGTAGGACGCTTCAATGTGACGTACATGAGATGAAAACACACACAAACAGGGCCAGTCGCCATTTTTTATTTCTTTGTAAAAGTGCGAAGCAGGGAAGATTCATCGCTGACAACTCTTAAGGGTTTTGATAATGCTAGACAAAGCATGCAGATAATGGAAACTAAGGGATGCTTTGTGATGAGGAAAGTATTTTTGTTCATCAACTCAAATGAGGTATAGCTCTCTTTTGAACAGAAAATAATTTATGGTCATTTGCTTTTTGCTGTTTTTGCTGGACTGAGAATGACGAAGAGTTTACTATCAAGTTAACTTGATCCTCCTTTCTTTTGTAAAAATCAAGGTTTCTCTCACAGGATTGTCCAAGCTTAAGGAGGGAGTTTCCACAATTCAAGAACTGCTGTCTTTGAGAAAAGGCATCAACCTTCATTTACAAGAAATTAAATTGTTTTATTCCGAGGAAACGAAAAGGCAATTGGTGTTTTCATTTCTGGCAGTGACAACAAACAATTGGGCTGGATTCCAAGGGAAACCATCAGTGAAGTGCAGAGGATGGGTCGAATGGAAGACTTAAAGTTAAGTCTGATTACTTTCAAGGAGAAAGAAATTTCATTGCATTTTAGTAAAATTGATTGTCATTAAAATCTCCTCAGCTGAGTTGTATAAAAATTCGTTCCCTTCCCTGGATTTTTATACTAGTTGTTTGAAGAACATTGGCACAGACTGTTAGAACTTTTTTTTTTAATTCTGGAATCAATGACAGTAATTCATGCTATGCCATGTGATGTGGATTATGCTTACCTGTCTATTAAAACATAGTGTTATTGAATTAAAATAATTAAATAAAATATCCTACCTGTGTTTATACTACAGAAACATCGACTTATCTATTCATGATTGTTTTGTTTACATTAGTTTCTTTTTTCACTAATTTATTATTCTGCCAACTATGTAACTATAATAATTATTATATTATAGTTTATTATTATTTATGATGATGATGATGATGATGATGATGATGAGTATTATTATTATTATTATCATCATACAGTGGGATAATGGGATAATTTGGTGCCTGAATGCTATATAATAAATAAAGAACAGGACTCCATATCCATACTTAAGCTTGTCCAATTAGGAAAAAATTCAATTCCTAAAATTAAATAAGATTTGGCTTCATTCAATTTTGGAGCTCATCTGAAATTTTTTGTTTAATTTTTTCGTAATTGGACAACATGGAGCCTTATTTAATTTATACAAGATATACAAAGATTGCAAGGCATCTTTTGCATGTATGTTACTAGAGCATATTATATGTTTTAACCCTTATCACCTCAACATTAGGTGGGTGATTTTCCCCTAACTCGCCTTAACTCGCCTTAACTCGCACAAACTCGCAACTGATAGGCAAGCTCAATTTTTCCTTAACTCGCCTTAACTCGCCTAAACTCGCATTAACTCGCACAATCTCGCGGCGAGTTAAGGTCCCAGAGTAGGCCTATTGAACTACTGTACCATTTATCCTAAGAACCTGCTAAAAACGTTTTCAGGCTCAAATCGTTCAAAAATTAGACGTTCTTATAAAAAAAGTTTCGAGTGAACTGACTCAAGACTAAATGGCGTAAATCCATGAATAAACACTGACTAATCGTTCCATATCTTGGCTTTTCTTTCTCTGAAGACATTCACATCCAGAGCCGGCTCTAATTCAGTTAACTTATTAACCCAGTAGTATACAACTCTTTTATCACCTGCGTAAGTTATGTAACTCGGTGAGGTTGTTTCTCAGTTTCTTTGTTTGACCGCGCATTCCTTTAAAATCTTCCTGTGTTCGCACTATGAACTCTCGAATCTCCTTCAAATCGTTCTCACACGACACCAATTGATTCTCGAGGACCTTCCTTTCCTCGTCAACCGTTTTTAGAAGTTTTTCGGGAAGCTTACCACCCTCAAATTTCTTCACGGCGTCCATGAATTCCCGCGACCTACTTCTTAGCAAAGGAGCAGGTTTCGATCCAGTGGTCTTTCTGACGGGTATTTGAGAGCCTTCTCTCGTGCTGTTTCTTGCAGAAATCATAGGACTGCTTCCTGGACTCCCTCTAGGACTGGGACCTTTAGTTGCATGGGACGAAGGAAGCTTTCGAGACTGATTGAAGAAACTCATGATTTTGACCACGCTTCAGATAGTTTTGTTAAGAATGTTTCGTAATAAAGGCAGCGTTTTGCTTGAATAACGTTTCCGCGATCTTCTAATTAATATCTCTGTTGACCAAAAGAGAAATTAAAATGTCACAATGTAATCATAAATAATTATCAAGAAATCTATGGTTGGCTTATTACGTTTTCATCCTTCGACAGTTTGATCAAAACTCTACTGATGTTGTGTGTTTTTGTCGTCTGTAGTTTGAAGCCTTTGTCAAACAAACTATTGTTTAAGTTATAACTGTTTATTATACACTACCATAATTATATTGAATGATGCCATACCTTTACATCAACTTCACCTTTTTGTTCCTTTTCTAAGTCTTGTTGAACTTACTGCTGCTCGTGTTCTTTGGTCGTTGTCTCGCACTTGGTATGTCCGCTTAAAGTATATTAAACTTTATTGAGTGTGAACGGTATGTTAATGACATCGAGATCATTTGTTTTGGACGACACACTTGATTGCCTAATAAATGAGCTATTAATTGAAAGGATGTTAGCATAAGTATAATATTCGAATCATATGCTAAGTAAAGAAATAAGTTGCTGACAGGTCTCCGCGTGAACAGGAAATCTGACTCTCGCAGTTTTTTTTTTTTTATTTAGGGATAGAAAGTCAGCCTTACATTCACTCGGTCTAACATTTTGTTTACCTAACCTGGGGGGAGTATACTGCAAAGTTTTGGGCAGGGGTGTGCCGCTGGGACTCTGAGACCCGTAACCGAAACTAGACCATTTTAGCTACATTTTGCAACCCTATTCTAGACTAAACACCGAAACTAGAATCGCTATTTTCCAGAAACTCGTTTCCTATCCCAGTTATTTGTTAACAGGTTTCAGTAAAAATGCCGTACTGCCCGCCGTACCGATTTTTAAATGCCATTTGCCAGTAAACCTTGTCGCCGGCTAAATTCTTCACGCAACTGATCAGTTTCGCGGAAAATGATACCCTATTCTAGACCAAAAATCTCTGATTAGTATACCCATCCCAGACTAAACTGTTTGAAAATCATACCCTTCACAGCGGCACATACCTACTGATAGCTCATATATGGCAGCTCCTTGGGTTTACAATTGAGCAGCTTCAAATCCCTCATATAAAACAACAAAATAAATGTAAGGATTTTCGCTCGCGTTATGGCACGATTGGCTATCCCAAAGTGACTCGCTGTCTAGCCTGTGTATCACCCAACCTCCCAAATAAAATTAATAAAGGGGACAGTTACTTTGATGCGTTGGTGGTGACATAGCCTGCAATGCAGGCGTTTATTAAATGATGGGGCGAAATTTCGAGGACGCGCGCGCGAGGGGACGCGCGCGAGGGGAACACGCGGAGGGGAACACACTCCCTTTCTCCCCTCGCGCGCGCGTCCTCGAAATTCGCCCCATCATTTTAATAAACGCCTGCATTGCAGGCTAGTGGTGACACTAAAATTTTTGTCGTTTCCAAAACAAGCGACCGACGAGGACTGGGTGCTAGTTGCGTTACAGATTTGAACCCAAGAGACTTATGGGTAGGAAGTTTCAGTCACACAAACGGAGGACCAAACGGAGTACATTTGGGCGTTCGATTTCCATAATTTTCGTTTCTGGTTGAAAGTAAAGCGTATAACAGCAGTTAAATATTTAAACTGCTGAAAAAAGCTCAGGAAATTTGCATTGTAAGCGCTATAAGGTTTTGACATGAGGGCCATTCGTGTGTCATCGTTCGGTGGGCCCGAGGTTTTAAAACTCCTTGCAGATGTACCAGTTCCTAGTGTTTCCAAGGGGCAGGTGAGAGTTTTGGGCCAAGTTTTGTTCTTATTTTGTCACAAATTCTCAGAAATGCACCGTAAACAGACATACTGAATAATTATTATAAACTAGGTTTGCTGAAGCCAGCCACGTGGTCATGCATCAGTGTACATGTAGTAGCTTCAAATGCTTCAAATTTCAAATGCTGTTCTTGGTCGTTCCACCCACCCCAAGACTCTTCAGACTTCAATCCCGTGTGGGAGGGACACTGCAAGGGATAAAACTATTCAAAGTTCCCAGTCAAAAGTGCCAATTTTCTCCCTTAGATCCATAGATGGGACAAACACTCCACACACCCGGGCAGACAGAGCAATCAAAGCTTAGAAATTCCCCATCTCCAAGAGGGACATGCACATAATAATAATTTGAATAACCCACATGTCTGTGGTCACTTGGGCAGTGAATAATACTTTGCCCAGGTTTTAATAAGAAAAAATATCTACATGTATGTATATGCTGTGGTTTAGTTTTTGTTGTTAATTTTAATATTTTCAACCCAGTTTAAAGCTGAATTACAGTCCGTACTGTGCAATCTCGCGGTTTGTTTTCATTTTTGTTTTGAATTTGTTGATATGTTATACTTCGGTAATAGCATGCATGGAGTAAATGGGAGTAGACTGTCAGTCCGCCATTATGGCCGTTGTGTTTACGAATGCTCGATGAGCTCAAACTTCGGTTTGCGGTTCTTTTACTTGTTATTATTGTTTGGCAAGGACATCTGACGTTAATAATGAAGGTAAAGTTAAGTTTGTCCCATAATTTTCATTTTCGCTAGTAAACGTTCCTTGTTTGTAAGTCTCGCAAACATTGCCAAGCTGAGATTGCGCAGTACGGACTGTAATTCATCTTTAATTAATTGTTGTTACTTTTGTTTGCATTTTGTCTCAGATTGTGGTAATGAATCTGAGAAAAAGGAACTGCATGGTTTGAAAATTTCAAACCAAAATGAAATTTAAACCACAACAAATACTCAGATCAGTTTATGTTTCAATTAAAATTGGCAATAATTACAACTTTAAACAAAGCTAAAGAAATTAAGAAGCAAAAGCTCAAATGGTAGAGTTCACATTATATTACAGACGAGTACAGTTAAAGTTTTCATGCACTGCAATTCCACGTTCTTCAGTTGTTTCAGTGCAATAACCTTTGGTACCATGTCGCTCATACTTTGCACCTTATTGAAGACAACTGTTCAAAGCCAAGGCTGTTTTGTGTTTTAGAAAGACATTTATTAGTTATGTTGGCAAACGGTACTTTTATAGTAGTCACAAATAAACAAGACGTACTCTGTCCGAGTAGGTTTAATCAACTGATCTTGTTTGCTATCTCTCTTAAGTACAAACACTTGAAACACTTGTATAGAACATTCTAGAAACATCTAAGATTGCATTACACAACATTAATGAACAAAAGCTACCTTATGCATGTAGGTATTCTTCCAGGGGCAGATCCAGGATTTTTCTTAGGAGGGGGTGCACCTCTAAGGAATGACGTAACTTAAGGGTGACATAAACAAATTTTAAAAGCGAACAACACAGACTTGGTCATCTCAAGGGGGGTGCGCACCCCCTGCACCCCTCCCCTAGATCCGCCCCTGTCTTCTCATTGTAAAGTGATTGTTAAAGTCTCCCACAATAATAATAAATAAATATTATTTGCCCTGCAGGGTCCCCCACTGAATGGCTGGTGATAGATACTTTAAATGCACATTAAATGCAGCACCAAATTGTTATTGGCACTGTGAGGCAAGGTCCTTCTCACAGGTGCACATACTGCATAGTTATATTCGCCAGTTGGTCATAGTGGATAATATTATAATATGTGAAAATTCCAGGTTTATTTTTAGTTTTCAGAACTTTTTCAATAAAGTCCAAGAGTTTAAAGTTGTCGTTAAAAGTGAACAAGTTATGTACACAATAGGCCTTTATCACGCGGTGGCCATGTTGACTCCCCGGAGAATAAAATGCTTTGTTTTTACCCGTCCAGCCTAGCAGTGAAAAAGTTGAAAACGAGGTTGGGCGGGAAAAAAATCTTTTGTTTTTATACAAAATGTCAAGGCGTGATAAAGGCCTACAGTGTATAAGTATCATTAACCTGGAAATTGATTTTACTCACCAAACTGGGTCAGGGATGCTCGATTTACACTCGCCTGGAGGTGAGTGGGTGCACAGGGGATAATATTTCATCCCTGTTCATTAGGTGCTGGTTAAGATAGCAGCTGCCGGTGTTAATCCTGTAGATACTTACATCAGAAGTGGAACCTATGCAAGGAAACCAACACTTCCCTACACACCAGGGTCTGATGGAGCTGGAGTGGTACACAGTGTGGGTGAGGGAGTTAAACAAGTTAAAGTAAGTTGATGTCATTAGTTAAGTAACATATGTCTTGTGATCTTTTAATATTGAGGGCCATATACAGTGTACATGTACAATGTAGTTGTTGTAGTTTAAAATGATTTTAGGTCAAAATGATTTCAAACTAGTTTGATTATTACTTTTCTTTGTCTTTAATACAGAATAAATAAGAACTAAACTAGTTTGAAATCATTTTGACCTAAAATTCAATTTACACTTCAATAATAGCCACTAATTTATCATAAATCAAGGCATAATTGAGTCATTTTATTGTCATGTTTTTACATGTACCCTTGAGCTGATTGGATTGACTGATTGATTGATTGATTGATTAATTAATAATTAATTCATTGCCTGTGCTTGCTTGCTTGCTTGATATATGTACGTGTAGAATGATTGATGCTGAATTTTCCTCAGCATGCATACAACCAGGAGCCTTAAGAGGGTGCCCCTTTTCCCATTATTCTAGTTTGATTTTGCTTTGCTTTGATTTTTATTTGCCATCATGAGGGCTCTCACTACATTTTTAACTGGACAGGGAAGTGAAGAAGCAGCTGGGGAAAAATTGGTTTCTGGCCTTGCCAATGTTTTGATTTTCTATGAAAGTAGCCGGGGCTGAACTAAACAGATAAGATAATTCTGTGCCTTTGTCTTTTCCTTTTCTCATATTAATTTCATAAATATATTATTTATGGTAAATAAATAAGAGAAAGGCAAATGGAAATCATTTACCAAAAACCAACTTTAACTCACAGCAAATGTCTTTATTAATATTTAATTTTTTTTTAGTTTGTGTTGAATGCGGCACTTTTTTCCACCAGGAAGGAGACCGTGTGTTTGTGTGTGGGAGCATGTCAGGGACGTATGCTGAGCTTGCACTGTGTAATGCTGCCAGTGTTCATCCTCTGCCAGAAAACATGTCTTTCAGTCAAGGAGCAGCCATTTATGTGCCATATTATACAGCTTACAGGGCACTATTTCAGAGGTACATTTTATATGTACAGTGTACATATGTATGTTGTTATGGTGATGATGGTAGTTATAGTGGTAATGATGATTATTATGATAGTTTTAATGGTGATGATAACAAAATCAAAACCTCATAACCTGATATTCTTTCATGCTCCTTCCATTTAATTTCTCAACTAAAGTAAAAGTGTCAGCAGATATACAATTTTAAAAGCGTTAATTAGGCTCTGTAGTATTTCTTTCATTACAGAGTGCATACATGTTCATGTACATGCAGACTTCTTGGGGAACACTTTATATAATTTCCTTTCTAACATTGCTATAATAAAATTGAAGTGTTTTTATAAAATAATTAAATGTGCTCCATGCAGGCTGCGAGCCAAGGCAGGGGAGACAGTGTTAATCCATGGAGCAAGTGGTGGAGTAAGTACATGTAACAAGTGTGATTTTCAGAAATTGTATTAGTTTAATAAATACAATTAATAAATTATTTATAAATTATTTATAAAATTAAAATTAAATTATTAATTAACTATTTATTAATTATTAATAGTTTATTTATTAATTAATAATTACAATGATACTTGCACACATGAAAGTGGAAAATACATGTACTTTCAAATTTAAGGGGTGCCTGGAAAAAAGGCCTAAGTGACTTCTGATAAACTGCTAGATTCTCATTCCAAATTGCTTTGTATTCCCTTGTGAAACACATAAGGAATTTGAGGTTACATCAAAAGTCACTTAGGGTCTTATTCCGCACACCCCTTCAATTATAGTTATCTTGATTTTCTGCTGGCAAACCACCTACTGCAAGAAAGTAAATGTTACAATAATAATTATATTTAATTTAACCTGAATTATAATTCATTGCTCTAGTTCGCTGTACTGTAGGTTTGGCACTGTAATCAATTAAAATGAGTTTGTAAATCCACTTACGAGCCGGCTTAAGGTTAGGGTCAGGTAGTTTTGGAAGAAATTCATGAAAAACAAGCATACTTAAATTTTATAAGAGACATGACTCCAGAATGTCCTGTATTAAATTCCTTTTTTAAAGGCCTGCTTTTCACTCCTAGGTTGGTTTAGCAGCAGTTCAGTTGGCCAAGGCTTATGGAATGAAGGTTATGGGAACTGCAGGAACCAGTGAGGGTGAGAAGGCAGTGATACAAGCTGGGGCTTCTCTTGTGTTCAACCACAGACAGGATGGCTATATCCAAAATATTCTGGTGGGGCTAATTATATCTTTCATAATTTTCTGCTGTTAAGGTGCTTGCTGTTACACATAGCAATTTCAATTTTTTGTGCAACTTGTCTTGCAAAAAAGATTTTTGCAAGCTGCGTGTACAATGTTACATGTTACAATTGCCATGCAACTTGTCTTGCAAAAAAAATTTGAATATATAAGTTAAAAAATGATGCATACAATGTACGTCAGTTAAACATCACATCCATGCTGGGCTGTGATTTGTTGACTTTAAGAATGTAGCGAATCAAGTTGCAAGAGCCATGTTACACATAAGAACTTTTTATTATTGTGTAACCTGAAGAAATTTGTTGCAAAAAGTAGAAAATGATTCATACAACTTTTTGTGCAACTTAAAAAACAAAAACTCAGTTGCACAAGGGAGTATTACATGTACAAATATGCGTGAAACTTGCAACAATTTCGTTAGTAAGACAAGTTGCACAAAAAATTGCTTTGTGTAACAGCACTGTTAGACTTCTGGCATACAGCAGCTCAATTGCTTTCATTGCGTTTTTACAGTACAATTCAAGTATTTATTGTCTTTTTTTTAGGATTCAACTGATGGTCATGGTGCAGATGTTATTGTAGAGATGTTAGCAAATGCTAGTCTTGCAAAAGATCTTCAGCTTGTTGCAATGAAAGGGCGCATTGGGGTATGCAAACAGGCCATGCATGCAGTATAATAGATTAAGCTAAAGTGTGAAGTGTAAATAGATTGCACTCTACGTGGTGTGATTTAATTTTTGTGTAGGTTTAAACATTTTGAAACCAGTTTGATTTCTATTTTCCTTTGAAACTGGTTTTGAAATCATTACACAAAAAATAGATTTAACCACAAATGCTTCTCACTGACCTTTTTATAATGTACATCTAAACATTTATACCAATTACAATACCAGGGTTTTTGATAAAATTAAGAGTAAGTGGCAATATTTATAAAATAGACAGCAAATAGGAACTATAGGAAATGGCATTTCCAGCATTCTGGGCATCAACTTCAGTGAAATTAATCGAAAAGTAGGCGGCAATAATTTAGGAAACTTGTAGCTGGCAGAATTCGCCGGTTGCCGGTTTCTAATGAAACCTCTGCAATACTGTACATGTATGTGGAACTATACCATTTAATATAGTTTGTTGCACATGTATGTTCATGTATTTCAAAACTTTTAAAACTTGGATTAAATTTTGAAATACATTTTTGGGCCAGCACTTAACCTTTTATTCAATCATTATTGTTGTCCTGCCCTTAAGTATAGGTGCCCCCTCAGTTGCTATAAAATAAATCATACATGTAAACACCACTTGTGCTACTCTTAAAAAGACTAGAAGTATATTTAATTTTACATACATGTGTACATGTATAAGACAGAATGTGACAGAATGTGTGTACATTTTAATTATACAGAAAAGGAGTTTTGTCATGCAATGAATTACCGCTGACCCCACACATGAAAACCAATTTAAATAATTAACAAACATTATTTATGGTGAAAACAAGTGGTATTCCTAGTTACCTTGAGAAAAATTAGGGTTTATTGACTGGTCATTACTCCCTTTTCATTTGAAAACTTGTTTATTCCCTCTAGTCCAATTAATAAAAAAAGTGAAATTCATTTACTTTTTACATTATTTTTCTTTTGAACATACCGTACAGTAAGGGTAATGTTACATTGTGATCTCAGGCCACCTCTGCAAACGTTTCATGGACAGATAAAAATATTATAGGGTCGGTTGGGCGGGTCCCTGACAGCACAGTGCAATTATTTCTTGTTTATTTTGTCTGTTCAAAAAAGGGACAAAAATATAAAGACTGTAATTGCCCCACTATTAAGCGTTTAAATCCTTTTTTGTTTTAGGTTGTTGGCAACAGAGGAACAATTGAAATTAATCCAAGAGATACAATGGCTAAGGAATCCAGTATCATTGGTGTTATGTTAGGTCATGCTACAGAGGTAACCAAATAGTTATTTTATGGTTCAAAATAATTACAGATGTACAGTCATGTAGTATTGAAATAATAATTATTTATATTCCTTGTACATATAACGACAATTATACACAATTCATGTAGGGCTATTAAACCCTCTCAAATTAAAATTTTTAGGAAGTTGAAATTTTTAGTCTGACCTTGGGACAACTAATTACAATGTGTTCAGCTCTGCCCTGTCGTGTTTTTCTAAGGTTGTTTTAGTGAATTGAGGCCGCTGTAAAAAGCAACTTTTCAAAACACATGTATCAGAGCATGGTACAGTGTACATGGTTGTAGAAATTTTGGGAGTTATTATTTTGAAAACAAGTTATTTCAAAGCAAATATGTAAAAAAAAAGTATTTATAATTTATTCCTCTACTGCAGTAGTGTGAGCTCCATATTGGTCTCATCGACCAACATTTCCCCATCCTCACACTCCTTTATGCAATCGCATGTATTTACATGTAGCTTCCACTGTGGCAAAATGGAGACAATTTCAAACAAACACAGGATAGTATTGTGATAATGGTGCTGTTGGTTTTTCACTTCAACTTCACAAGAACTACAATTTAACCTTGTTAATCTGGCCACAATTTACAAAGGCTTATGAACAGTCTGGTAAGTCTACATTCTACTTGATATTGAAAATAACATTTGAATTCATTACTCTTGTTTAAGGATGAGAAGCAGGAAATGACGGCTGCAATAGCAGCAGGGCTCCAAGCAGGATTCTTGAGTCCAATAGTTGGACAGGAATACCCACTGAGCCAAGCTCCAGATGCACACAGGGATATCATAGAAGGCAAGGGAGCAAAGGGAAAAGTGGTCCTGCTACTTTGATAGATAAGTATCTTGCAAGCAGCTCACTGCTGAATGATTTCCTTAGAGAAGTAAATAATGCTAGAGATATAAACAATTTACAGAAAGCTCCGTTGTTGGCTACATGTATCTAGAAACTTAAGTGTATACTCAGTGTTGTGGTTTGATAAATTATTGTTTCAGTAGTTTTTTTTTTATTGATTTTATATCATTGTAAGTTAGTTCTGAAAAACCAAGTTGGAAGAACTAATAAACTATTGTATTTGTATTGTCATATTGTACATGTACATGTATTTGTCTCAAATTCATTTTCATAATCTGAGACATAAAATACCAAGAATCTAGTTGGATTGAAATTTTTTATCCCTCCAAAAAGTTAAAGTGCAACATGTATAATGAGACTACCGAGGTAATTTTATACAATTTACAGATCCTTTAATTCGATTCTATAAAAATAGCAAATTACAAATACCATTTATGTATCATTATTTAACAGTAAACTAATGGAAGTAGTAATATTAACATGGTGCCAAGTACATAGTACTTAGTGATGAATAACTTCACTTGACAAAATAATGTAATGATATCATGCATGCAAATTTAGTGCATATTATTTGTTTTATGTCAAACAGTAACAATCTAATTTTCATTGTAACTTTTTATGTGTACAAATATACAAGTTAATACAGTTGAAAGTATACCATCTAATAATAATATTTCTCAGGGTTGTAGCTGTTATTTGTAATGATTTTAAAAACCTAATGAGGTAAAATACCTTCTACATTTACATGTAGGTAATTTTAATTTCTTAAAGTAGGTGTATGCAAATTACTGTGAATGTTCAAATTGTATTGTATTGTTATTGATAAAATCAGTGCATATACATGTATTAATTAAATGCGAACAATTAAGTCATCCCTGTCTAACATCACCAGTCTGCTTAGAAAGCAGTTAAATTTCATGGTACTTATTGTGTTACTGTACCAATAGTAATGTAGACTCATTAATGAAATTATATCATCTAAGAATGGGTAATTTTATAAGGTGGAAACTGTTATAAAAATTTACAGTCTTTTTCAAATAAAGTCACCTTTTTTTCTGGGTATCATAAACACAAATATAAAATTACATTTGAAAATAAAAATGATGATTATATGAACATCAGTAAATTCGTCCACAAGGGTAACATCTTTTTTATTGGCAAAAACAAGAGCAACCTTTGTTACTTATTACTCCACATGTTGCATTAGCTTGTCCTGTGGGCTGTCCATTGCTTGAGACATTCTGGTCTAATGACGATTGTATGCTCTTGGTGGAATTCTAACTTAACTAATAAGATTCGTTTTGATGATTTCCAAATCTTATACGGCTATAATGCTGGAGACTGCAAAACCCATCTCCTGAATTATTATATTTTAGTCGGAAACTTCTATATTTATAAACAAAAACCCCTACATTCACTTCCTTTTTGGCCTTTTTGAAAGAAAAAGGTATTGGTACACATAGCTTTTGCTATGGCCAACATTTTTTCTACAGTTTAGAATATATAATAAAAATAACTACTAAGTAAAGAAAGGAAAAGCAAAAACAGTGCTTTGTGTGTTACAAACAAACGACAAAAAAAGTAAACTCTTCTATTCCTGCTTAATGATTAAATACCTCCTGCGGTCCAGAACTGTAACCTTCTACCCATTTATGATACATGCATTCGTTTTTCATTCGTTTGTTCGTTCGTTCATTCATTCATTCTTTCTTCATTCTGAACTAAAAATGGAGAAGACTTATAAATGCCACATTTTAGATTTTTTTTCTGTCTCTTTGTATCTCTTACAATTGAACATTAATTTTTTTGTTATTGTTGCTATTTATAATTTGGGAGATTGTGTTACTTTATTATAAAGCTCTTGAGGAGGTATCTAAATTTTTTTTCACTAAACCTGACTGCACTAACATCTATTTAAACTGATTTCAACTCTGAATACAGCAGACCGACAGGTTGAGTGGAAACTCAAAGTGTCAAAACGCCCCACCCCTGTGGTTTTGACGCACAACCCCCAGGCAACCAGCGGCTGTTAGCCCTGTCCCTGGACTATGTCGCAGCATATCAGGTGATGGCAAGCCAACTCAATTTTCAGTGACTTCTATTCCTGCTTAATGATTAAATACCTCCTGCGGTCCAGAACTGTAACCTTCTACCCATTTATGATACATGCATTCGTTTTTCATTCGTTTGTTCGTTCGTTCATTCATTCATTCTTTCTTCATTCATACACTCGTTCTTTTTTCATTCATTAATTCATACATTGGTTCGTTCATTCATACATTCTTTCATTAATTCATTCACTCACTCTAAAATTTTTATGTTGCAGTATTTTTCGTTCTATTACAACTGTGATATGTAGTTTAAATTTAATTTCTTTGATCTCTGAAGTAATTCTGTACAAATGAAGCAGTATCTGCGTGGTCTACATCTGAACTATTTAAAGCATTCACAAGCTCAGCAACAGTTCTGCCCTTACAGCCAAGTAAGGCCAGCAGTTGTCTAGTAGGGCTTCCTGCAGGGGTTATGTATTCGTTTTCCAAATTGATGAGAACATCTCTTTCAATGTTAAATTTTCTACCAACTTTTTGCCAGCCATAAAGTCGTTCTCCGTTGCGGCGTCCATCCAGTTTTATAGCAAGTAAGTCCATAAGATCCAGGGGGATTTCCGTCAGAGCCAACCCTGTAAGAGCACATTAATCATATTTAAAACATTTCCTTTTACAGCCTTTGACAACGTTTATATACAGTACACCTAATTTGTTGGGAGCATATCAATAAATCTTACAACATATATAGATTGTTTTCGTATATATGAACAAAGGACAAGAATAATATAAAAAATGGCCTTAAAGTGAAGTTAGATATCCTTAGGGCCACATAAAACATTTTATTTTCAGCTGCCAACAGGCTTGTTATCAGTTGCAGTCTTGTTGCAGTTAAGACTTACGTTAAATCATGTTCCCACATATAATTTTATAGCCTGAGATCTATATATGGTGTTTATCATGCAAATACAGGCTCGCTTATTTTGAAGGATTCTTGAGCTTTTCATAAGTTATTTGTAATTACGTTAACATGATTTTCTGAGGTTTTGGATGGGTGTGTTGGGGGGGGGGGGGGGGTAGCTGTTGAGGGAAGGGGTGGAGAAAATGAAATTCAGTGATTCCTTACTTTCAAGACCACCAGTATCTGCATCTGTTTCACAAGAGGTAATGCCAACCATGTTGTCACTGATGGGAGAGCCTTCATGATATTCACTGTCTGATTAAAGACAGGAAGAAAGGCAGTGTGATTAAAACAAAAGCAATTCAACAAATTCTTTTTCAAAACCCTTTCAAACTCCTCCCCATATAGCAATTGTGATGAATTAACTTGAAGTTGTATTCATAGCCTTAAACAAAATAATTAATACTATGTACATGCTTCCTGAACAAAAAAATGCATATGGCAATAAACATACCCCTTTTAATATTTATTTTTATTTTAATTAAAATCATTAATCATTAATCATTTATGTAAGTAATTAAAATCAACTAGAATACCTTATAACCGAAGGTTTTGAGAAAAAGCAATTAACAAATTAAAAAAATAAGGATAATAACAATGTGAAAAAAAGCTGACTTTGTCTTTCGTCTATTTTTAATTTCAAACTTAAAAGTAAATTCGATGTAAATTACTAACTGACATTGTGTGTGATATCCTGCAACATTTGACTTGGGAAATGAAGACATGGCGTTTTCGAAACGTTATTCCACAGTTTTGTTAAGGCAATGACGAAGACGTAGTTTTTGTATCCTGTTAGTGTTTGGATTTCAGAAAGGGATATGTGCTTAAAATTTATAATCAGTGCCGTATGGCATTTACGTACAGATCTAGAGAAGAATAAACTTTACATTATAGTGAAGTTGCCTTACGTTTTCATTATTTGCTCTAAAATAAATGTTTTCTTGTTAGGAGGATTTGTATTCTGGCATATTACATGTAGAATGAAGTATATAGGATCTTCAAGAGAAACTGTGCCATCATTATAAGTAACTTTTTCTTAGTTATTCAGCAGCGTCTTTCTGTGTCATTATGAATTTTTTCTCACGTGTAACGGCACTGAAATGTATCCTGAGACTTCTTACTTTTGAGTGTTAAAGGTTTACTATTCTTACCTGATTGAGGTGTTGAATGATATAATACAGGTAGGTATTCTTCTTTATCTCCTGTATACTTGACACAACATGTTATGTTGTAACTACTCCCCTGTGCCTGCCCAGATTTCATTCTTTTCCAGAAATTGCATACGACGATCACGGCAATGAAAATAAGTACCAGAAGTCCAAAGCTCGCAATTGCAATCAAAATGTTCATTCGTTTTTTGAGGTCACCAAAATAGCTTGAGTTTAGCGGCATTGTTGGCTCCATGTCTTTTTGTTCAGGAGCAGTGTCCACATTCTCATCAAATTTGCTTCTGGTAACAGACAAACTCGCGTTTGGTTCATTAGCAACTGAAGTAACTTTGGCTCTGGTGGTTGGATTTGAATCCTCAGCTTGGAATTTAGAACTTGCTTCTACATTTGTAGTAGCACCACGAATAATATCTCCTTTTGGCAGGGTTGGATTATCCCCTCTTTTAAATCTCTCTTTCTCTGTCTGGAACATACTGGCCTCTGAGGTCATAATGTTTCTTACGTCATTCAGGTCGACACCTTGAAAAATATTTTGATGTTCCCTTTTGATGTGACTGATTCTTCCAGCCGGTGTGGTAAATGTTTGGATGATATCCTGCAATGTTAAAGCATAGTTTTGCTTATTTTCCATTTGTTGGATGCAGTTTCTCCTGTTACACTGCTTCAAATAAATGCACTGTAACTCTGCAAAATTCTTTCTCCCACAGCAGCTAGAACACTTCTTACAGGATTCCATTGTCAAATCTGCTTGGTAATAGCCCCGGGGACAATCTCCACATTGTGTGTTTTTCTGTGGTGTACATGGGCTGATGGTATCTCGCAGGCCACAACTCTGGCATGGCTTGCATGCGCCACTGCTGTGTTTCTCGGAAAGGTTTCTGGAAAGACGCACATTGTACATTTAATGGGGGTGTCTATGAATATAGTGCTGCCACATGGTGGTGTGGGTTCCTGACCTAGGGGACATTCTGGACATGCTTTGCACTTGATGGTTACGTTTCTGTTATCCATAATCTTGTATGATGAGGCTGGACATTGGACATTGAAGCCATCAGGATATTCACTGTCCTCTTGAGGCAATTTCCAAAGGCACCAAAGCTGTGCAGTAAAGAAAAAATGGAGAAGACTTATAAATGCCACATTTTAGATTTTTTTTCTGTCTCTTTGTATCTCTTACAATTGAACATTAATTTTTTTGTTATTGTTGCTATATATAATTTGGGAGATTGTGTTACTTTATTATAAAGCTCTTGAGGAGGTATCTAAATTTTTTTTCACTAAACCTGACTGCACTAACATCTATTTAAACTGATTTCAACTCTGAATACAACAGACCGACAGGTTGAGTGGAAACTCAAAGTGTCAAAACGCCCCACCCCTGTGGTTTTGACGCACAACCCCCAGGCAACCAGCGGCTGTTAGCCCTGTCCCTGGACTATGTCGCAGCATATCAGGTGATGGCAAGCCAACTCAATTTTCAGTGACGGGAATGGCTTGGACCCGGGCAAAGCCCGGGTCCAAGCGAAAAGTTGGCGAGCATGTTTTGTCAAATTCAGTCAGATATCAAGGAGAAAACCACTCCGGGAAGACAAAAATCTAGTCCCCAGGGAAAATTTGCATAGAGGGAGGTGCCACTGGGCCACAGGTATGCCTGAATTTGACAAAACATGACTGCAAAGACTAAGAGAGACCAACCAATTGAATTACAGTCAAAGCCTTAAAAGTCTCTACTGCCCACCCCTGTTCCTTGGACACACAACACCTGCTCCCCAGCCACCCACCCACGGTTAGCCAAGACCAAGGTGGGCCAACCACAGGCCAGCTAAAATTTTTTTCACTAAACCTGACTGCACTAACATCTATTTAAACTGATTTCAACTCTGAATACAACAGACCAACAGGTTGAGTGGAAACTCGGTGTCAAAACGCCCCCACCCCACCCCTGTGGTTTTGACGCACAACCCCCAGACAGCCAGCGGCTGTTAGCCCTGTCCTGGGCTATGTAGCAGCATTTCAGGTGACGGCAAGCCCCCTCAATTTTCAGCGACGGGAATGGCTTGGACCCAAGCAAAGGTACGAAAAGTTAGCGAGCATGGTTAGAATTTTAAAATCAGTATTTTTTGTTTGGAATCCTTAATAATTATTCAGTATTCAGTAATCGATCTATTCCAAGGTAAGCATCATATTATTGATTCCAGAAATTTAAAAAGGAAAGAAAATAAAAAAAAAATGTGTGATGGGTAAATTAAAGTACACTAAAATCTTCCTGTTTAAATGAGAAGTATTTGTTGTAAATGAGAGTAGCTTAATACTACATTAATGCAACAGTTAGGATAATACTAACATAGCAAACAACTTAAGGTAATCTTTATGTTGGCTGTTATAATTTTCATAGTTGATTTCATCTGCCTTGGAATAAACCTTATAAATACACTTCACACTTTGTATGTAATATATAATCAGAAATGAACACTTACAAAGGAAATTAAGGAGATTATTATGACAGCAGTCGGTATAGCTGACAGGACTCTAGTTGTGCACTTTGGGATCTCACACAGCCAAACAGGTCGATTTATATCCCCAGACATTATCGTGATGGGATTTCGACAGGGTCCCTGAAAAGTCAATATTAGTATTTAAAACCAGTGTTCAATCATACTGCGTTGTCCCAAAAGATATCCTGGACAAAGATAATAATTCAAACGGAAGGAATATTCAGTTGTCAACGCTTCCTTTGTTGTACAACACAATATTGTTATTTGTGCGCTTTCAAGCAAGACGTCTAGGTGCTTCGACAATAAGCAAAACATAATTTGTGGTACTTTTGAAATCAATATCTATCATATTATAACAGTTGTACTTAAATGGTTAAAAGGGCTAGATTATTTTATGTCTGGTAATTTATAGCAATATGCATGGAATCAGGGAATAATGAAAGATCACAGAATAACAAATCACATAAACCAATAATTACTATGCAAATTCTTCAAGCTACGACAAGCTTGTAATAATGTGATTTACAACGACGCCACTGTTTCATTTTTTCGCTGAACAGCTGAGTATTGACTTGTTCTTCATGGTAGTAATCAATATACGAAATCTCAATTGTGATATCTTGTTCACTGATATTACCGCAACTAAAACAAAAGGCTTTTGATTACAGGTAATCCTCGCGACAATGTTGAAACTTATGGACTTAAAGACAGAAACAGTCTACTATATTCTTAACATTTTACCGAAATTGAAAGAGTGATTAAGGTAAATCCGATTATCTTTCCTCACACGGCGACAAATTTACTTTCTAAGGGCTCATTTGATTATTCTATGGAGATGCTCGAAGTTATCCTCAACTACGCAGCTTCGATTCCTCCAATATGTGAACCCAATGGTTGTTGATGTGTCAGTAACTGCACTACTCAGACACTAAAGGTGTGATTAATCCGTACTTACCTTGTAATGCCTTCCCATATTGGTTGTGTATCGATATTTGTTTTCAACGTTTTTATGTTGAACTGTTGTAGAGTTAAAACCCCAATAATATTTGGTCACGTGAATTTCCAGAAACCGAAACTAGAGCCAGTGCGCCAACCCGTTGCGTATTCAAGTTGCATTTGCATAAACGGGGGATTCCCATTCGTTTCATGGCAACCACTCACATGTTAAGGTGGTTTGCTACAGTTTATAGGGGTTTAATTAAAGTTTAATTAAAGTTAAAGTTAAAGATGCTTCCGATAGTATCAATCACAGGTGACCATTTGTGAGAACAAGCAACAATTACAAAGTCAAAACCATCGTACAAGACAGTGGGTGTTTGTAATTTCACCATCCTCTTGTTAGAAGTGGGTTAAAACAAGCGACCGAGTGGTTGTCAGAAGACTGGGTTCTAATTCTATGAGGACGTTTTACTCAAAAATCACCCGTACGACCCTACCTCAAAAATCTTACCATTTATACTTTGGATAAAAGTAAACGTTCTTACAAGTAAAAACAAAAATCTGAAAGAGAGTTTTTCGCATGTCAACGAAAATATCAAAAATAGGAATTTCGAAAAATATTTAAAATCTGTCTTACAGATTTTGAAAAAAAAACTGTCTGCAGATCAATGTTGATGTATATTTAAAAATATCTAAAATTGAGCATAGGTCGTACGGTTAGATTCTGAGAAATTTACGACCAAAAAAAAAACGTTTCGTACGATCTCCGAGCATGCGCACTACTGCGAACATGCTATCTGCGTGCATGAGGTCAGAGCTTCGTTGTTGTTTACTCGCGCGGTATTGCTTGCGTGACACGCGCGCGTAAGGAAATTTATTGTCCCTCAAAACTGTAGTCGGCCACCTTAATCCGGAAATAACTAATATAAGTGAAGTAAAATTTAATGTGAACCGCGGCCATAAAATGGTTTGAGGGTTACGGCGGTCTCTAGAAATGCCAGCAAGGGGAATAGTATTCGGATACGAGCTGTTCCATCCATTTTAGGCAATCCATCCATCCATCCATCCATCCATCCATCCATGTTTATAGCTGTTTGTGAACTTTGCTCTTCACAAGAAAATACATTATTATTAAATCGCTTCACTTCGCGGTTATTTTTGAAGAGTTATGTGATTTTGTGGAGCGGCACATTCCTCATAATGACAGGCTATGTTCAATTTGTTTGGAGAAAGGAAAAGTAATGTTTTTCTACTGTGAGGACGACGAAGCAGAATGGAAGCAGCACCTATTTGCTATCAGTTATAGCGGAGCTCCATACTCATAGAACCTATGCCCGTCATTTTTCATGGTCATGGCTAGCGGAATGTTTCGCGGGCGCCTCCGTGCGTGTGTCCGAGCGAGCGTTGCGCAGGGCTAGCTCGCGGGCGCGTATGACGTCGCAAAACATGCGTGTATGACGTCACGCAACATCCGGGATCTTAGCAATTTTGAAACCGAGGCTTTGTTTATCGCGCGTCTACACGGCTGATGTCACGTTAGCTGCAGTAAAAACTTTTGAGTTTAGCCGAGAAAACCTTTTGCAAAGTCATTTTTTCCTGCAATTTTTCGCGGTTTGCTTCTCAAGACGGGGATACTCGAAGCCGCTATAGTGGAAAAAGAAGAGCTTTCAGGGATAAAATCTTGCTTCGCGGAATTCACATGTTTTATCAATGCGGGGCAATATTCGGATTACAGAACCAAAGAAGCGGGGTTTTAAAGAATATCAAAGCAGCCGAGTGACTTAAAGGTAAAAGAAATCACATTTTTCGATGGGAATTTATGTTGATATCATTTGTGATCGACTTTTTCTGTGTGTTCTCGTTAGTTTTTGAGAAATGTTTATAAAACGTACTCAAATTCAGTCGTGCTGAATTCAATTCGGACAGCTCGGCCTCGATGCGCTATAAATGGTACGCGTTTTACTTTTAAACGTAAACTAATGTATATTTAATTTTTTTTTTTTCAAAAGAAGATTTTGTTGTCCATTTTTATGTCCATTTATTTTGTTCACTCATTGGCCGTGTTTTCACGAGCCATTTTTCAAGTCGCTGAGCGAGTGACAGTCGGAAATCTCGTGAAAACAGTTGCTTGTCCAACTCGCTTAAAATTAAGCAAGTCAGCGAACTACAATAGAATTCTCATATTAAATTTAAGCCACCAATCCAGGTAGCTTAAGCGAGTCGGCAATTCATTTCCGCCAATCAGAAGGAATTAGCTTTTATTTATCTGACACGTTCTAATTTATGCCTCCCGCGAAACTTCTGAGGCAACAGCAAAAGCGAAGCAAGATGAATAATTATTCATTTCATGATCCCAGAAGTGTTCCTTCTTCAAATGACCCACGAGCAAGCCATGCAAGGTGAGTTTCCTTCCTTTCAACATCGGAAATGCAAAGCATTCAGCTAACTTAACAAATAATTTGCTTTAGGTCTCCCTTCGTTATTCCTCAAGAGAGTGGTTACGGTGATCATTTTGCCGATGCCGCACGTGGACAGTACATCTTTCCAACATGGCGAAATCAACTCTGGCTTCCACAACCCGAATTTCCCCGACCATATTCGCCAGCGGATTCACCAACAATCGAAGCCATGACCCAATACCAGAGTTCAAGTGGTGCAGTTGAAGAAAATTTCAGCAAAGGAAACAACACGGGTACCAAAGGCCGTTCTCCTAACTGGTCGGATGCAGAGATCCGATTTCTCATAGCTATTTGGAAGGATCACCATCCCATTAACAAAAGAAATAACTCCTCTGTTTGGGAGTCTATTGCGAAACAACTAAATAGGCTGTTGAGGGAACAGGAGCTCACGTCCATTCGCACGGCATCCCAGTGCAAGGCTTAAATGAAGAATCTCGAAGATGAATATAAGCGTGTGAAAGATCACAACAACAAAAGTGGGAACGATCGAGAAACCTTCACCTATTATGAAGATTTAAATGAAATGCTGGGTTGCCGTGCCAAAATTACATCGAAAACCGTTGTTGAATGCGGGTTTGAAGACGACGGGCTGCTCACCGATGTTCTCCCCTCATGTTCCAGATGTCCCAGAAGGAAATCTACCTCTCCAGCTCCAGTGCCAGTAGAAGAGCTATCAGAGTTCAGTGACGGGGATAAAGAGGACCAATCACTTTCAGAGGCGCTTTTTAAGCGCAAACCAGCTGCCAACAACGGTAAGAAAGCTTTGGATAGTACGCTGAAATCTTCCAAACAACAAAGGCTAAAATCTACCGAATCAAGTGAAGCTGGGGATGAATATCTCACATTTTCTGAGTCGCTTTTTTTTAAGCGCAAACCTGGAAGCAAGGCCGGTAAGAAAGCACCTGGTACGTCAAATCAGCCCCACATTAAAAGGCCGAAAAAGAAAGAATCCAGCGGCCAAAGCTCCGGCAGCACCGAGTATTTTACCTTCCTGGACGAAAGCGAAAAACGTGACCACGACTTTTTTGAACGGCTGGCTGAAAAAAAGGAGGAGGAAAGAGAATTAAAAAGCCAGCAAATGATGTTCCCGATGGTTAAAGAAGGGGCAAAGATCTTTAAGGGAAAATAAAGTGCCCGCATAAATATTACTTTGTATGGACAAGGGTTTCATCAACTGAAGTCCGCGAACTTTTCTCTTTTTAATAACGTTTCGTTTACAGTATAATAATCACAAACCCATGATATACGGACAAATTTTACCAATCATTTTAGAACTTATCATGAAAACACGCTACTTAATTTTTTGGTTGAAAAATTGTTGTTACCAATTAAAACATTGAATTTACTTTTCGTCCACGCCAACAAACTTTGGGTCAGGATTTTATATTGACAAGCAAAATGTTTCTTATAGGATGCATGTAAGAAATGAAATTATGAAAGAAAACAGCAAAATGAAATTTGTATCATTACCATTTTGTCAAAATTTTTTGAACTAAGCACTGAGAGTACGTTTGATTTACTAAAATGATTGTTACAGCTGCTCATTAGTTAGCTTTAGCAACAACGGCGGCGAGAATAATGAGCGAAAACAATACCTCTGCACGTGCGTTTTGCATTTTGGTACATTTCTTGGGAGAGACTGTACCTTTCCAAACACGCTCAGTGACTGGTTAACGAGACAATAGGTTAAACAACAGAAACAATAGCCCTAGACCTAAACACAATAGAAGCTACAGTACTACGGGGCCAATAAAAATAGAGGTCTGGAAGAGCTACAGTACTACTCCATTTCTTTGCCGTTCCGTGCAAAACAACAACGTCAAATGATAACATTATAGGTTTTATGGAGAACGTGAACTTCAACTACTTTGTAATTGGAACAATTGCAAAGTAGTTTCAAAGAGCGCGAATCCTTTTTTCCAAGGAAGTTTTTTTTTGCCGTTGCCGTCGTGGTTGCTAAAGCTCCCTATTGTTGGTTGAACATTAAATAGGCACAAGAACAATTTGTTTGTTGTAGCAAGTACTGTTACTGTTCACATTAAAAGTTGAAACTAAAAATAAGCTTCTCTTATTCTATTTCTCAATCTTGTGCCTTCGCGGTTTGCATCGTGGCCAGGTAGTGGGAGAAGGGGGTATGGTCCACCACTGTGGGGCTCCACATCAGTTTCATCATGAATGTTCAAACAGATGCTGTGCAAATACAACAAGCTATAATTGTATGGGGTACTTTGTCGATAGATTCATCGAGTTTGTCTAACAAACAGCGCCATCTTCCCTTCAGCATTCCAAATGCCTGCTCTATCACCACCCTAGCCCTACTAAGTGCTTTGTTGAACTCTCTCTGGCTGGCGGTTATTGCTGCTGTTTCGGGATAGGGCTTCATACACCAGTTAGTGAGCTTATAAGCAGGGTCAGCTACTATAATGTTTTTTTTTACTTCGTTAAACAAGGAACTCATGCGTAGAATCCTCGCATCATGAATTCTTCCAGCATATCCTGTACTAACATGTATGAAGCGTCCTTGAGCATCAGCTACACCTTGTAAAACTACGCTGTGGAACTGCTTCCTATTGTAGTAATCGTTAGCATCTTCATTTGGTCTAATGATTGGGATGTGCGATCCGTCAATTGCGCCGACCACTTTGGGAAAGGAACTGATCGCTTGAAATGCTTCAATTGCATATGAACTTTTTAAGTATTAATATTGTATAAAGAATGTACGGTTGGGGAAAAGGGGGCAACTCTAGCCACCCAGCCGTTTATTCTTCAACACATCAGACTAACATTAACAAGTATTGCACGTTGTTTGGTTTATGCAGTCCATTTGTTTCTAGTGGCTTATTCTTTGATTTATGCTAGTGAGGGAAAATGAAAACAATGTCGCCACACAGTTTAGGCTCACTCCTCAACTGAAGTTACACTCTAGCCTGGAACGAGCATCAACCTTATGGGTTTTAATTGCGCTGTTGAGGAATTCTATCATTTTACGCTTGGCATGCAGGTTTGTTTTCTTTCGATGAGTAGAACTCTTCGAATAGTCAAATCTGCAATTTCATGCAATTCGACTCTAGGCTTCTGGAGGACATCGATAAAGTCACAAATTGTTTTTCCTTTGCATCCAAGACTGTCCAACAGCAACTTGGTAGGACTTCCATTTGGTCGTAAGTACTCAGTTTTAAGGTAATCAAGCTCAATTTGTGGAATGCTAAAGGCCCGACCGACTTTCTGCCAGCCATACAATTCACTTTTAGCTTTGTTTGGTGCATCCAGCTTCATTATCAGCATGTCTTCCAGATCATGTGGTATCTCGGATAAGCTAAAATCTGAAATTTTAATAATAATAATTCTAAAATTTTTATAGCGCTTACATTACAGAGTATCCTTAAGCGCTTTACAGTATTAAAAACTATATACCGTATTTTCTCGATTAAACGCCGGGCCCCGAATAAACGCCGGGTGTAATAGAGGAAGTTATAAGTAAGACCCTCAAACGTTTATTTGTGGTATAATAAACTTAAGATTTAAGGGCAAGGTACACGGCTGCCAAGAAAAACGAATAATAACTCTTTCTTAAAAAAATGTGGGCGAGAAAAAAACTGCTGATTCAAAGAAACGCCGGGTCCACTAGGCCAAGTTTGAAATAAACGCCGGGGGCGTTTAATTGAGAAAATACGGTATATATAAACAAAACCTTAAAAAAAATTACACTTCTTTCCTGCGTCATCCTGTGATCCCGGCCGAAAGGAAAGATACAATTGCGTGTCATCTGCATATCCCTGAACCTGTGGAAGGTGCTTCTTCACCACATGAAATAGCCAACAGCTTAACCCAACAGAGAGTGGTATCCGTATCTATCACGTGCCACTGCATGGCCATTTGCCTGTTTTAACTTATGAACTTCTCCCTCCCCGTACAAAGCTGATCGAGGCCATTTTGTCTAGAATGTCGTTTACATCAGCATTAATATAGAAAAAGAGCAACATAAAGTAGAGGAAAACCGATGCTAATGTATATTTTAGATTAGATGAACGATTAGAGAATAATTTGTCGCAAGTTCACTGTGGACGTTTGGCCAGCAATCTTGCTCTTGCATCTTTTCGCATGTATACTGTAAATTGCAATGATGTCTTGTACGACCTGAAAGTGAATGCAAATGTTTCTTTTTGGATGTTTGCCCCAGGATGAAAGTACAGTGCTTGAAAATCGCATTAAGTATCACTGAATCTAAGAGATAATACCGATTAATAAAATAAGTTCGAATTTACAAAATTGAAGGACTCCCTACAAAGAAGTCGTCGAATAGTATTTAAGAGATAAAAAAATAAAATGTAGGGTTTTTTGGCTTCTGAGGGGTTCCTTGCCGAAACCCTTTCAATTGTTTTTTTTTTTTTATTTAGTTATACATACCATTCAAGATTCTGGTAGCAGTAGCCTTGTCGCATATCTCACTAGTTTTGACGCTCATTAGATTACACATTTCTTCTTTCTCTTCAAGTGATGTGTTATCTGATTCAAAAAAAAAATACAGAGAGATAAAGAAGTGCCTTACAACCAATGTAAGAACTAGATTTGTAGTGTTACTTATTAATATAACAAAATTTTGCCATAGCTCAGTAAAAGATGTAATGCGACGTTTGTTTGCCGGTTTGTAACTAGGCGTACGTAGTGTCCAAATGACCTCCGATACTTTACAAAAACTTCATTTTTGAGAGTTTGTGGACAATTAAACTTTAGTAAGTAAAATATGGTTTTACCGAGGGTAGTCCAACCAGCAACTACACCCTGAAAATCTAAATTTTGGTTATCAAAGTTCAGGAAAGTTCATTTACACAGGTCCATAATACCTACCTTTTCGCTCAATAGCTCTTTCTTCGTAGCTTGATAGCCGTTTGTATGATCCTGTGGGTAGTTGGGGGAAAAACTTTCTATATCCTATATACAGTATAACGCCCACAGAACCAAAGAGAAACAGTGCCGCAGACGTTCCCAGAAAGTTATCCAGGATATAACTTAAACTTAATAGCTGAGCATTTGATGTGCTCACTACAGGTATCTGTGTAGTAACTCCCGTTTGTGTGGTAAGCTTTGTCGAATCATAGTTTGCTTTTGTTGTTAGAGGCAAAATCGGTCGAGAAACACTAGCTTCCTCGTCTTTATGTGTTAAATATTTGGAATAACTGGCTCTAGAGCTTTTGACATTTTTAATGGTGATAGCTGTCGAAGGCATCGCATCCTGGTCCGTGATAGTGATCCTGGTGACTACACTTATTTCTCGCATGCGTTGGATGATACTGGGGCTCTGGGATGGCTGCAAGTCCGTATAAAGCTTTTCTAGAAGACGTTCTTCATATAGCAATGAAGAAGGCACAGCATTCTCTGTTTGGCTCTCGGTATTGCCCCTTTGCTTTCCATTGACGACTTTGGGATTAATATCTCGGCTTTCTATTGAGCGGGTGAGTCGTTTTAGTTTGGACTTAATCTTGAATTCAAATATCTTTGACCTTTTGTTCACATCATTTGTAACACTGTTATCATCTACTGGTGAAGCTGTACTGTAAGGACCTTTAAGATATCTCTCAAACAGTCTGCTGGCACTCGTGGATAAATGAGAACAGTTAGTTGTGCACTGATTTGATATAATGCAGTTCCACATGGCAAAAGGATATTGTCCAGTACAGCACGAAGAACAGTGTTTGCATGTACGTGTTGAGTTGTCTTTGTAGTGATTAAGTGGGCACTCGTAACATTCAGTATCTTTTGTGGCAGTGCAAGCGTTGATAACCTTTTGTGAGCCGCACTCAGAACATGATTTACACATCGCACTTCCATGCTCGTCTGAAAATGATTCTTGTTTGCATGGAGTACACTTACTGACAACTTTAGTTACCAATGTGGTACCGCATCGTGGTGAAGGTTCTTCACCGGCTGGGCAGTTTGGACAGTAAATACATTTAAATTTAGTAATTTCATCTTGAAGGATTGTGTACGTATATGGAGGACATTGATTGATCCCATCAGGATGGAAGGCATTCTCGTCTCGTAGATCTTTCCAGAGACACCATATCTGAGCAAATAAGAAAGAAATAAAAAAGTTGTCAATTCACTTGTAAAAAAATTATATTTATGTCATGGAGTGTTCATTATCAAAAACGTTTTAGCCTATGTTTTGGATAAATAAACTCTTTCCAATGCATTAAGGAGAGATCATATTGAATTATAGAAGCCTGCAAATTCAGTTAACCTTATATAGATAATTATTTTTAACTTTAACTACAGTATTTAAAATACACAATGCACGCTTTTTTCATTATCAATGATAGTAAACTAACATGCAATAAACAACCCAAACAATGCCCAATAACATCGTAATGAATATGTTATTTAGACTAGCCTATGCTTGTGTTGAATACCAGTTTTGAGAAAACAAAACTTCAGGGAATATAAACCTTGTTTATGTACAAAACACTAGCTAGGGAAAACCTGCAACACAAAAAATATTAAAAAATAAGCTAATGTAACTTGCTATCTTCACCAGAGCAATCGGCTGAGGGAATAACTTATCAGAGTTATTTATTACAATAAACCACAAGTTTGTTAGCTTCCGGCTGTGACTGAGTGTTAACCAATTCAATTTCACATTCTCAACTTTGATGACATATCCGGCAACCTCGCGACACTAAAGATTAGTGAAAACGAGTTCACTTACCATTATTTTCTCTTTGCTCTAGAGTAAACACCATAAATGTATTTTTTTTACACTCACCAAAAACAAGAACAATACGCCTGCAACAAGAAGGAACCTGGAAATGTCTCTTTCTAATTCCATCTTCACAAAGTGACGTCCCTCAGTTGTCTTGTGTTAAAGTATGGAATAAAACAGAGTAAACTAATATTTCTATTTATCATATACACCTAATTGCAAGAATGTCGTTCTATAAAATAGCAAATAGGAATTAATTAGCTGAGCTGAGTTAAACAATTGTGGAGAAAAGTCATATCTCCGCGCAACCATGTATTAGCTTTTATATGTAGTTTGTAGTCATATCTTTTAGTGTTGTGTTGTGTTGTGTTATGTTATGTTGTTTTGTTTTGTTTTTGCTTTCATTTGTTTTCGTTTTCTGTATATTAACAATAACCACAGCAGTGCCCTGAATATCACGTCTAATAACTTTGCGAGACAACCGAGACAAATCGTGCCGCTTTCTTGACCTTCAACAGCGGAAAGGCCGACATATCGAAAGACTTTGGTTTCTCGTTGTCTGGTCTATTAATAAAAAGAATGGTTCATGGTTCCTGCTTTAAATCACAATACACCCGACATGCATACTAACCAGTCCATAGAAACAAATCGTGCCAATCATTTAAATGAATAAACGATAACTGAAGCAATGAAAACGTGTTTCATAAGCAAAATACAAAAACATAGGGATACGAAGTCGGTAATGTTCCGCTTTGACCAATCCACTGACTACTATGTAACATTGTAACACAACTACTATGAAACATGAGGATCATCAGTTGTTTATAAATAAATAAATGCAGAATTCATATCTTCTTTCAACCGAATATCGAAACGAACGAATTGTTAATATTTGTGTATTTACCAAAATCTTACACTTAAGATTTCTATATTACTGTTTGGTCTTGATCACGATTTTTATAAAGAGGGAACCAATTGAAAGCAAACTTTACCTGACGAACCTGTGTGGAATGAAAAATAATGTTTATAGAACTGACACTGATTGAAGGTATGTAAGACTTAAATTCCGCTTGATCCTAAAAATATGTATTTGTATAAAGTAGTATAGAAGTTAAAAGTCAACCTACCTTGGCAAGGACTGCCCTCCGTCCCCTTAACGGACTTGAGAAAGAAAACTGACCATAAATCTTGAGTAATGCTTAATCAGAGAGTTGCCTGAAGGTAATTGTGAATTCCATTACTGTAAATTTTAATTTGCTTTTATAGTTTTTCTATGAGCTGAAACAGGATTCTTAGAAAAAAAATATTGTCCATTTACGTGTTCCGCTCCGGAAGTCTAAGTTGGCGCCTAAACGTTTTCTCGGAAATGTAGTTCATGGGGTCGAGGCTCTCGCGAAAGGGAACCGCTGACCACGTGCTTTAGATTCTATCAAAGGATGGCAAGGCTAATAAAAAAGTAAAAATAACGGAACCAGATATTTATTATTTATTTTCCAAAACGGCCATCCCTCAAACTGAGGATTACTGGCCGGGCGGTCAGAGTGATGTTATTTTACAGGTAGAGACTGCGGATGAGATAAAGAGAACCAACGAATGAAAGTGATTTAATTGTCAATCGATAAGTCATGCAATGATGATGATGGCACTGTTACGTCACGAGCAAAAGCAATTCCAGTTCTCCAGAGCACTTTTTGTAGGGCCGCGGCATATCTTTTATGTTACATGCAGTACTAAATATCATCTCTCATAAATTGGTTGTGTTCTGATCATGGGTTGGAAAGGCATTTCCTTTCAATCTTGCCACAAGGTAAATATAATTATTATACTTCGCCGTGTTTAAGGACGATGTTTTTGTTGGAGAAGTTTTATTACTTTTAACTGATTAAAAACAGGGCGTTATCTCTTAAAATGTCCTGCATATTTTTCGTAATGCTATATTATTTGTGTAAAAAAACAACAACAATATGATCGAACATGTAAAATATGACAACAACAGTTTGTATTTATTGATAAAAAGATCCAGTACACGTTAAGAATAGTGGGGTGATAAAGTCGGATCATCAACATGGAAGTCACCAAAAAACAACAACAACAACAACAACAACAACAACGCCGTGAACTACAGTACTGTTCAGACGTTTTAGCGTTGTGTCCGAAATTATTCCCTCATAAATGAAGCATGCAAGATAATTTAGACGTTCTAAAAAAAATTCGTTCAATTTATAGTGAAAGAACAAGTGGTTCTTGTTTCGCTCTGCACGGCCACTGTTAAAATTGTTTTAGACCGCGGTTTTCTTTATATTAGCCAAATATGAATAAGAACGTTATCTTGTCTTGAATATTTTTCGAAAATATTTTTCGAAATGCTATATTATTTGTAAAAAAGTAACAAGATGACAACAACAGTTTTTTTAAATTATTTATTGAATAGTTAAACATGGGATGGTCGCACCCTCCCCCCCCCCCCCCCACCCCCCCCCCCCCCCCCCCATTCCCCCGGGTAATTTTTTGCAGTATAACAGCATTTCAAAAATATTTTAATTACTTCTAATAGATAGCCTGTGATATGCTCTACAAGAGAAGGTAAATATTTTGGGTTAAGGCGTTGCTGGGGATCTGTGACGTCATCCAAAATGGATTACTTATTGAACACGGAGATCAAAATAATAAATTGTCTTTGCTAAAGTTGTAACATGCTATATAATTAAACATTTATGTCAATGGTTCAGTGGGCAAATTAAAATTGTTTTATACCGCGGTTTTGTTAAACGTCGTCTAAATAGCCTCTTCTTCAGATAGTGGGGAAAGCGCAAATAGTTGGGGAAGGCGCGAAGAAAAGCGACGCCTGGAACAGGCTCTCGTCTAAACTTCGTTTAAACAACCGGCCCTAAATGTCGAGATGTTCATACTCTTGTTACACGATGTCTTATCGATGCAGCAACACTATCAAGTTGCATTCTAGGAGTCTGAAGAACATCAAGAAGATAAGAAATGGTTTTTCCTTGACTTCCTAGCTTTTCTAATAACAACTTTGTAGGACTACCATTCTGCCGTAAGTACTCATTGTGGAAAAACCTAAGTTCATGTCGCGAGATCCCTGCTGCATTTCCTACTTTCTGCCAAGCATACACTCTGCTTTCAGGTCTGCCGTGTGGCACGTCCAACTTCATAACCAATATATCTTCAAGGTCTTGGGGAATTTCTGATAAATTGAGGTCTAAAAGCAGAAATAATCATCTCTCGTGAAAAATTATATTGTCAGTACTACATTTCAGTTTTATTCGGTTGGAGCTAAAATCGTAATAAGTAACGTATTTATATTAATATTCCAAAGGACAATAAGCTTGACAGTGTTACAGCACTATGTGTACAATACTTTATTCTATGACCTTTTACCTATTCTCGAAGATCGTTGTTTCTTGTATGACTACTTAGACGAAGTGTATCTAAGGGTAGATCCCACTACCGTGTGCCTTAGAAATCCTGAACCCGAATGGTTTTGAAACAAGAACGGTAGAACAAAAGGTGAGGATTGATTTACTGGAATAAGTTTTTGTGCCAAGCAATATGCTTGCCGTTCTTACCCTCCTCAATCTGGGTAGCATCATTTTGATCAGAAATCTCCGTAGTCGTTTTGTTTGTTAAACTGTCCATCTCGTCTTCGTTCCAGTTTTCTTCAAGTCGATCATCTGTTTTGATTAATTAAAAAAGTGAATAAGAGCATACGGCAAACCTCGAGCAAAAAGCGTTCATGTGACTCGTGCACAATTTTGACTTCTACAAGTCTAATTTATATGTACGGCACCAGTAGTACAATGAAATGTTCACATATAAGTGTTCCTCGAATTAACTGCAAGAGACCCTTACAGTTAGAACAGATGGAGGATATCGGCTTAATTTATAACCCACTTGTTTCTACAAGTCATGTCACGGTGGGCACAGATTCACTCAAAATCGCTCCCCATTTCGCGATATAATAATAACTTACCGCGTTTTGATGTTGTTAACATGAACTCTTACAACAGCACAGAACTCATCATTTTCACAAATTAAATATTTTTTTGTTTCAGCATTTTTTGCAATTTTTGGCGGGAAAATGACGTCATAAAGTTGGCGCCAAAAATAACTTAGTATTATGGGATATCTAATGACAATTTCTGTAAGTACTTGCCACAAGCATCTCAAAACTGAAAAAATCTCGTAAATACGTTGATCCGATCAAAAGATACGACGTTTCAAAATTTGAATTCCCCGCCCATTTACTGCTGGGATCAAAGGTCATTTAGAATCAAATCGACTGAAAACCTTGTGCTTCATTCATCTTTAAGTAATGATCCGCATAAGAAGGATAGCGCTGAACGGCAATGCACGATGGAATGTCAACTTTTTTCATTGTCACAACTAGTGATCTCATTGGCCTAGACTCAAAAAACCGCTAAAACGTTAAGGTTCAAGGTGCATTTTGTCTAATTTTTTTTTAAGGTTTCAAGAGTAATTTGAGACCAATTACACAGCATTCAATTTTTAAAAGATATTGTATTTGGGGAACTTCATCAAAGAAGCAAAATTATTGCCTATTGTCTTCTGCTATTCTGATTGGTTAAGCACGAACGTACAGTTCCTAAAATTCATTTCACGCAAATGGATTTTCTTGATTTTTATAATGAAATATAAGTAATAATCCGTGTAAGAAGTAGGCATCCCAAATGCACGGAATGCAGAAAGGTGTGAATTGTGCTATTGTTGAAACCGTCCACCTCATTGGCTAAAACATGAAAATCTACCATAACTTCATCAGGCAGCGCATTTATTTATCTCTAGTTTACTAATTGATTCCCTTTTAGTGAAAACTATTGTGATTTTTAATGCAACAAAAATTCTATGTGCGGAACATGGAAAATTAGAAGTCTTTCTTGGCCATTGTTTTGGAGTCTCACGATTGGATGAAATCTTGTAACACAAAAGAAACATCGCTTTAAAATAAAGTTTCAGTAAATTTTATTTCAAAACCATGTTGTCCATAGGTTGACGTATTCTCAGTACGAAAATATAAACATTCTTATGTGGGGAAAGCGAAAAGCAGCGGAACATTAGAGAATTGCCTACTTCTCACACGGATTGTTACATAATTATTAACCATCAGCTCCTCCTCTATTCTTGAAATCAAAGATATTCTATGTGGGAAAGAGCCAATGTCGCAGAACAATGAAGTTTGCTATCGTTCTTATGTGGAGCATTACTTAACAGTTTTGAACCTAGGAAGCTGAAATTTTACAACAATATAGAAGTTATCATTCGCAAAAATCGTATGTTTTTTGTTTTTTAAATTTTAAGTATTTTGGCGGGTAAATGACGTCACAAAGATGGCGCCAAAATTTGAAATTAGTATTATGGGATATCTGATGACAGCTTTTGAAAGTACACGCCGTAATAATTTCAAAAGTGAAAAAAGTTCGTTAATATGTTGATGCGATCCAAAGATATGATATTTCGAAGTTGGAATGTCCGCCATTTTGTTAGCACGCGAATGGCGAGCGATTTTGAGTTTGAGTGTATCTGTGCCCACCGTGTGTTACATAGCTAGAATAGTTTTTTTTTTTATTTGTGCAACACTGAACACATCTGCACATGCAACCCCTTTCAGCAATTTGTTACACTGTATTAGCAATAACAATAACATGAGAATAATAATGAGATGAACAAAACAAATACAATTATTAAAACATTTAATGAAAAAAGACCTTTTTACCGATATGGCAACTATATCGAGTTTTCCTCCTGGACATCCCATGATGACAATTACAATTAACTTTTAACAAAGAAATACATTTAATGCAATGTTAACTATAAGGGAAATCAATATGGCTGTTGTATCGGTGAAAAGGTCTATTAAACACATATCAATGCACGATTTTTATACTACACAAAACTAAAATACCTTCAATTTGTTCTTCTCCCGGTATTTCTGTCCCACTTATCTTCCTGTAACCTCTTGCCATTTTATGGGAACACCTGTACACAATGTATATGACAAGAACAATACAACCAACCAGAAGGACTGCAGTAATTGTTCCCGAGAAACTACTTAGAAATGAATTAGTGTTTATAACTGAAGATTGTTCTGTTGCTGCTGTTGATTTCTCAGTAATTGGTGTAGGTAGCATCAACTGCCCTATATTAGACCCCGGTGCTGTTGGCGCAGGGACGGTAGGTTGAAGCGTTGCGGAAACGACTTGGTCTTCCTTTAGGGCACCATTACTATAAATCATTTTTGATGTTTTCGAATTTTCCGGTGTGGGTGGCAAAATCCTTCCTTTATTGGTGCCCGGTGTTGGAGGCGCAGGCACGCGGGGCTGAAACATTTGTGAAACAACTTGGTCTTCCTTTACAACACCATTCGTATTATATGATTCCTTTTCTCCTTCCATTCTTGGTAAGTCACTTGATTGTGGCCCATCGTTAGAACTGTCAGGAATTTGCAATAGATGCCAATCCTCAATTTCTTTCCCATCAGTATCTTCATCCATAGGTGAGTCAGGCATGGCATTTTTTGTTTTTCTATCAGTTGTGTCCTTGTTATCATCAAGGCTTGCAACACTGAGATGAACGTCTCTTTCAGCTCTCTCTGTGTAATTGAGCTCTTTTAAGTCGGTGTTTATTCTGGTTTCAAGTCGCTCAGGCATATCCTGGGTAACTTTCTGTCGCCCGGTGGGATTTGACACTGCATTTGTGTTGTAAGAGCTATTTATAACTTTAGCAACTAGTCTGTTAAAAATAGAACTTAAGAATTTTCCTTCAATCCTTGTTGACTGAGAACAGTTTCCTTTGCACGTTTTTGACGTCATACACTTCATCTGAGCAGCGGCATGTCTCTCGCAGCAAGAAGAGCAGTGTTTACAAAGATGTGTCGTATCGTCTTCATAGTGTCTGAAAGGGCATTCCTTGCACTCTGTGTTTCTTTCTGCAGTGCAAGAGCTTGCAACCCCTCTTGAACCACAATCAGTGCATACTTTACAAGCGGCGCTATCAACTTTAGCAGAAAAGGTCCCTGTCTTGCATGGTAGGCATTCTCCAGTTACTTTACGAACCACTGTGGAGCCACATGATGGCGAAGGCTCCTCTCCTGTAGGACATGTTGGGCATGAAATGCACTTGACTCTACTGCTATCATCATCAATTGTGTAGGTCTCCTGGGGACATTTGTTAAGTCCATCTGGAAAAAAACACTGCGTTGTCTTCTTCTAGATCTTCCCACAGAGACTTCATCTACAAGTGCCGAAAAGATTATTGACCATTATTATTATTATTATTATTATTATTATTATTATTATTATTATTATTATTATTATAAATAGATTAATAAGCTTAAGCTAAGAAATAAGGTATTCCTTGCTTTCCTGTAGCTCTTGTGGGAGAGATGGTTATTGGTCTTCTCCTTAAATGGGGCATTACATAATCAATTCAGAGTCATACGGTAGCCATCACTCAGTGTCACGAGGGACTCGTGCTCATTGTTCCTGTTTTTGTAAGGGCGCGTGCAATCCAAGGGTCAAATCATTTACTGTTCAGGAAGGCATTTTGTATAGCACTTATAATGACAGTAAATGTCTGGAGGCCTTATTAAGTATACGTTGTACTTAAACATGTGACGCCACGTCATGTCAACTACAAGAGAACACGAGTTACATTTCCATGAAGACAGCAGCTTAATCCAGTTGCTTTCTGTGTTCCTCTTTTTCTTTCATCACGGCAGCGAGCTTATGTCCAACTCATTAGCTATAACATTAAACTTGACCTTACCCAGAGCAAGTAAATAACCCCAACAGTGAGCAATAGTTGGATGAGGTATACATCCAAGTATTCCATTATTGGCTCGTGTTGACGTTTGCGTGGCTTATGGCTGTGTTAATCCTCAATGTTGCTGCTATGAAATAAAAAAAAGTTATTCTTAGATTTTAATGGGTACATTTTTATCTCGTAATTACGCGAAGCGTTGAGCGAGATATAGTATACGGGACCATCATTTGTGAACTTATTTAATTTCGGTGTGTAGGTGTTAAAAGATGATTGCTGTATTCTAATTCCCCAATGTATTACGTCATTCAGTTGTCTAGACAGTCTCGTTTCCACACAATGCATAGATTCATGTCACGCTAATATGTTTTGGTCAGTTCTTTGACTTCAAACTCAGTATGGAAAATTTAAACCGATCTGTGGACTTAACCTTACGTTGTAACCTTACGCTAATATGTTTTACTCAGTTCTTTGACTTCAAACTCAGTATGGAAAATTTAAACCGATCTGTGGACTTAACCTTACGTTGTTCACGAGATGGCTGTAAAGAGCCCTTTGATTCTTATGGAAAGTACGTTCTGAGGGTTGACATGTTAAGCCGGTATATTTTAGAGCATAAAACTACAGCGGAATCCCGATTTCTCGAACCCTTGGTTTCCTGAACCTCCCGATATCTCGAACCAAACCTTGTTTCCCTTGGATTTACTTCACTCAAGCTCTATAATTTCACCCCCGATTTCTCGAACCATCGATTTCTCGAAACTCCCAATAACTCGAACCAACACAACAATGGACCCTAACCCTAAAAACAATAGCAGCCTTGTTTTACAAGGCCAATGAAAATAGAAGCTTCTAAGAGCTGCGACCCTACCGAATTTTGGCCCTCCTCCCGTGGGACAAATTGACCCTCGATAACTCGATCCTGCGAAATTTCGAAACCACTTAGTGAGGATGTCAATTGCATTCACGCCTTTAAACAAATTGACACTTCCGGATAAGCTGTTTTTAAAGCACAACAAGCAAGCCACAAGAGGAAGAAGAAGAAATAGACGAGGATGAGATTGTGATTGTAGACGAACCGCCAAAACCACCAACACAATGTGAACTGTGCATGCAATCGGCGTGCTTAACACATTCAGCTTTTTTGCTAATGATGCCTACATCGATAATTTGCGCAAAAGTGCCAGGAACATTTCTCAAATCATAGACCAGAGTTTCTCGGTTGCAACGTGGCAACAAATTATTTCAGCTAAATTGAGTGACTCTACACGACATGTGTTCTGTTCTGTTCCGTTTTTGTTTTTAAGTACGTTTTGTTTGTAAATAAAGGTCAAGATCTGCATTAAAAAGGATGTCTTTTGTTAAAATTTGAACACTTACTCATAATCAAACAATAGCCGGCCAATTAAGCGTAAATTGATGCTACCTTCGATTTCTCGAACCAATTTGCTTTTCCCCTGGAGGTTCGAAAAAACGGGATTCCACTGTATAGTTGGCATATTAAACATTTTGACGGCATGCTTTGTATGTCATAAAAGTGCAATTTGCAATACAAGAGAATTATTTGCATTGTACGCTGTAATATTAAAAATGTTGTAGTTAGTCCGTTTTAGCACATTTAATACTACCCCATTGATAATTTCGCCAACTAACATAATGGTTGATATAATGCAGAGAGAGAACAACAGGATTTGACGAGGTCAGTAATTATTAGAAAGTACCCTGCTACATGTTCCATGTATGTGGAATGTATATGTCAAAAGCCTTTTGTAGATATGTCACGGGCACTAGTAGACCTGTCATTTGTAATACCCGATCAGTAAAATCGGTGGACTGGACATGGGAATGCTAACCTCCAATCAATAAATAATAAAACTGAAGACAGTCAGTAACCGATTCAGGATTATTAAACTGATACAATATTATTCGAGCAATTATACATGGAGCCGTAAACAGCAGTGTTCTATGAATATATAATTCTGCCCTCCAATATATAGATGTACTTTGATGTATATGTTAAAACAACTTATCTCGATCGATATAAAGAATACTTTTTGGGTGATCTGCACACTGATTTTTTCTTGTATTAGCTTTTGAGAAACCAAAGGGCAAAGGTAGAAAATTCGAAAAATTGCCAATGCATTACAACAAAGCTACGAGAAACCACCAAACCACCGCTTCTTCCAATTACCTTAACTGTATGAGCTTGCCCAATTGTGCTTCACAAGTTCTATGGATACCACTTTCATAATACTCTAGTGTCCCGGAACTAATAAGGTCACCGATGCTGCTTATCCGCCGATCGAATATGAGCTTCTGCGGGGTGAGACGAGCGACGCGTGCAAAATTAAAGGCAACTTGTTTTTTTCTCATTAGTCGCCAGCAGATCACACTAAAACGGACGCATTTATTCACTTAAGTATTGGGTAATTTATGTATTTTATTATTTTAACGTTTGAAATGGTTTCCAACGTCGAATTCGTACAGGTTTACTAGAAACGACTCGAATTAGCGTCTGTTTTGTGTTTTACTATCAACACTCGAGCTAAATTAAGACTGGCCATGTCTCGATGTTACCATTAAATGCAGCTATTGAAGTTAAATAACAAAGGTGTATGATATAAGGTGCAACTGTATTACCTTAACATTTAGTCAGTCTTTAAATGTGCATATAATAAATCGATGTATTGCGATTCGCATCGAAAATTCTGAATATAAATTGTCTGAAGTGATTATGTCTATTCGACGCCGCCTGAGTATTATCATGCAGTGGAAGCGAATCAGTGTTCCGAACATATTTCAAGTGCTTTTAACACCGACTGATCCAGAGGTGTTAAATTCTGTCATGGTGCGAATAAAAATCGGGAGCAATAACTCAACTTACCTTGGCACGGGAAGTTTTCAGAAACCTTTCACTAATGTCACCAGCTTGATTAGGAAGTAAACGCCTCCTGGAGTAGACGTCGTTGTTTACACAGAGATACAACTGGCTTGAATAAAATGTTAAAAGGACACAGCGAGTCGATTACATATGTCCTCAATAAAAAAAAAACTTGAAATTGTTTTCAAACAAGCAACTTTGTGACCGTGAAGTTGAAAATCTAAATTTCTCAGAATAAGAGCAAATATTTTATGGGATCGAGGCTGATATATATATTCACGTGTCATTCACATGCTAATGAAGTGTCAACTGAAATGTCGCTTTTAATACCACCTGTATGTAAAATAGTTCGCAACTTCGAAAACAAAGTCGCCAGACGCGTTTGTGTAGGTTAAAGGAACTAGATTTAAAAGAAGCTACATGTATGAGCTCCTTTGCGTACATGTATAGTTTAGGGTAAGTGCCTTGGACTTTGGCCTGCCATTTCCTTTTTAATTTGTTGATGTGGAAACCGGAACATCAAACAAAACATTTGGAGACGGGAGTTACGATTTATATTCCGGTGCCTCTGTGTTTGTAATTTATTGCCCGCGGCAGAAAATAGGTCCTTTCATGTGTGCCCAGACCTGCATAATAATCTGTGGTAATGGCGTAAGAACATAGTGGTACTGATTTAAGCTGTTTCTTTTTTTTTAAAAAAAAATTGAAAATTGAGTATTCATTAGACATGAACTCAACTAAATATTTGTGTCTGTGTGTTCTTTTTTCAGTTCCCGGATCTGAGAAATAGGGGAATCCCCGTTTTTTAGTTTTACGTCATTTGTTCTTTGCATGTCTCTTAGGGATATTTACTGACCTTTGTCTCAAGTATGCTTTTAGAGACCGAATTATCATACGATAGTGTCAAGCTTCTCTTTGATTTGGTAAAATCTAAATCATTTTATAAATGTACTAAAAAGGAATTTGAGAGGATTGAGAGGTGAGAGGTTAACAAGGGCTGTTATTTATATTAGCCAAATATTTTTTACGCTTTTGATGCAACCCACGCAAAGGCAAAGTCTACCTACGTAATGCAAAACAAAAAGGAAACGAACACACGACAAGTGACGCACAGTGATGGTAGAGAAGATACAATATGTAGTGATAGGTTTGAATTGTCTCGCTTGTAAGCGTTGGCGTTGTGTTTTCTTACCTCAAGATTACATCCAAGTTCACAGACGAGAGAAGCAACTGCAAACGCAACACGCAAGAAAATGGCAAAGCTGTTTCGTTTTATATATTTATTTATTTCACATTTCAGGTGAATATCCGATGGAAGAGGTTACTTTTAAAATACTGCAAAATTCAATTCAAAAAAAATGATTGAAAATGGATTATTTTTAATATGTCCACTGCTCTAATGCCTACCAGGCCAGGCACAAGCATTTCTCAGAAAAAAAAATATAAAACTTAAATCTTAAAGTAAAAACTTGAAGTCAGTTACAGCGGCACTAGAAACAAGTACAAAATTAAAGTACAAGGGAGACACAGATTCCGTTACATCCTGACCTGGCCAATGGAGCAACAAACTGGGAAAACGGAAGGAAACCATTTTTGTCCAGTTTTGTCCTTCAAACTGCGCAATCGCATTTAGCATCAACATTGTTATTGACGGTATTTTCCTTGTAATTGCGACGGTTTAAATACGTGTCCCTAGCCAGTATTTAATTTTCTTGTAGCAACAAAATCAGCCGTCTCCTCGCCCTAACCTTCCTGTGTAGTGAGGATGTGGAGACGGGTACGGCTGACATCTCAGACTATAGCTAAGAGAAACAATTTAAGTTAGTTTCACCACTGAGCGAGGCGATGTCCAGGCGGCTTACCGTGGGACCCTTTAACACCTCCATGAGGTTAGAAATCGTTTCATTAAGTTTTAGCCTTTTACCGAGCATTTTACTTGTAGGACTTTCACTGTCCCTTTTGTATTCGATCTTTAAGTATCTCAGCAGGTCATCTCCGGTGATTTAAACACAGCACCTGTCGACCCTGATGGCGTACACCCAGTATCGTTACAAGATTCAGAGGTAACAGCCAGGTTTAGAAACAGCTAGTTCAAGTAACTTTTATCACAGACGCAATGTCAAGGCGGCTCACCTGAGAACTCTTTAACACCTCCACGAGATCAGCAATTGTTCTATTCTTAGCTTTACCCAGCATTTCTAACAGTTTACTTGTAGGACTTCCATTGTCCCTTTTGTATTCGATCTTTAAGTATCTCAGATCATCTCTGTCGATGTTAAACACTTCGCCTACTTTTTGCCAGCCATAGAAGCGTTGACCCCTGCGGCGTACATCCAGTTGCTTTACAAGGAAATCTTCAAGATTTAGTGGCAACATAGAAAGGTTGAGATCTGCAAAGTAGAGAGTAAATGAGTAATGGTAAAGTCGCAAGCGACCCACAGGTGAACCACACGGCCGGAATTCAGGTATATCAAGGCCTGGGTCAGTTACGGTAAATCAAACATATTGATATGAAACTTGGCCTGAAAGGCTTAAACTTGATACAAAAGTTAATTTCGATATGAAGTTGTCACGAAAAGAGTTACACAGCTGATTAAAGTATCAAACTTCCATGTTTTCTTTAGGAGAGAGACTGTTATCATAATACTGATACGTTTTTACAACAACGTACAATAATTCACTCACTAGTTTTCTCGTTGTTTATGTTCATATTGGCGCCAGAACAGCAACCATAACTATGGGAACTATACAAACCTCCGGTCAGGAAGTAAAATTACAGTTTAATACCGATGCCTTGGATTTCATTTATACTTGACCTGAAATCCACAAGCATTTCCTTCAGTGATTCAAAATAGAACGAACGCAATTTTGCTCTGCCATATCGCTCATATTAAAACACAAACTTTCCCGTCCCATTTAACTTTCTTAAAACGTTACCATTCGTAACAATACACCGTGAAATTCTCAAACTGCGTTTGCTAAAAAAAAAAACAGCAGCTTTAATGGCTTTACGACAAATGATTGAAACTGATAGGTAACGTGAGATATCGAAACTTAAGAAGAACTTAATACCTTTGCGGTAACGTAATGTGAGATATGACAAGTTCATGACAAGTTTTGACATCCCGATACCCAAGGGAAATTAACAATAGGTCAGGGGGTGCTCTCCAAAAATTTTAGGAGCAGTATGTGACGCCCTTCATGAAATCCTAACCGGTTTAACCAACCATATCCTCAATGCCCTAATATAACTTCTATAAAGAAGAAACAACTAACCCCCCCCCCTCCCCCGGACAAAAGTCCACAAAAATTTGTTAACAACTTTTGTCCCCATACTCTAGTGACTCCTATATCTCGTTTGCGCGCATGCGCTTTAACGAGATAAAACAGGGCGTTATCTCTTAAAATGCCCTGCATAGTTTTCGTAATGCTGTATTATTTGTGTAAAGAAACAACAATAATATGATCGAATATGTAAAATATGACAACAACAGTTTGTATTTATTGATAAAAAGATCCAGTACACGTTAAGAATAGTGGGGTGATAAAGTCGGATCATCAACATGGAAGTCACCAAAAAAACAACAACAACAACGCCGTGAACTACAGTACTGTTCAGACGTTTTAACGTTGTTTCTTAATTATTCCTTCATAAATGAAGCAAGATAATTTAGACGATCCAAAAAAATTCGTTCAATTTACAGTGAAAGAACAAGTGGTTCTTGTTTCGTTCTGCACGACCACTGTTAAAATTGTTTTAGACCGCGGTTTTTTTTTATATTAGCCAAAATTAATATGAATAAGGACGTTATCTTGTCTTGAATTTTTTTCGAAAATATTTTTCGAAATACTGTATTATTTGTAAAAAAAGTAACAAGATGACAACAGTTTTTTTAATTATTTATTGAGTAGTTAAACATGGGATGACGCACCCCCCCCCCCCCACCTCCCCCCTCCCCCCATTCCCCTGGGTTTTTGCAGTATAACAACATTTCAAAAATATTTTAATTACTTCTAATAGATAGCCTGTGATATGCTCTACAAGAGAAGGTAAATATTATGGGTTAAGGCGTTGCTGGCGATCTGTGACGTCATCTAAAATGGATTACTTATTGAATACGGAGATCAAAATAATAAATTGTCTTTACTAAAGTTGTAACATGCTATATAATTAAACATTTATGTCAATGGTTCAGTGGGCAAATTAAAATTGTTTTATACCGCGGTTTTGTTAAACGTCGTCTAAATAGCCTCTTCCAGGCGTTCAGATAGTGGGGAAAGCGCAAATAGTTGGGGAAGGCGCGAAGAAAAGCGATGCCTGGAACAGGCTACCGTCTAAACTTCGTTTAAACAACCGACCCTAAATGCCGAGATGTTCATACTCTTGTTACACGATGTCTTATCGATGCAGCAACACTATCAAGTTGCATTCTAGGCGTCTGGAGAACATCAAGAAGATAAGAAATGGTTTTTCCTTGACTTCCTAGCTTTTCTAGTAACAACTTTGTAGGACTACCATTTTGCCGTAAGTACTCATTGTGGAAAAACTTAAGTTCATGTCGCGAGATCCCTGCTGCATTTCCTACTTTCTGCCAAGCATACACTCTGCTTTCAGTTCTTCCGTGTGGCACGTCCAACTTCATAACCAATATATCTTCAAGGTCTTGGGGAATTTCTGATAAATTGAGGTCTAAAAGCAGAAATAATCATCTCTCGTGAATAATTATATTGTCAGTATTATATTTCAGTTTTATTCGGTTGGAGCTAAAATCGTAAAAAGTAACGTATTTATATAAATATTCCAAAGGACAATAAGCTTGGCAGTATTACAGCACAACGTGTACAATACTATATTCTATGACCTTTCACCTATTCTTGAAGATCATTGTTTCTTGTATGTCTACATAGACGAAGTGTATCTACGGGTAGATCGCACTACCTTGTGTCTTAAGAATCCTGATCTCGAATGGTTATGAAACAAGAATTGTAGAACAAATTGTGATAATTGATTTACTGGAATAAGTATTTGTACTAAGCAATATGCTTTGCATACTTACCCTCCTCAATCTGGGTAGCATCATTTTGATCACAAATCTCCGTAGTTGTTTTATTTGTTACACTCTCCATCTCGTCTTCGTTCCAGTTTTCATCAAGTTGATCATCTGTTTTGATGAATTAAAGAAGTGAATAAGAGTATGCGCAATTGCATACCTCAAGCAAATAGTCTACAAGTCTAATTGATGTACGGCACCAGTGGTACAATGAAATGTTCACATATCAGTGTTCCTCGAATTAACTGCAAGAGACCCTTACAGTCAGAACAGATAGAGGATATGGGCTTAAATGATTTTATCACCCACTTGTTTCTACAAGTTATGTTACATCGCTAGAATAGTTTTTTCTTTGTACAAAGCTGAACCGTCCGCATGTGCAACCCCTTTCAGCAATTTGTTACACTGCATCAGCAATAACAATAACATGATAATAATAATGATGTGAACAAAACAAATACAATTATAGAAAGACCTTTTTACCGATATGGCAACTATATCGAGTTTTCCTCCTGGACATCCCATGATGACAATTACAATTAATTGTTAATAAAGAGATAATTTTTATATTAAATTCAATGTTAACTATGGGTTGCCTAGGAGGCAAAATCAATATGGCTGCTGTATCGATGAAAAGGTCTATCAAACATATATCAATAGACGTTTTGTACTGTACAAAACTAAAATACCTTCAATTTGTCGTTCTCCCGGTATTTCTGTCCCACTTATCTTCCTGTAACCTCTTGCCATTTTATGAGCACACCTTCTGTGCACAATGTATATGATAAGAACTATACAACCAACCAGAAGGACTGCAGCAATTGTTCCCGAGAAACTACTTAGAAATGAATTTGTGTTTATAACTGAAGACTGTTCTGTTGCTGCTGTTGATTTCACAGGAATTGGTGTAGGTAGCATCAACTGTCCTATATTAGACTCCGGTGCTGTTGGCGCAGGGACGGTAGGTTGAAGCGTTGCAGAAACGACTTGGTCTTCCTTTAGGGCACCATTACTATTAATCATTTTTGATGTTTTCGAATTTTCCGGTGTGGGTGGCAAAATCCTTCCTTTGTTGGTGCCCGGTGTTGGAGGCGCAGGCAAGCGAGGTTGAAACGTTGTAGAAACAAGTTGGTCTTCCTTTACAACATCATTCGTATTATATGATTCCTTTTCTCGTTCCATCCTTGGTAAGTCACTTGTTTTTTGCTCATCGTTAGAACTGTCAGGAATTTTCAATAAATGCCAGTCCTCAATTTCTTTCCCATCAATATCTTCATCCATAGGTAAGTCAGGCATGGCATTGTTTGTTTTTCTGTCACTAGTGTCCTTGTAATCATCTAGGCTTGCAACACTGAGATGAACGTCTCTTTTAGCTCTCTCTGTGTTGGGCTCTTTTGAGTCGGTGTTTATTCTGTTTTCAAGTTGCTCACGCATATCCTGGGTAACTTTCTGTCGCCTGGTAGGATTTGACACTGCATTTGTTTTGTAAGAGCTATTTATAACTTAAGCAACTAGTCTGTTAAAAATAGAACTTAAGAATTTTCCTTCAATCCTTGTTGACTGAGAACAGTTTCCTTTGCACGTTTTTTACGTCATACACTTCATCTGAGCAGCGGCATGTCTCTCGCAGCAAGAAGAGCAGTGTTTACAAAGATGTGTCGTATCGTCTTCATAGTGTCTGAAAGGGCATTCCTTGCACTCTGTGTTTCTTTCTGCAGTGCAAGAGCTTGCAACCCCTCTTGAACCACAATCAGTGCATACTTTACAAGCGGCGCTATCAACTTTAGCAGAAAAGGTCCCTGTCTTGCATGGTAGGCATTCTCCAGTTACTTTACGAACCAATGTGGAGCCACATGGTGGCGAAGGCTCCTCTCCTGTAGGACATGTTGGGCAAGGAATGCACTTGACTCTACTGCTATCATCATCAATTGCGTAGGTCTCTTGGGGACATTTGTCAAGTCCATTTGGATAAAACACTGCGTTGTCTTCTTCTAGATCTTCCCACAAGGACTTCATCTACAAGTGCAGAACAGATTATTATTATTATAAATAAATACATAATGAACTTAAGCTAAGAATAAGGTTATTCCTCGCGTTCCTCTAGCTCTTATGGGAAAAATGGTTATTGGTCTTCTCCTTAAATGGGGCATTATATAATCAATTCAGAATAATATGTCGGACATCACTCAGTGTCACGAGGGACTCGTGCTCATTGTTCCTGTTTTTGTAAGGGCGCGTGTAGCCCTAGGGTCAAATCGTTTACTGTTCAGGAAGTCATTTTGCCGAAGCAAAAAATATTTTGTATAGCACTTATGGTGATAGTAAATGCCTGGAGGCCTTATTAAGTATACATTGTACTTAAACATGTGTCGCCACGTCATGTCAACTACCAGACACCACGAGTTACATTCCCATCAAGACAGCAGCTTAATCCAGTTGCTTTCTATGTTCACGGCAATGAGCTTTTGTCCAACTCATTAGATACAACATTAAACCTGACCTTACCCAGAGCAAGTAAATAACCCCAACAGTGAGCAATAGTTGGATGAGGTATACATCCAAGTATTCCATCCTTGTCTCGATCGTGTTTACGTCTGCGTGGCTTATGGCTGTCTCAAACTTGGTGCTATGAAATGAAAAATATTTGTTTAATCAGTACATTTTTCTTTATGGAAAGTGCGTACTGAGGGTTGACATGTTAAACCGACTTAATTTGGAGCAAAGAACTATGGTTGGGTCATTAAACATTTATTTGATGTCCGTGATGCTTCATGCCATAAAAGTGCAATTTGCAATACAAGGGTATAATTTCCTTATTTTTATACTGAAATATAATTATGAACGATCAGCCCCTCCTCTATTCTTGAAATCAAAGATATTCTATGTAGGAAAGAGCCAATGCCGCAGAACAATGAAGTTTACTGTAGTTTTTATGTGTTAGCATTACTTAAAAATGTTGCAGTAAATCCATTTTATAACGTTTAATATTACCTCTGATACATTTTCCCGCTAACGAAAAGGACCGCCCTCTCCGCCAGTTTATAATCGTTTATACAACGCAGACAGAGAACAATAGGATTTGATGGGTCAGTAATTGTTAGAAAGTACCCTGCTACATACGCCATATCTGATGTAGAATATATGTCAAAAGTCTTGGGGTAAACGTGTCACGGCGCCACACGAGCAGACCAGTCGAACAAAAAAATCAAATCGTTGGACTGGACATGGGAACACCAAACTCCAAACAATAAATAATACAACCGTGAAGACAGTCGGTAGCTATTCAGTAAGCCCATTACACCAGTACAATATTCTTCGAGCGATTATACATGGAGCCGTAAACAACAGGGTCATATGAATATATAATCCTGCCCTCAAACATACACTTTAATGTACATGTATATGTTGAAACAACTAATCTCGATCGATATAAATAATATGTTTTGGGTGATCCACAAACTGATTTCCACGAACTTTTTCTTGTAATACCTGTTGCGCTATTCTACATAGCTTAGTTTTTGAGTAACCAAGGGCAAAGGTAGAAGAATAAAAAAAATGCCAATGCATTACAACAAAGCTACGAGAAACCACCAAACCACCGCTAGTTCCAATTAGCTTAACTGTATGAGCTTGCCCAATTGTGCTTCACAAGTTCTACGGATACCTACTTTCACAATACTCTAGTGTCTCGGAACTAATAAGGCCACCCATGATATACGTATTTGATCTACTGCATATCAAGCCGATCGAATATGAGCTTCCGCTGGGTGAGATGAGCGACGCGTGAAAAATTATAGGCAACTTGTATTTTTTTTTGTTCTCATTAGTCACCAAGCAGATCACACTTCAACGCACACATTTATTCACTTAAGGATTGGGAAAGTTATTTATTTTATTATATATCGTTTGAAATAGTTTCCTACGTCGAATTCGTACAGGTTTACCAGAAACGACTTGAGGAATAATTAGCGTTTGTTTTGTATTATATACTATCAATAATCGAGGTAAATGGACCGGCTATGTCTCGATGTTACCATTTAATAATTGAAGCTTTTGAAATTAAATAACAAAGGCGTATGATATAAGCTGTAAGTTTATTATGTTGACGTCTATTCAAACTTTAAATGTACTTAAGCTTATATAAATCAAGGTATTTTATTGCCGATTCGTATTGAAAATTCTAAATATAAATTATGTTTGAAACGATTAAGTCGTTTCGACGCCGCCTGAGTATTATAATACACACTGGAAGCGAATATGTTTAGAATATCTTGAAGTGCTTTAAAATCAGTAGGTGTTAAATTCTGTGACAGTGCGAAAAATATCGGGAGCAATAAATCAACTTACCTTGGCACTGAAAGTTTTCAGAAACCAGCTTTCACATCTGCCGCCAGCATGATTAAGACGTAAACGCCTCCTAGAGTAAACGTCGATGTTACACAGAGATACAACCGGTTTTTTGTAAAATTACACAGAGACGATTACAGATGTCACCAACAAAAGAAAAGCTTAAGTTGTTAAGTTGTTTTCAAACAAGCATTTTTGTTACCGTAAAAATGAAAATCTAAATTTCTCGGAATAGAAGCAAATATTTCATGGAAGTGAGGTTGATGTATATTCATATGTCATTCGCATGCTAATGAAAGTGTCGACTGAAACGTAGCTATAAATAGCTCGCCATTTTCAAAAAGAAAGATGCGTTTGTGTTGGTTAAAGGAATTTGATTTACAAGAAGCTACATGTACGAGTTCTTTTGCATAATTTATAATAGTGAATGTATAATAGTGAATGGATAAGTGCCATGGACTTTCGCATGCTATTTCAATTTTCCATACATCAATTTGTTGACATAGAAACCGGAACATCAAACAAAACATTTCGAGACGCGAGTAACAATTTATATTCCTGTTTCTGTGTGTTTGTGATTTATTACCCAAGGCAAAAATTGCGTCCTTTCATATGTACCCAGACCAGCATAATAATCTGGGGTTTTTTTTCAAAGAAATTTAAACGTCGATCAGCATATGTAGAAATGAACTTAACTAAATATTTGTTCCTTGTGTTAAATTCAAATTATCGCTTTTATATCTGAGAAACAGGGGATTCCCCGTTTCTCAGTTCTACGTCATTGTCCTTTGTCCCCTATGTCAGTATATTCAAGGCCCTGTAAAACTATTGCGTATGAGAGAAACGTATGAGTTGCGTATGAAAACTTATAACATAGTTTTCATACGCACAAAATGTCCTTGAAAATACGGTATTGTTCGTATACTTACCGTATTGAACCTGTGAGTAGCGTATGATTTGCGTATCGCCTGCGTATGACCAGCGTATGCCAGCTTATGTCTAGCGTATGAGTAGCGTATGAACTGCGCATGTCCAGCGTACTACTATCACGTGACAAAGTGCCCATATAAGCGGCGACCTTTCTACATTGCAGCATTATTGCACTAGAAGTCGAGCTATCAACATGCCTCCCAAGAAGAAGACATCGTCTAGCCGGGGCTACGGAAAAGGCAATCCAAACCTGCTGATCCACCTGTTGATATACATGCTGATACACCTGATCCACCCCTGCTGATATACTTGATAAACCTGCTGATGATGACGCAGATGTTCCTGAGCGCTCAAGGTCCCAAACTCCTCCTCATGAACGCTCCCGTGAATCATCGGTTTCATCATCTGTGTCGATTGCTGTCTCCGCCTCCTCCCGCCCGGCTGATAAAAAGGGGAAGAAGATGAAGAAAAGGGTCAAGAAGAATCCCTGCAACCTCATCATCGCCGAGGAGGAGCTGATGCTGGAGTTCATCCGCGACAACTCTGTGTTGTGGAAAGTCAAGATGACAGATTACAGGCGGAAGAACAAGAAGGACAAGATCAGAGAAGACCAGGCCCAGCTGATGCAGAAGACAGCCGACACCCTCAAGTGCTGGTTCCGGTCATTGCGTGACACCCACACACGCCTTGACAAGAAGAAGAGCAGCGATTGTGCCCCATGCCTGACAGAGAGGGAGGTGTGGATCATCTCCAAGTTCGTCTTCCTGAAGACGGTCACCCGCCACCGTCCTCAGCCCCTCTAGAGTGTAAGTATACAACTATTGAGTACTTTTTCTGGACCTCACTAATTTGATGACAATTCAATTTGCAATCATTTATAACCCGTGAATACGCGCAAGCATAATGAACAGGTTATCGGTAACGGAGGCTAATTCACTCAATCAATCACTCACTCACTCGCTGACTCACTCGCTTCTTCCATCAGCTGTAAACTTAGTGAGGTAATACGTTGTTACGAATGCGTTTCGTAACAAGAACAACGTGAATTCAGCGATCACAATAACTAATTTGTGGTAAACGAATATAAGCAGCAATAAGCGTGAAGATGTTTCGCATTTCGAGTCTTTAATGCAACATTAAAATCGATCTAAAAGGATTTTTCAACCGAGACACGCGTTTTGATGCGTATCTTCTTTCAAAGACTAAAATGTGTTCTCATCCAGGTACGTATTCCACAATGGTCAAGTGGTTTTACGTTTTCCTTTTCCTTCAGGAGCCAGGGTTCGTATCTTGCCGGGGTCCTTTTTTCCCTCTTTTCTCTTTCCGAACTGGACATTATGGCGTTCGTCAAAAATCCTTACGTTTGATTTTTTTTAAAATAAAATATCGAACGGTGTCAGTGTGAACATCAGCTTGCCGCAATATTGCGTTTCGCGTTAGAATTTCTTATTCACAGGTTGGCTCTTAGGAGCCTTTGATTACATTCATTTTTGCTTTCATTTACTTTATTAGTCGTCTATGTATGTGAAGGCAACCATACAACAACACATGAGACCTTGATGCTGCCGAGACTTCCTGCGCTGACCTGCAGATTGGCCTGGATGATCTCACCCCCACCCCCTCATCCACCTCTTTTTTCTCACGCAAACAGCCTCAGGATCCCAACAGCGCCCTCCTTTCCAAAGCCCAGCAGCAGCCCATCACAGCCCGAACAGCCTTTGCCAACTACGTTAAAGACAATCTGCTGACCATGTCCAAGGCCAATTACAAGAAGGCAAGGTCCACCATCAACAGGTTGCTGTCTGACCTGACTATGTACATGTACCATTATTACCATGTGCCATTATTAACGATCAGTTGATCATATGAATAAACGGTTTTAAACTTAATTCTGGTATTTTTCCTACCTTTATAATACATCAAATGATATCTAATTTATAAGTACCCCAGACCTCTGCCTCCTAGAAAAATAAACTGCACTTTACACTTGACTTTAAACTATACAATTGTCTAAATCATCCTGTCTTGCCATGGAACTGCACCTGCATCTGAGTTGGCCCAGTGCTTTAGGAAGTTCCTCTGCTTCTTTCCTTTCTTGGTGGAGGTGTTACTGTCAGCAACTGTATGTGTGTCTTGCAAATTCCTGTCCTGTCTCCATGCTCCAGGGATGAAGTCACGGTTCATGTTTTCGGCACGGTCTAGCTGCTGGTTCTGGCGTTCAGGGTACCGTATTCTCATCAGATTGTGCAGGACAATGCAGGCTTTCACGATGACCTTGACAGTGGAGGGGTGATGCTGCATGGTAGTCAGCAGAACCTGGAAGCGGTTCGCCAGGATGCCGAAGGCATTTTGAACCACCATCCTGGCGCGGGAAAGCCTGTAGTTAAATATCCTCTCTTCATTGTCCAGACCCCGGAGGCTACATGGCTTCATCATGGTCTCTCGGAGGGTGAAGGCATAGTCGCCGATGAAAAAGTAGGGTCCATCCTGGTAGTCATTCGCTGGAGGATCTGTGGCAGGGAATCCGATAGTTCCGTCTTCTGCCAATTCAGAAGCTGGTCGTAGAGGCCAAACTGCCGTCGCCTTCCGATCCATGGTTTCACCCAGACTTCACGTCTTGTCCTCCTTCTTCTTATTCTGTTATCTTGTATGTAGTGAACTGCCAAATCGATCAGATCACACTGATGTTGGGGAAGAGCTACCTTCATCCTCTCTCGTCGGAGGTCCACCAAGAACTGAAGATCTCGAAATGGGAACCAACTTTCTCAAAACGCTGGCAATACGCTGGGGATACACTGTCCATACGCCAATCATACGCTAGTTGTACGTTAAATACGTTAATCAATCGTCAGGTATACGCCAAGATGTCTATATACGTTGCAGATACGTCAGACATTTTACAATTACGTTACTCATGCGCTATCAATACGCTAGCTGTACGGTACACCTTCATGCCAGCGTATGTCAGCGTATGACCAGCGTACATGACCTATGGGTAACGTACCTGTAGCGTAACTCTCGCGTATTCAGCGTATGCCTAGCGTACAAACCATACGTCCGAATACGCACAAAATTTTTAAGTATGCTTAAAAAAAATTCTGCCTCGCCGTATGCCAGCGTATGCCAGCGTATCCGACCGTGCTTGAAACGTATACAACCTATGCCTAACGTCCCCCTAGCGTATCTCAGGGTATACGAGCGTATGAGTGATATCTTTCATTCGCTGGCATACGCTAGTACGATACGCAATAGTGTAACAGGGCCATCACTGACCTCTATATCAAGCATTTCGAGACCGAATTATCATACGATAGTCTCGAGCTTCTCGTTGATTTGGTAAAATCTAAATCATTATTTAAATCTACTATAAAAGGATTTTGAGAGAATATAGAGGTGAGGTGTAAACAATGGTTGCTATTTACATTAGCCAAATATAAATAAGGACGTTATCTTATCTTTAAAGGCCCTGTATATTTTTCGAAATGCTATATTATTTGAAAAAAAAAAATACAAGATGAACGCGAATGTACAACGTGAACACAACAATTTTAATTTAATGATAAAATATTCCGTACACGTTGAAGAATAGTGAACTTGAATAGTTGAACATGGGATGGTTTCATCCCTACCCCCAGCCCCCATGACGAAGTACATTAAGGAGAGGGGGTTAAAAAGAACCTGGACAAAAGCAGCCACAGCTGCAGAGGACAGACTATCCTGGAAACAAAGAGCACACAGCCCTACTCTCCCCAGGAGATAAAGGAACTTTGATGAATCGATAGCTTGATGTGCTTTACTAGAGAAGGTAAATATTATGAGTTTAAGCGGATCTGTGATGGATTATTTATTGAAGGCGGAAATCAAAAATAATTTATAGTTTTTTGTTAAAGTTGTAACATGTTATATAATTAAACATTTTGCTGCTTTAGGTCGTCTTCAGTGGGCAAATTAAAATTGTTTTGTGTCGCGGTTTTGTTAAACACAGTCTAAACTTCGTTTAAACAACCGGCCCTCAGTGCCGAGATGTTCATTCTCTCGTTACATATATATAATGTCTTATCAATACAGCAACACTGTCAAGTTGCAGTCTAGGTGTTTGGAGAATATCAAGAAGATGAGAAATGGTTTTTCCTTGACTTCCCAACTTTTCTAGTAGCAACTTTGTAGGACTTCCATTTTGTCGTAAGTACTCATTCCTGTACAACTTAAGTTCATGTCGCGAGATCCCTGCTGCACTTCCTACTTTCTGCCAACCATACTCTTTACGCCCAGGTCTGCCGTGTGTCACGTCCAAGATCGTAACCAATAGATCTTCAAGGTCTTGGGGAATTTCAGATAAGTTGAGATCTAAAACAAAAAGAAATATCTCTCTTTAACAGTATTATTGTGTTATATTTCAGTTTCATTCGGTTTTAGCTAAAATCGTAAAAATTAACGTATTTAGTTCAATATTTGAAAGGACAAGAAGCTTGACAACATTACAGCATTAGGTTGTACGCTACTTTCTGCAGCTCTTACAGTTCATAGTTTCTTGTATGACTACATAAATGAAGTGCATCTAAGGGTAGATCGCACCACCGTATGTCTTAAGCCTGGTTTTCATATGTCGGGAATTTTTTTTTAACAGCTTTATTGACCATTACACATGTTACATACAACAAATTAAACATCAAAGAGAAAATGAAATACATGTACAAAGTGAATTAAAGTGCTAAGGTCAAAAGGGCAGGAGCGAACGGGACACGAGGTCCCATGCGAGGCACCTCCTAAGCTACAGATAATAATTAAAACACGATCAACCAAAAGACGCCAAATTTAAGAAACGCTAAAAAAAACACTAGGGATAGCAGGGGCAGGATCGTATAATTGACCAGATACAGGGATAGAGAGAGATAAAATCCCAGGCGATCGGGGATTTTGCTGTTTCCCGACCGTCCCAGATTTGGCCGACTTATGAAAACACTCAATTGCAGACATTCCCGATCATCTGGATGGTCAGGGACAAATCGGGAAAATCGGTAGCGTTTCTATTTTCCCGACGCGACCCAGATTTTTGCGATGATCGGCGATTTTTCCGACATATCGCCAAAATCTGGTACGATCGCGAACAGCAAAATCCTCAATCGTCTGGGATTTGCCCGACATATGAAAACCTGGCTTTAGGAATCGTCATCCCGAATGGTTTTAAAACAAGAATGGTAGAACAAATGGCGAGGATTGATTTACTGGAATAAGTATTTGTAGCAGGCAATATACTTTGTATTGATTTCTAACCTTCCTCAATCTGGGTACCATCACAAATCTCCGTAGTTGTTTGGTTTAGTAAACTCTTTATCTCGTCTTCGTTAGAGTTTTCATCCAGTTGATCATCTGTTTTGACGAATAAAATTAATGAATAAGTGCATATGCGTAGGTCAAGCATGTGGCATGTGGCATGTGGCATGTGTGCATGTGGCAGTTTTAAAACTACACAGCAATAACAATAACAATAGCATAATAGTATTAAAAAGACCAAAGCAAAACAAAACAACTGTAGAAACATTTGATGAAAGTATACATTTTTATACCGATACGGCTGTTAAATTGATTTTGCCTCCTGGGCATCCCATAATGACCATAACATTTAATTAATTGTTAATAATGATATTAATTTCAATGGTAACTATGTGATGACCAGGGACAAACTCAATATAGCTACCGTATCGGTGAAAGGTTTATAAAACACATTGAACGGACGTTAACAACTGCTGAGTTGGGGTTAGATTCATTTATATTCTGCAAAATTATTTGCAGCATCTGCAAGACTTGCTGCTCCATACTTACTGGCTTACGGTATACGTTACGTTAAAAAATACCTTCAATTTGTTCTTCTCCCGGTTTGTCTGACCCACTTATCTTTCTGTAATCTCTTGCCATTTTTTGAACACAGCTTCTGTACACAATATATATAATTACTGCTATAAAACCAAGCAAAAGCAATGCAGCAATTGTTCCAGAGAAACTACTCAGAAACAAATCAGTGTTTATAACTCGAGGTTCTGTTACTACTTTTGATGTCTTGGCGGTTTTCAAAGGAATTGGCGCAGACAGCATCGACTGTCCTATATTAGACTCCGCTGCCTGTAGCGGAGGAACACTGGGTTGAAACGTTGAAGAAAATAGCTCTTCTTTCTTTACAGCACCGTTGCCATTAAAAACTTTTGAGGTAACTGGATGTTCTGGTTTGAGCGGCATGAACTGTCCTATATTAGAGTCCCGTGCTGTTGGCGGATGCACTCTGGGTTGAAGCTTTTTGGAAACAAGCTGTTCTTCCTTCACAGCACCATTGCCATTAAATATTTTGGGTGTTTTCTGATTTTCTACTGTAAATGGCATAAACTGTCCAATGTCCTGTGCTGTTGGCGGAGGCACGCTGGGTTGAAGTGTTGTGGAAACAACCAGGTCTTTCTTCATAGCACCATTGCCATTAAAGAGTTTCGGTCCTGTCGGACTCTCTGGTGTAGGTAGCATGAACTGTCCTAAATTGGTATCCGGTGCTGTTAGAGGAGGAAAGTGGGGTTGAACACCACGATTGATATCAAAGATTCTCGAACCTTTTTCCATAGGTAAGTTAATTTGTTCCTGACCATCGCTAGAAATGTCTGGAATTTGTAACAAATTCATATCCATGATTTTATTTCTGTCAATGTCTTCCATAGATGAATCAGTCGTGGTATTTTTTGTTTTGCCGTTAGAGGTGTCCTTGTAATTCTCTAGATTTGTAACACTGAGATGAATGTCTCTTGTAACTCTCTCTGAACGAGAGGGCTCTTCTGGGTTGTTGTTTATTGGGGTTTCAAGTTGTTTAGACATACCCTGCCTAACCTTTGGTAGCCTGCTAAAATTTGACGCCGAAGTTGTATTGTAAGTGCTATTAATAACATTGGCGATTAGTCTGTTAAAAATAGAAATAAAATATCTTCCTTTAATTCTGGCTGACTGAGAACAGTTCCCTTTACATGTCTTTGATATAAGACATTCCATCTGAGCAGCGGAATTTTTCTCGCAGCAAAAGGAGCAGTGTCTACAAATGTGTGTCGTGTGGTCTTCAAAGTGCCTCCAAGGGCATCCCTTGCACTCTCTGTTTCTGTCTGCAGTGCAAGAGCTCACAACCTTTCTTGCAGTACAATCGGTGCATACTTTACAGGCGACCCTGTCGGCTTCAACTGAAAAAGTTCCTGTTTTGCATGGTACACACTCGCCACTTGCTATTATAGATAATGTGGAGCCACATGGTGGTGAAGGCTCCTCCCCTGGAGGACATGTGGGGCATGACCTACACTTGACTGTACCAATATCATCATCAATTGTGTAGGTCTCTGGAGGGCATGTGTTAAGTCCATCTGGATAAAACACTTCCTTATATTCTTGCAACTCATCCCAGAAGGATTTCATCTAGCCAGTCAAAATATGCAAAGAAAGGTAAAGTTGTTAGACATCTTATTATGTAGATGTGCCACCAAACGCAAAGTGACTACTACTTTGTACAGCAAAATAAATACCACCACATGAAAGCACTGTACAGTAGCTTTCATTTGGATGTTCGTACTGTATGATTTCATCCACAGACGTATAAGATAGAACCACATTAATCGACTCGAGGTTCATAGGCTGTGGGGGTGAAAGGAGTATTGCCGTGGTATAATTCTGTTCTAACTTAATAGTACACATGATGCGAAAGCTTTTACTTACCCACATCAGGAAAATAAACCCAAACGTGAGCAATAGCTTTATGAGGTCTAAATCCTGAAAGACCTCCATCCTTGACTCGATTGTATTGATGTGCGGCTTGAATTACGTGGCTTTATACGGCTTTCTCAGTCTTTATGCTATGAAATAGAGTTTTTATTTCGGTAAGTACCGGTTAAAGTTGAGACACTGCAATATGTTCAATCTAAAATTATTTTTGTTTGGCCTTCCCGTTAAATGAGCCATACTGTATTAGACGATTTCAAACAATCAGTCTAATTCAAACCAGATCAATACAGTGGATTGAGCATAGGAAATCCAAACATAACGGGACTCGGAAAGCGCATTTATCTCGAGTTTTTAAAAGTGCTCTAAGCTGTAAATTGTATCCAAGCATACTTGGTTAGTCAAACTTCTACACAGAAAAGCTGCAGTAGCTAGGAAAGAACTCTTGAAGTTTGGATCGGCACTAGAATATAAATAATGCTCCGTGGTTGATTTTGGCTCATGTTTTTTTACTCTAAGTTAGTAGACTGACTTAACGTTTTCGTTGGTTTGTGAGAAAGTAAACTGACAAGGGCGTTCCAGGGTATTTTTTACATTGTATGCATGTAAGCTACAAGTCCGGCCGGAACCTTATCGAAGTACTTTGAACAACCAAACATATATGGTCCCAGCTATCTTGCAATAATGAAGTTGTAGCCAGAACGCGTAACGTGACTTCCCATTTAAATTTCTTCGAGTTCTGACAATAACTTTTCTATGAGCTGTTTGAAACACAATTATTAAAATATTTACGAAAGAAGATACGTCCGACTGGCGTTCGAGTTTTTATGGAATGTTCGGAATACTAAGTCCATCAAAAATGATACGTTTCGTTCTGTTCAGTTTTGACGCGCTCTGATGCACATTTTGGAGTCCCCGACTGTGTAAATGCAATGTACTCGTGCTTGACCAACAGTGACACAAAAGTCGAATAAATCACGACAAATAACATCTACTAGGATAAAGAACAAAGTATTATTTTGTTTTGTAGCGATTGAACTGAGATTGTTCACTTCTGCTTTACAAAATCCGCGGACATTACTTTCTGATTTGGAATAGTTTTGTAATAGTATTCGTCAGTCTATCGTTACCATTGCCGCTTATGATATATGTTTTTATATGCTTCTATATTGTGTAACGGGTAATAATTTGAAGTTCCGAGACGATGCATAACAAATTAAAAATTAAAAGCAGGTTGTTTATGTTTGTCGCCGCCAATAGATCAGACTTTCAAGGTTTATAAAAATTCAGTAACGTGCCGGGGCATTTGATCGTTTCTTTTATTCCATAAATATCGTTTGTAATGGTTTCCGTCGTGAAATTCTTTCCTGCATGTAGGTTGTCATAAAACGACACGGGGGAAGTTTGATTAGCGATTGTGCAATGAGGTCAATATACGAGGTAAATCAGGGTAAATAGTCAGGTCGTGTCTCGAATATTGAAACTTTAAATTGAATATCCAAAGCGCTAAAAGCGTATAATATAAGGGGCATTGCCATTATCACATTCCCGTATCGAAACAACACTTTAGACTTAAAAGATATAACTTATATAATAGATGAACGGTATTTTAATAGCTCGCACTTTAAAAATATGATGAATATTAATGTTAGAAGCGATGCTATTTGACGCCGCTTCAGCACGGTATTTGCACCGAAAACTTCAGGCGCTTAGTTAAATTCTGTTAAAATTTGTCACAGTGCGATAATATGGGTAATAACAAATTAACTTACCTAGACACAGGTAGTTTTGAGAAGCTGGTTTCTTGTCCACTTTGAATTTCGTCGCCGGCCTGATTTGGGAAGTAACGGCTTCCTAAAGAACACGACGATTCTGAACACAAAGATTACAAGCTCGCTTTAAGTAAATTCTATAGGGAATCGATTCGGTTGTGTACCATGCAGACATTCAAATTTCTTCAGTATAAAACTGAAAATATTATCAAACAAGCAAAGCTTGGTGATGTTGGAGAAAAATCTCGAATTTCTCGGAATTGCAGCGAATTAATGTCATGGGATCGAGGTTGACATACTCACGTGTCATTCACATGTTCATGCAAATTTGAAATAAAATATCTTTAATAATTAGAGAACTTTGACAAAAAAAAAATCGCCAGACGTTTTGGTATTTAAAGAATATTTACAAGCTCTATTGTTAGAGTATTTCCTTTGCCAAAACTTTGACATGCCGTTTCTGTTTTGATTTGGACGATATGGAAACCGGAACATCAAACATAATATTGGCGTTCCGAGTTGTCTCGATTTGTGTTTCTAACTTATAACCTGAGGCAAAAAAATATTGTGCCTCCATTTACGCCCGTCCATGTGCGCCTGCGACGTGTAATACCAATCCTTGGATTTATGTATATGGCGATAGTGAACTTACTGAACTACATTTGTTTTCTGATCTAAGCTCTTGAAAAAATCGAAGTAATGTCGGTCGACAGGTAACGTGTGTTTTTGAAACGGGGATGCCCCTGTTCTATCGTCACTGAAATGAAAACAATAGATTTGTCCCGCTGGGATAGGCATTAGGGATAGGGGCATTGTTCAAGTGAGATATCAATTGTATCGTTTGCCAATCACAGACATCGTTTGGACAGCTACGGGGTCGCCCACTGAAATCAGTGTTCTTTGTATCCATTTTACTTATAGTCTCAAATTCTGTAAGCTGCTCGAGATCTAGTTACCGTGAGATCCTGTTGGGCTTTTCGTTGATTTGGTAAAATTATCATAAACCAAATAAAAAAATGGCATGAGAATATTGAGAAGTAAGGGGCAAAAATTAAGCCGACTACGTTTTACAATTTTGATGTAATTTACGCAAGCGCGCGTAGTGTGCATGTACGTGATGCAAACCAACGGACGATATATGAGGCCATTGATGTGAATTCCTGCCAAAACTTAAGCGAGTGGTTATAGGACGCCTCAGGATACTAAGAAGGATACTTGACCCTTTTCGTTTTATTATTTTGTTATTATATTTACGCGTGAACCCGACTGAAGAGTTAAGTATCACTTTATTAATTTCATGAAAAAAAAATCTTCCAACAGTGTTATATACACCTAACTGTAAAAACGTTGTCATAGAAATGCGAAAATTGAAAAAGGCCAATAGGAATTAATTAGGCATACAAAGATACGCCGAACGAAATGGCCTCAAAATGCCTCAGAATACAATAAATCACATTATCTTAATTGTCTGAGTAAAATTAACGTGTTGGTTCCCTGTCGATGCTGCAAGCTGTTATGATTAAGTTAATTAATTCTTATTTGGCTTTTTTGAGTTTTCATTTTTCTATGATAACGTTATTGCAATACAAAACAAAACACAAAATACAAAACCAAGTGGACGGCTATTCCTAATGATAATTAAACATAATTATTATATAACGATTTCTTAAGTGTAGAGCTTATGGCATTTTGCCAAACAGGACTTTTTTGAGGACACATCTTTTTATAGTGAAACTGATTCAATTGTACTACTCGTATAAATGCCTTTTTGCCGGACTATTTACATGACTGGAAATAAAATGTTTAACCTAACTCATTCATTGCTCTACCGACTGAGCTGCGAGACCAGGCGCAAACAAGTTGACTGTCAACTTGATTCTTTGCCTCCAGTGTGGCTCCATTTCCGTCGAAAGAGCTAAAAAATATCTAAGAATCTATCTATATTTATCATGATAGAACAGTGACATCAAGTTGCCTATTTAGCACTTACACTTCTACAATTATAATCCTCCTTCACATCTATTTGTGTGCCTTCAAAGACTGTCAACTTACTTACAGTTTTTAACTTAAAATGTAGGTTTTAGTAACAAATTGACTTGAAGTAGACACCGGAAACAATTGCAAAATATGGGAGGAAAACGTTTCCATTACATCCTGACCCTGCAATGGAACAACAAATTTAGACTACCGATGGAAACCTTTTTTTGCCAGTTTTGTTTTTCAAACTGCACAGTTGGCGTTATTACGCTTTTCGTCAGGACATTAGTGAGTAGTCACATCAAGAATCAAGAACGTTAATGCACTTTTTCCTTTTTTCCACTCAATTACAACGGTATGTATTGAAATTGCATTGTGTCGCTGGTAAGTCACTCTTTGCAGCTGTAGTCTGAAGTGTTAGCTGTCTCCTCGCCTATGGGTTTTGGCGAGGGGACGGCTGAAATTACAGACTATAGTCGAGAGAAACAGTACACGTAAGCTTTGACAAATGTTAATGTCAAGGCATATTTACTTCAGGACTCTTTCACATCTTCACGATGCCAGAAATAGTTTTATCCTCAGTTTCTCCGATCATTTATAACAGTTTCTTGGTAGGACTTGTACAGTTCCTTTTTATATTTATTATCTCAGATAATCTCTTTTGATTTAAACACCAATTTTTGCCAGCCATAAAAGCGTCGAAGAGGTAACTGGTCGAGAAACAGTTCAAATAAGTTTTATCACAGAGGCAATGTCAAGGCGACTTACCTCTGGACTCTTTAACACCTCTACGAGGTCAGAAATAGTTTTATTTTTAGTAATACCGAGCATTTCTAACAGTTTACTGGTAGGGCTTCTATTGTCCCTTTTGTATTCGATCTTCAAGTATCTCAGATCATCTCTGTTGATGTTAAATACTTCGCCTACTTTTTGCCAGCCATAGAAGCGTTGACCCCTGCAGCGTACATCCAGTTGCTTAACTAGGAACTCTTCAAGATTTAGAGGCAACATAGAAAGGTTGAGGTCTGCAAAGTAGACAGTAAATGAGTAATGGTAAAGTCACAAGCGACCAACAGGTTAACCACACGGCCGGAACCCAATAACATGGTTTCTGCAGCATGTATTAATTTCGTCAATGGGCCAGGACCCAAAAATTTCGAATTTCTTACCAATCTTAGGGACAAAGGCTATCATAACTGGTAAGAAAATTTGGTCTGGCCCATGGACCAATTAAGAGCGCTGCTATCTACCCCAGAATGGGGCGCTAGTCAATTGTAATGTTACCCGCAGCAATTTATTATGCTTCTGTAACGGTTCGCTATTGATAACAATTATATCTTACTTGATAACACAGTGGATAGAGCATTGCACCGGTATCGCAAGGTCATGGGTTCGAATCCCGTTCAGAGCACACTGCCAGGAGCACAAGATTTCACTTACCTGAGTCTACTTCCATTGCTTCTGGTTGCTCTATGGCACTGAATCGCTTGCAGCGTCTCCTCTTTCTGCAACAGGCTTTATGGTAATTAATTATGAGGCCTGCAATAAGCACCGACAGAAGTACCAGAATAGTCGCCAGGAAGCTTCCCACCACATATGAAAATATGAGGTCTACCCTTAGGCGATCGGACATCGTGTTACTAATTAGCTGTTCTGGATCGGGCGGGTGCGGTTCATACTGAAATACTCTGACGTTTGCCTTTGGAAAAGAAGGTGGCATTATATGCTGAGAAACAGATTCAGGCTTTTGTGTTGGAAGTTGTTGAAAAATTAATCGCACGTCCATGGTATTAGCATTCTGATGAGCAATAGTGGACTTTTCTTCGTTATCTTCAGGGGTGTAAACTTCTGTTTCCAAGTTCGCGTCTTCGGATATATTTGTATCTTCAAAATCCGCCATGTCAAAGCTGTCAGGACCAAGCGCCTGAGGCCAGGAATCAACTTCCATCATGTAGGTGTGCTTTTTAGGCCTTTTTGGTAAATGAGGTTTTCTCCGTTGACTACGTTTTTTCTTAGCATAAGATAGTCTTCCATTGTATTCTCTTGGCATTTTCGCTGTCTTTGTTGGTACGATTCGATGGTCAGGAACATTGTTGACTAAAGTCTGTAAAGGCAGATGCTTCCCGAGTAGACACACCTTGGTGCCATTTGTACAATCAAAATCGTCATCTAATGGTTGTTTCCACTTTGACCACTGCCTCACCACCTCACGCTGTACATGTGGAATGACAGAGAGAAAAATGTTATCAGTGAACTAAACACGCCAATATACCTTTTAATATACCTTATGTGGCCTCTAGAAGAATATGTTAGATACTATACACAAATTCTGCCATCAGCTATTATTTGATTTCGACCTCATTAATAAATAAGTCGGCAGCACCATGGTGAAGAAATGAAATGCTTAATTCCCTATGGCTTGAAACGCTGAGTTTTGTGTAAGTTCTGTTGTGAGTAGATTAACTTCATTGTTTTCCTTTTTTCACCTAGCCTGGATGCCTAGCCCGGGTTTGGCCGTCAGTAGCTACGACTAGTTTACCCAGAACAAATAACATTCTCGCTCAGGCTGAGTTAATATTTTAAATCAATATGATCACGTGCCACAACACAAAATATATTTAAGGTTTATCAAAAATTTAAAGTTGATAACAATTCACTGCGACATTTAAATATTTCAAATCACCCATAAACAAAAACGGTATACCCACTAAAAATGGTATGAGCCAAAACATTTGTACATCATCCAAAACCATTTTTCTCGGTAAGGAAAGCTTTTTTAAACTCCAGATTTTTTGAAAATGGGTCTTCGCTTAAAGCATTTCCATAGCAATGTAATATCGATACGACATTGATATTACATTAAAAAATGAAAAAAAAAAAAAAAAAAACTCCAGAGCACCGTCACGTAGTCTGAAATGGGACGTCTTTCAAGCAAAGCAAAACGGCCTATTGAAAATATTAAGGCTTTTGTATTAAAAGAGAGCACTTTCCTCCTTAAGCCCGTGTACTGCTACACACAGTAATTAAATTAATTGAACAAAACGTACTTTTAAATTTTAAATTTTATATCTTCATCTTGAAGCAAGGGTTAAGTAACAATGCGTGTAAGCAGTAGGCAATGCTCTATTGTTCCGTGGCATTTCGCTTTCCCCACATAAGATCGTATAGGTTTTTCTACCGAGAATGCATCAACCTATGGACAACATGTTTTTTTTTTAAATAAAATGTACTGGAACTTTATTTTAAAGTGATGTTTCTTTTGTGTTACAAGATTTCATCTAGTCGTGAAACTCCAAAACAATGGCCAAGAAAGTCTTCTAACTTTACATGTTTCCCACATAGAATTTTGGTTGCATTAAAACTCAGAATAGTTTTCACTAAAAGGGAATCAATTGGTAAACTAGAGAGAAATAAATGCACCACCTGGTTAAGTTATGGTAGATTTTCACGTTTTAGCCAATGAGGTGGACGGTTTCAACAATAACACAATTAACAGACTTAACACCTTTCTGCATTCCCTGCCGTTAGGTTGCCTACTTCTTACTAGGACCATTACTTAATGACTTTCCTCAGTCCATGTTTTAGTAATTTAAAGTAACAAATATCATACTACTTACCAAAAACAAAAGTGCAACCACAGTGCTGGTGATTACTATAATCAAGACCTTCCATTGAACCTGTATCTTCATTGTTTGTCCCTACATTTGGAAAGCTGTTTTTATTTCTACAAGATCAAGACACGTACATGTATATATAAGCAACTAACACTTTGAGTGCGCTATACGAAATTCCTTCTGCACCTATACATTTATTTTTTCCACTGATCTAGGTTTACAAATGCCACGCGCCGACTAGTTATTTCTTGGGAATAAAACTGAGACAGCAACAAGAGTACCAGGAAATCACGGTATAATATCTGGCAGCAAGATAACTAAACTTTTCTTGGAGTTATATATACCTATAATGTAATGAGACTGCAAGTTTCTCGCCCATCAGAACTATATACTGTATAAAGCAAATAGATGTCACTTTATTATTAGATGCCTGAGAAAAGACCACTTATTTAAAGCATGCATTTTCGTTTTACCAACAATAACTTGTATACTGCCAGTTTATGGTGCAACTAAATGCAGTACAGTGTTTTCTTAAGCGATTTTACAGAACTAATTAACATACATGACCTACTTGAAAACATTTAAAAATGTTGGCACTGATAAAAATCATCATATTTCTAATCCATTACCTAAATCGAGTCATCAGTGTATCTCACTCCTAAATATAGTCACTCCTAAATATAGACAGTTTTATTGATCTCCCAAAACCCGAGCTAACCTTTAATTGGTAATAGGAAGCTCAGTAAAAACATGCATCAATTGTGAAACGAAACTTGTTTGTTGCATAGACTTTAGTTACGGTTCACATCTGAGAAATATTGTACTGAATATATGTGCTATTGGAGATAAAAGGTTTACCAGGGACGTTTTTAAACCTTACAAGTTATCCGTCATGACACACTTAGATCGCATATTTCATTAAGCTTAGGTCACGAAAGCATAATATCGTTAGGTAAATTCCCTTAATTCTGAATCATTGCTATTCGTTCTTTTTTATCGCATAATGTAAATATACTTAAACCAAAAATAAATAAAACAACAGAACTCAGTCCAACTTTGGGACGAACGTCTTGTAACTTAAAACTTATGAAAATATCAAATACTTTTGATTACTGCGAGGGGCGCAATTAGTTATATAAATAACTATCCAATGAATAACCAATGAAATTGCTCCACGTCCAGCCATCGAACCATGACATAACAAGCACGTACACCGATAGCCGGTTGTCCGATAGAAACGAAAGTTAGTTGTTTTAAATAGCAAAGTAAACTTCAGCAATTGTGCGAATATCGTCGTTTGGAACTTCAAAGGTCATCCTACTGTACATAAGCTTTTGAACGCCAGATCATGATCGATCGAGCAATGTCGTGATCGTGACTAATTAAAAAGGGTGACTAAACAGAATGATGCGATGAAAAGATAATTTAACATTTTACACGGTATGCAATAATTAGGAAAATAAACTTACCTTCGGCACAAAGCAACCAAAAACAAACCAGTCCTCACATAATGATATTACGCTAAGACAAAATTCCCCAAAACAAGGCAAGCAAATCCAATATTTGCGACAGTATAAAACACACTGAAACTTATTTGAGGCTTGCGTTGTGGAATTGAACCGGCTTCACTGAACGGATAACCGGCTTCCGGTAGCCACTTAATGCATGGTTCAGTCTGGGCCTGTTTTGCAACACAAAATAGCAGAAAGTACCAAATGTAATCGCAAAGTAAAACGTGTCGGTGTCCCTATCTCGTGCCAAGCTGGAATAAGTAATTGTGATTACGCCAACTCGAGGCTGCAAACAATACAGTACTTTTTTTTGTAAAACAGAAACGGGGAATCCCCTTCAACCCCGCGTGACTTCCACTTTCCAACCATGGCCAATACTGTCGCACTGATACGGACCGTTATTTGCGTTTGACGGTCCATATGTTTATACTGACGGCATTTCTCTGCATCACTCAGTACGATCAATGCCTGTTCGCCTGCAGTGCAGGCGTATTTTGTGGCGATCGAGTGCTTATTCCCGGGGGGGGGGGGGGGACTCCCATATGAAAGGGGCGGGGATGCTCGTCGTCTCGCTTAGGGGTGTAAATTTCGGATTTTGGTCTCACTTAGGGTGTTCTGGGCAAAACGCCATTATATTTAGCCGTCAAGGTCTCGTTTAGGGTTGCACGTAAAAAGTCACTGTATTTTTTGTTTGTCTGTGTTTTAAAATGGTGTCTATTAGGGGTCAAAAAAAGCTTGGGCCACGCCCAGATTGGTCTCCTTTAGTGGTTTAATTCAAAATTTCCGACGAGCATCCACGCCCCTTTTATATGGGATTCCCCCCGGGTGCTTAGTATTTTGTTCACGTCACGTCTGGGAGCCATCTTGGAATATGAAATTAGAGCAGGATTTGGGAGAGTATAAAATGCGGTAAACGGGGGTGGGTGTCAGGCACAAACGAAGGAAGGGGGGGAGTTGGAGGGTAAACTCCCTGCTTCCTTTAACTTGTCCCAACTCCCTACCTTTTGGGAATTCAAGATGGCGGACGAGCTTACGAACGAATTTAAAAAAGCATTCGCTCGCCATAAAAAGCCAGCACTGCAGGCTAAATGCCTGTTAGTGAATTGCAATTGAACGTCCCAGAAAAATGAAATCAGTTGTTAACCGTTTCGCTTCGACAGATCTTTCTTTACCTTAGACAAAACTGCAAATAAACGGCTGTGATCCCGGCTAGAATTATTTTCTTTTACATATACACAAATCCGCTATCAACCAATCAAAAGCTTAATTAATGCGATATTATGGGCACTTTGGAAAAGAAGGTCACGAAAACCATTTTCTTGCACTGAGTCCAGAGGAATCAGTTTCCTTGGCTATTGAAATTGCAGCGGAGATGTCACGGCTAAAAGCGTGTGAAAACTGACCGTCATATGACGGAAACAAGCAAGCACAAATACATTTATCAAGTTTAAGCTTAGAAGCAAGAAGGAAACTGGCAATCGACGCGGCCAGATGTGCGAATACACGTTTGGAATGTATGTTTTTTCTAACTTTTTTATCGCTTTTTTGTGCTAACGTCGTTTTTGCTTTACCATTTTACTGACGACAGAATCAATTAAGTGTGCATGCAGGCAAGTAAATGAATAGGTCGATCGGATTTGTGTACCATGCCGTTGAAACGAAGTGGGCGGTATGAGCAAAGTTATTTAAACTATGACTGTACTCTTTATTCGGAGGAGAGGTTGGAGTGTTATGAAACAGCAAGAGTTTGAAGAAGGGATAAAATGGCGGGAAAAATTATTTTGAAACACACCAACAATCAGCCTACATCCACGTTTATTTTGGGACAAAAATTCAATGCGGTATACAACTAATGTGAAAAATAGTCATTTTACTTCACTTTAATCTTTATTTATGCAGCCGAAGGATAAGGATGGGGAGCATGGCCCAGATTGAGTTTGCTGTTGGTTATCGTCCTTGCTTCGAGGGTTCTTTTCCGGGTACTCCAGTATCCCCTCCCTTCACAAGAACCAACATACTAAATTCCAATTCCATCTGGAATGCATAGACACAAAGTCATTTGAACGAGTTTCTGAGAACTCTTAAGTGTTACTTGGGTAAAAAAAACTTAGATTTAGATCAGACAATGCCATATAAATACGTATATATACATCCTAAGAAATGGAAACCTTTAACCCGACTCGGTAAGCTAGTAGATTCAAGCCCACGACCTACGAAATAGATCATCCGTTACTTTACCGACTGAGCTAGGAGGCCAGGAAGGAGAAAGTCGACTTCAGCCATCTTCAGGCTTCTTTGCTTTGTGTGGCTCCATTTCTGGGTCGGTCTATTATTACAAAACAGCTGCACCCAGGTGCCTATTTATCATTTCTATGTACACATTGTCCTTCTTTACATCCATTGAGGTTACATTAATTCTACATTAATTCTACATCACATTAATTCTACATCCTACATTAATTCTACGTTGATTCTACATTAATTCTACATAAATCTACATTAATTCTACATTACATTACATTAATTCTAATTAATTACATTAATCCTAGTTACATTAATTCCTTTTACAAATGTCTATATACCTAGAGTAGGAGCGTAAAAGCTTTTAGTAACAAATTGCAACACGCGGTACAAAAATAATATGCTGCACTGGAAACAAACCAAATTACATACGAGTCGAAGCTCGATCAAATTTATGGACACCTTTTCCCTGCAGAATTTTATATCGCAATTTGTCGCTAATAATATTGTTTGTCTGAGCAACACTGAGAGATCTGGAGAGTACTGAGTGAGATTAGCCTCTGATTAGCCCCTTGCTGGAATAATGCGCGGGGGGGGGGGGGGGGGGGGGGGGGAGGGTTGGGGGGAGGGAGACTGCTGACATAAAATCGACAGTAACAAAGAAAAAAGTTTAAGTAAGTTTACCACAGATGCGATATCAGGGCAAGTTACCTCAGGACTCAACACCTCCGCGAGGTCAGATAAGGTTTGATCCTCAGCTTACCAATCATCTCTAACCGTTTACTGCTAGGGATATCATGGTCTCTTTTGTATTTGAGCTTTAAGTATCACATATCATCTCTGTTGATGTTAGACGTAGACACGCGAGGTTGCGCAGGAGATTGGGTCAAGTTAAGTGTCGCAAAAGCATCATAGGGCTGTTTTGTGGGACGCTTCTCTATAACTCGTCGCTTTTGAGGAGTCACAGTCCACGGAAATATCGAAGGAAGTTGAGTTCTGCACATTCTTTCTCCCCCAGGGAAATGATCTCCACAAATCCAAGAGTTTTGTGCATCCACCTTCACATTTTCGTTGCGTATGAGTTTTTTTATGCAAATGCATCGCTTTAGCATCACTCAGCAAAGTGTGACACTTTATATCTGGCGAGTTCCTCCAGTTATTTGCGCATCCTGGCGCACAACAGTTAAATTTACCCATTTTACAACAATCAAAACACAAAGCTACGAGAAATTCATGCAAATGGCGTCCCCCAAAACACCCCTATGATGCTTTGCGACTCGTAACTTCACCCAATCTCCCACGCAACCTCGGAACGGCGAATAGAAGCATTGACTTAATGGTGTACATCCAGTATAGTTACATGGAAATCCTTACGATTCAGAGGTAACAAAGGCAGGTTTAGAAACAGTTCAAGTAAGTTTTATCACTGAGGTAATGTCAAGGCGGTTTACCTTAGGGCTCTTTAACACCTCTACGAGGTCAGATATGGTTTTATCCTCAGTTATACCGAGCATTTCTAACAGTGTACTGGTAGGGCTTCCATTGTCCCTTTTGTATTCGAGCTTTATAAATCTCAGATCATCTCTGTTGATGTTAAACGCTTCGCCTACTTTTTGCCAGCCATAGAAGCGTCGATGAGGGTGGCGTACATCCAGTTTCTTTGTAAGGAAATCCTCAAGATCAGACGGTAACATAGCCAGGTTGAGGTCTGAAAGATAGAAAGTGAAGTTGTCAAAATTAGAGGAATCATTTTGATGAACTTGAACTTAAACAAACAAACCAATAAAAAGCCTTAAAGTACTAAAATAACTACGGCGAACATTTTTTGTTTTTCTTTTAGACTTTTCTTTTTGCTTCAATTCATTCAATGGATTCATAATTACACAAATCATTATAACTAGGAACGATAAAAGCTTACTGAACCTGAAAATAGCTGGCTGACACCGTTAAAACCTAGTCCACCACTACTCAGTTCGTTAAACTCAAGCCGGCAGTCATTTGTATTATTACAAAGACATCTTGGCTGTTTTCTATGCGAGATCACCCTTTCCACACTATTGAAACGAAGGCTAAGATACACCAGATTTAAGGTTCAATCAAGGTTAAGACGAGGGCCACAAAGTGCAACTTAAGCAATGATTTTAGGACTTCATCTACAAATTATTAGTTTTGAATAATGATTGAACTTCTTTGAAATTAGATAAGCCGGAGACAACGAAGACTAGGTTTAACCTTTGTTTAACTATCATAACCTGGTGCCTGGCTGTTCGAAGGCCGACCGATTACTGCTAACCAAGGATTAAAACGTAACGAGAGAATGTCATTTATCTCACTTAAATGTTTTTCAGAAGCTTATGCTAAGCTTCATATAAAGAAAAGGATAAGAGTCAAAACTTAGAATGTTCGATTCAACTTAATTGAATTATAAAACTGACGCTAATCCTGGGTTAACTTAATCGTGTTTTGAGCAACTATACCCATATCACTATACAAGCGAGCTACTTTCTCAGTCCTGATCTAAACCTCTTTGAAATAATCGGCCCGTATATAACTTGAGCGATAGCGAGCGGTTACTTACTTGGGTCAACCTCTATTTTTGGCCTCTCTTTGTAGCGTTTAGGCTTCCTTGCCCGAATCATGAAGAAGAAATAATTACAAATGGAGCACTTGAGTGTTGATAAATGAGGTCGAAGAATAAAACCCAAAAACACTCCCACTATCAAGTAAAACACATTATAAAACAATTGCTCTCTTGTCCAGTCATCTGTTAAGTCATTGACTTGTGCTGGATCTGATGGGTGCGGTGATCTAGAATGGCGAGGCAATTTTGGGAAAGCCCTACTTTTTTCATCGGCATCAGCAATGCGATCATCATCTTCAATGGAACTTGCCTTATCCAAGCCTGACATATTTGGGTCTTCGTGTTCCTCCATGTCAAACATGTATACGTGCGTATCACCATGAAGTTGCCAGGCAATGAAATCTTCATTTGGGATTTTGATCGCGTTCTTTGTAGCGCCTTTCCTTCCTTCAATAAGGGATACATGTCTATCCCGTTTGGCTGATTTCAGTAAATGAGCTTTTTTTCGTTTTGTCAGTTTTTTAGATACCTTCGTTTTCGTTGCTATTGAAGGTCCATGTTCAGTATCACTGCGGTCTAAAGTAAACAGCTGGTACCCGAGTGAACATTTCTTAGTGCCATTTGGACAAATGTAATCATAGTGTGCCAGCTGCTCCAACCCCAATGTCTGCCTCAGTCGCTCTTGCTGCACAGTAATAAAGCTGAATAACTGACACTGAAAGAAAAGTGTTTCACTTAGTATAGTAATTATAAACGTTTCCAAGCTGACTTGACACCTAATACTTCCCCCGCCTCAAGATGGCGCGAGGGAATACTTTCCATACATCTCCATTAGCCTGACTCAAAGTTGGCAGCCTATAAAACCACAGAACTGTGGTGAGAGGTAGAGATTCGAGATTCGGACACAATATAATACATAATATATATAGATTACAACCAAGAACCATAAAATCCATCAAAGACCAGGACCGTACCAACATGTAGCATCAGGCAAGACGAGGCGCTCGCCTCGATCGTCTAGGTTTTATCCCAAATACCTTAAAATCTAAAATGTTTATATTTTCTTTTACAAATTGGGCAATAAATCCATGAATAAATTTGGCGAGATACTATTTCATCTTAGTTTGGGGATAGTTTGTGAGTTATCAACTAAAACACTTGTGTAGACCAACCACTGAAACCTAATTGTGAGTTTGCTCAGTTTGTTTGAATTTGTCCCAGTGGTAGTAGTAGTAAACTTTATTTGAGTGTCAAAGTATTTAGCTTACTAGCTAATTGTGGACACTAAAAAAAGTAAAAATAAATATAAATTATGCTAAGATGAGTTTAAAATTTTCAATTCTTCACTGTCTAAAATATTACATTTAAAACGTGATATAAAATAATCGATCAATATACAAGGTCATTAAAAAGATGAATTAACTACGCTAAAATAAGTTTCAATTTACATACTTCAAAAAAATAAAAACAAAAAAAAAAACAAATTAAGTAGTGCAAATGTTACAATTGACACACCCGTCCTCAATCCTTTCTACTTCACGGTTAAAGGTGTCCAACCAATTACCAAACTCGTAAATTTATTATGGCATTTTAAACACGACATGGAAATTGTTGACATGAGTGTTCAGTGATACAGTGCAGGAAGACCCATCCCTAGACGAAGTGATCACAAGACTTACGCAAAAACGGCCCCTAGCTATCCCTACAAATAAAGAAAAATGTTAAACTTACTAGGCACAAGAAGGTAACGCCTGTTAAAATTATTAAAATTTTCCATTCTGGAACCTGGATCGTCATGGATCCTTATATGTGGCTACTTTTTCGCATATCTATCTATAAATCTATAAATAAAGATAAAAAATTAGTAACTGATACTTCCATTCAAGACTAATGACGCCCTTCCAAACTTCAAAACAATTCACGACGTCACTAGTGTCGTCATCCGGGGGTGCACAACACAAGAGTTTTATTTTTGTCAAATGATCGAGTGGCTGTATTCAGGCTTATCTTTGCATGCAGTTGATATTAGTTATTTACGTGAGCGTCGATCTGGCTAATGCTCTGGCTAATGTTCCGGGGTAAATATATAACGTGACTCCTGCTGAGTCAGATAATATATTGTAGCAGACAGTGAATTATCGCCAAAGTAAACCTTCGACTGCTTTTCCCGCGTATTTTGACATCGTTTACACGTCATGTAACAGTCATAAAGTTACATGCGGTTACCACGCTAAACAACGTTCCGCCATATTGATACATTTTTAAAAGGACCTGAAGAAGGCCAGTGAAACTGGACGAAACGTCGATTTTTAAAGATTTAAAGACTCTCCTGAAACGTAGACAATAATCTCCAAGTTTTCTTGTATTGGTAACAGATGACATCGGTATTACAATTATCATAGAGAGGGATTCAGGGAAACGTTCCGTCAGAAGAAAGTGACCAAACATGATTTGGGTTATTGGAAATGCTTCTACCTATCAATCAGGTCTGGCATCCAAATATTCTAGGATTACCAAACGAAAACGACGTTCCTAGACTTCAATGGGTTCCCCGGTCCTACGCTGGAATTGAGCATTTATTGGGACATGTGATATGATGTAAATAAACCGTCGCCTATATTTCGTGACATAATCATGTGATTGTAGTATTTTATTGAATATATCAAACCTAAACGATTATAAATATATTTCAGTTCCCCATTTTCATATTATGAATTATTGAGCTTCATATTTTGTAGAACATTTTGTAAAATTAATGATAAAAGTGAATATACGTTATGTATCAACAAATATCCAATGAAATCGCGCCGCGTCTGATCATCACTGAACCGTGCCAAGCACACGCATGCAGATACGTCAGAAACATCAAATTGAAAATACATCCAAATAACTAAAAAAAACCTTTGAAAACTGAACGTCATTTACACGATGTGTTTGTCACCAACTTTTGCTATACTCATGCATGCTTTTGAATCCGTGAACTTCATGCTGTCGTGCGAGCCGTATCAAAGAAGTGTAATAGAATATATATGTTATAATAATTCACTCTTCATGGTCTACTACACTATCGAATTCAACAACCGCGTATCGAACCTCGCCGAGGTTACAAAAGAACACGATACTACACGAAACGGACTTACCTTTGGCAAACCTCAAACGAAGAAATCCTCAGACAAACAAAACCGAACAAATCTTCAGATAAACTGAACTTGAACAGAAAGACAGAAGTGCCACAGGTCAAACAAATCAACAGTACAATAACTCTTGATCACAAATTCGAGCCCGTTTCTAGTGGATTTGGGCTTACACAGAACGGATACTCGAACCGGTAGATGTTCAATGCATGTCTTAATCTTAACGTTTTTGCAACACAATAGCGCTAGGTAGAAGAATGAGTTTTCCGGCTGGATTCAGACTTGCCGTAATAGCAGTACCCCGTCAAATCGAGGCTACAAACAATAGGTGTGAGGGAAGCGGGGATTCCCCTCAGTTTTGCTTAGCTTTGCATGCTTTCATGACTTTCAATTTCAATTTCACATAGGCCATTTTTGGCGTGTTTTAGTCCAACGGGTTGTGCGATGGCGATGTTTTCTTTGGCTTTGCGCTTCGAATAAACAGCATGCAAATGACGCCTATTATGATCTGTTACCTACTGGTTAGTCCAAACACTGAAATAACATTCTACAATATTACGACTGCTTAATCTGGAATAGAATAACAACCTAATCATATCACTTTTATAATTTATTTGAAATACCACATCTCCTCAACTGAAAGATGAAAACAAAATCGAAAAGCGTTAACTCAAGCGTTACTGTATTTATCAATTTTTTTTACCTCTAAGAAGAAGAGCTTCAAAGTCACGCGATCCACTAAGAGTAACCGGAAGTGTAATCTAAACAGCCTGGTCTTCATATGTCGGGTAAATCCCAGACAATCGGGGATTTCACTGTTTCGCGACCTTTCCAGATTTTTCCGACTTATGAAAACACGAAATCGTAGACATTCTCGTTCATCAATAGGAAAATCGGAAGTGTTTCGAATTTGCCGATGCCTTCCAGGTTACTGCGATGGTCGGCGCGCAGCTGATTTCCCTTTCGTAAACGGTCCATGCCATTTTTTAACGGTCCATACCATCATTAGCATTCATTAGTAACCTAGCCTTTTGTTATGGTCGATGCTATTTCTCTCTCTGGTTTATGCCTGGATTGGGACGAAAGTAGGCTATCATTATTAGATAAAATTGGGCCTAGGTAAAGCGATTATTGTAAATCTAAGCCAGATTCGCGGTTAGGTTTTGATTTAGGGTTAGGGTGATCCGTTATTGATATATATTAAGCAAAGCACCTTTTATAATTAATTTTTTTATTGGGTTTGCCGGATCAACCCAGTGGTCTAGTGGTAAAGGAGAGATGTTAGCATGCAGAGGTTCCGGGTTCGATTCTAGGTAATTAATTGCATTTTTCTTTTTCTGATAGAAAAAAATAATTCTAAAATTGGTGAAATTTTTCCTTAGTGTCGCGAAAATGGCATCGACCGTTTACGAAAGGGATAACGTCGGCGCAATTGCCGACTGATGAAAACATAAATTGTGACTGCCCGTGAAGTCAGCGACAGTTTAGCTCCTCTAATTGGTACAACAAGCACTAACAAATCGGTATCGCAGACTTCAGCCACGTCTTTATTTATCATGGCTGATTTTACCAATACTTTTATCAAGTATCGGGAACATCTAGGAAGGTCAGAAAACAGCAAAATCCCCGATCATCTGGGATTTTCCCGACCCTCGTCACGCAGTCCAACTAACGCCAAGGGACGGAAAACGGGTCTTGTTCATGTGGCGGGCTAGATAGCGGTTTATAACAACTGTACTGTTCTGATTGTTCGCGCACATTGAAAAAGTGGTATATATTTCGATAAAGGGGTTAATTAAAGCGGGCTGGCTATTGCCAGTGCCGATTTTTTAAAATAAGTATTCTCCAGGGCGAGATTTCGACGTCAAAGCATAGTGGGTTCACACTAGACAGTAAGTCCGCTCTTTTGTTTCTAGAAAGTTCTCACTTTTAAGTGCTTTCAAGATAGAGAGAAGATAAAGTGTATTTTGGGAATTGTAGATATAATTTTCATTGGCGTAATTCACGGCACACTAATTGGCAAGCATTTTGAAAAATGCATAGGCAAGTAATAATTTTCGCACTCTAATGACATTCCTAAAAGTAAAAAGTTTCGGGCAGTACGCAGCTCTTACAAGGTCTTCTCTGCTTTGCTAAGAAAACAATAGAACAAACAACACAACAATGGAACCAAGCCCTGAAAACAATAGATCTGCGTGATACCTAGGTCCAATGAAATTAGAGATTGTTAAGAGCTGCGTGGTATCTGAAAGTTTCTGCTGTAGACCAATTACTTCTGGTATATATTTCGATATAAGGGTTTCGTTTCTAGAGAAACTGTGGTTCTGCGTCGGTGGGGGAAGTGAAACACGAGAATTCTGGTTTTATCAGCTGAATTGAGTTATTTTTTATATTTCTTTTGTAATGTACTCTTTTATCAATATTGAAGAAAATAACTTTACAGTCTGTCTGATACAATTATACTTACAATACTTTCAATACTTACTTTAAACTGCAAAACAGTCGTATTTTTTGCGTTGGTCATACGAATGCGCGCAGTCTTTAAACGAAAGGTCTGGAGCGAGTGTGAATATGAAGTATGCGATCTGCACTAGACCTACCCGTTTATACCAGTTGTGAGGGCTTATATTAACTAACCCGTATACGATACGATAATGGGCACTTTGAACAAAAAAAATTATCGCAAGGAAAGTCATTTAAATGTATGTTATCTGACTCAGCAGTAGTCACGTTATATATTTACCCCCGGGAGAAAATGAAATTCAAAGCATTAGCTAGATTGACGTAAATAACTAATATCAACTGCATGCAAAGATAAGGCTGAATACAGTCAATTATTTGATAAAAGAAACTCTTGTGTTGTGCACCCCCGGATGACGACACTAGTGACGTCGTGAATTGTTTTAAAGTTTGGGAGGGGCGTCATTAGCCTTGACCAGTTACTAATATGTTTTTATCTTTATTTATAGTTTTATAGATAAATATGCGAAAAAAGTAGCCAGATATAAGGAGATCCATGACGATCCAGATTCCAGAATGGAAAATTTTAATGGGCGTTGCCTTCTTGTGTATAGTAAGTTTAATATTTTTGCTTTAGTTGTAGGGATTACAAGGAGCCGTTTTTGCATAATTTTCATAATTTTTGCACAACAGGAGGCACAGAGCAGGAATTCATCAAGCTTAACAAAATTTGGCGGAGCTCACAGCTGGGTAGAAGCACAATAGTGCGAAAATTTAAGTCCAACGTGATCGCTGTTTTGCTTTATAGTTGTGAGACCTGGCGTATGACAAAAGCCGGCGAGAGCAAGCTGGACATTTTCCAACATAGCTGTCTTCGGAAAATCTTCAAAATTAATTGGCCAATGAAGGTAAGCAACGACGAAGTTATGGAAAGGGAGAAGACGGAACGAAACTAGTTAGCACACAAGTGAGGAGAAGACTGACTTGCGTTGCACAAGCCCTCTCAACAAAAACGAAATCATTTTGCGATGGTAAAAGAGTCTTCTCCTCTGTCTAATTGGGCCTTTCGAGTGAATTGTTATTTCGTAACAGCGACAGCAAAACTTGTGTCTCCAGTTCAAAACAAGCAACGTTTGACTTAACTGTTTCGCTTGGTTTACACACGTTTCTCTTATCAATGTATTCATTTGCAGGGGGGTTGCCGTCTAGCATGGGTCCGGTAAACTCTACTGTAGGAGGGCTAACAGGCAGCGTGCATTAGGGGTCCCTCTCTATAAGGGGACACTTCTCAGGCTGGTACCAGCCGGCAAAATGCTTATATAGTCTTATCACCTCTATCAAAGGGACAACTTTATGAAGGGTGTGATCACTAAAAACAATTCTAACATCAATTTCCTTAATTTTGTTTTAGTCAAAATTGCTGGAAATGCTTCCAATACAACAAGGAAACTTTTTGCTCTCAATGTTTTCGTATATCGCACATCCTTTTGAACAGAGACGCTTTTTTGTCCAAATTTATAGGCAATTTTTGAATAATTTTGCTAACATATGCCAATTAGAAGCATACATCACGGTTTACTTTTCGAAAAATATTTTTTTTTTGTAAAGCTTATTTACTTCCCTTTCATATGAGGTATAGCTTATAGATAAAGAGTAATGTCCATTTTGACTCTTTTTTGCTGAGTTTGAGTGACAGTCTTTTAAAAATGTCAAAGTTTGCAATAAATTCACAATTTCAAAAACAAAAAAATGTAATTTTCCTGCACTAAATTAAGTAAGCAATTGACATAGCTAAGCTGTGAACTGGTTGCGTTGAGACTTTGGGCTCATGTGTGGTCATGTGTTGGTGGTTTGCACGTTGGGGGTCAGAACAATAAAATTCCTTTCTTTGGGAATGAAGTTTTATTGTTATACAAACGATTTCTTTTGCATTTGACTCCCAAAATGGTTGACGTGCAAACCACCAATTGGAAATAAAAATGAAAAAAAAAATCGTCATTTTGCTCCTCTCAATACAGTTAAGCTGTTAACTAGTTGGGTTTAGCCATTTATCGGTTGTTGGAGGCACGTCGACAGTGACCATGATATTTCTGAAATTTTAAGTTCGTTGCATTAAAATTTGCAACATTGAGTTAATAAGTAATACATAAAATATTCGCTAGCCATTAGAAATATTCATACAGTTCTGTTGCAAATATTTTATCCCACTTCTAAAAAATGAACAAAAACGATAAAACTTATTAGCATTGCTATTAGTATTCTGTATCAGTGATACAGCATAGAATGAATGAATGGATGGATGGATGGATGGATGGATGAATGAATGAATACCTGTTCTGTATAAGGACATAACCTTCATTAAGTAACAATCCGTGTAAGAAGTAGGCAACCCAAATCCACGGAATGCAGAAAGGTGTAAATTGTGCTATTGTTGAAACCGTCCACCTCATTGGCTAAAACATGAAAATCTACCATAACTTCATTAGGCAGCGCATTTATTTATCTCTAGTTTACTAATTGATTCCCTTTTAGTGAAAACTATTGTGATTTTTAATGCATCAAAAATTCTATGTGGGGAACATGGAAAATTAGAAGTCTTTCTTGGCCATTGTCTCACGATTGGATGAAATCTTGTAACACGAAAATAAAAGTTTCAGTAAATTTTATTTCAAAACCATGTTGTCCATAGGTTGACGTATTCTCAGTACGAAAATCTAAACATTCTTATGTGGGGGAAGCGAAATGCATCGGAACAATAGAGAATTGCCTACTTCTTACACGGATTGTTACTTAAATTTTAGTTTCTTTTGTATTTTCCTTATAAATTATTAAAGAATTTTGGTAACTGTATCATCCCTTATCTCACGATATAATTACTTGATTGTAGATCGCGAAGCTTCGACTGCTTACTGTTAGTCCTGATAAGGCGATGAGGCTGATTAATGATGCGTCGCAATTAGTAACACGATGGTCGGTTGTGATTGGTGTAACTCGATCCTCATTATTCCGATGAGAAGCTGTTCTCTCTGCGGTCCGCTGTAGAACCATTCTTCTTTTGTTGTGTTTCTTGAATGTTGGCATCTACGCTTCAGGAATTTCGATTCCGTTGTTCTTGTTTATGTTGTTAAAGTGAAGTCTTTATGTCAATAGCTTCGTTTACCTGACGAGTCTCGATCAATAAACTCTACTTCATTGATCGAGACCCACGCTGCTACACGTGTCGGGTAAAAGAGGCTTCATCGTGAGACAAACGATGAAACACTTTATTATGTTGAAATATCTTATAAATAAAATAAATTATTTCTGAAATTCATGTTTACTAATTGTTAAATAAATCTTGAATGAAACTAGACATAATAATGGCAGTTAAAGACAGCAGGGAAAGGTATGTAGCAGAAAAACAAATTTAGCCATTTTAAAGGTTCCCTGTCAACTAGTGTGCATCGCGGCCGTATGTTGTTGTTATCATCCGGGAGACGTGATATCTTTCACACTACAAATAACACGATAACGCCAATCTTCAGTCGGGCGTTTTACGCTTTCAGTCACCGTCTAAAAGAAACCCCCCTGGACGTTTTACATGGCATTTCAGCCTGAATAAAATAGTGGCATGAACAACTGAGTCGCTAGACTGTCAAAATTACCAACGGAGGAATTATAAACATCGAACTTCACGCAGCTATAAAGAGAAGCGAATGGATTCTAAACTGATCACAGCCTTGACTATGTGGTCCAGTATTCTCATAAGAAAATTACATGAAATATTTCAAGACATAGAAAAATACTGGCTGATTTCAATAAATATATATATAAAACTGCTTGCAGTTTGAGCACTCTCGTGACTCCACAATGCAATCCAACAATGTGTAACCGTACATCCTGTGCCCAAGTTCAGGAGTTGCCATAAAGACATTATGGTAACAACCGGGAGGGCACATTGTATACATAATTGTATGTTACGCTCACTGTTCATACAGTTTGAGCACTCTCTGGATTGGGTGGAGAGCCTCATAAGAGGTGTTCACTATTGGCATATTGCTTCGCTCACTGGTTGCAGTTTGAGCACTCTCGTGACTCCACAATGCAATCCAACAATGTGTAACCGTACATCCTGTGCCCAAGTTCAGGAGTTGCCATAAAGCCATTATGGTAACAACCGGGAGAGCACATTGTATACATAATTGTATATATATATATATATATATATATATATATATATATATATATATATATATATATATATATATATATATTATGTAGAAAATGTAGTTCCAGGCTTCAGAGGTTATTCATCGCTTTATTGCTACAGTCCTGTTTCGTATGGTCGAGAGATGACCACACTCATCAGGCAACTTGAGCGAATGACCGTTAATTTAACTGCTGGCGGTATTATACATACGACCGTTAATTTGAAAGTTGTTAGGCAGCGCGCGTTGTTAGGCAGATTCACACTCAGGAACTTTAGAGTAACATAATGTAACGTAACATCGCGCGCTGCCTACCAATTTTTAAATTAACGGTCACTTGTATACAGTGGTGCAATAGAACTTTAGAATTACGTAATGTAACGCAGCTACGCGCGCGCTGCCTAACAACTTTCAAATTAACGGTCGTATGTATAATACCGCCAGCAGTTAAATTAACGGTCATTCGCTCAAGTTGCCTGATGAGTGTGGTCATCTCTCGACCATACGAAACAGGACTGTAGCAATAAAGCGATGAATAACCTCTGAAGCCTGGAACTACATTTTCTACATAATAGTTACCGCTCCTGAAAAGTAGAGCGCTCTCGGAAAATTTTTTCTACTCAAGTTCAGAATTTATATATATATATATATATATATATATATATATATATATATATATATATATATATATTTATAAAATAACTGAGATACTACGCGCGTTCTGATTGGCCAAAGACCTATTAACTATTGTGCCGGTAAACTCATAGAAAACCGCGCAAGCGAAACTGTAAAGTAAACAAAGTTCAATTTTCCACTGCATCAACACAAGCGTGAGGAGAAAGAATTTCACAACTCGAGCCGGTTTAGTGTCTTATTGCATATTGTGGTCTGTTAAAAGATGAGAAGAGAAGATATGTTTCTTGTAAACGATAAGTTGCTGCTCAAACCTACAAAATAAAAAAAAATTCCCACGCACGCAAACAAAAAACGGCTTAACGACAAAAGAACACTAAGCTTTAATATTTTAAAACTGATATCAACAACAGGAATATATTTTCATTTAACATTGGCTTGGAAAGGCTTACATGCAGCGATCAATGACAATCAAAACAACCTCGATATGTACTTTGTGAAGTTCATTGAACTGAAGGTTTAGCTATTATTGGAAAGCTCAAAAATTATGGATCCCAAAGAGAAAACAATGGCTTTCAAACTGAGGAATTTTCGATTGAAATTCACTGAACTGAAGTTTATAAATGTTCCTACAAATCCTAAGATGACTTCTAAATAAGACGGATTTTCACAGTGGAATTAAAAAGCAAGGCTTGAGCTTACAGCTTTGTTGTTTAGGATAATTATTTTACGCCGATTCCATTTATCTTACGCTTTATCGTGTTTTGTTTTTGAGATTTTTTCATTGAATACTTTTGTACCGGATGCAGTTTAAGTTCTGATTATGTGTCCAAGCAAGGTTGATCAATGAGCAAGAAGAAAATGAAGCTAACAAAAATTAAGCTTATAGGTTTATGGTTAAACAAATTATTTGCATGGAATGATCAAACAATTCAACTGTAGGCTTAAAAAACAATGAGCTTAGTTTTCATTCAGAACTTAAAATGTAGAGAAGTACGGGCTTCATTGTACACTTCAAAGTAAGTGGATAAAGTCGAAAACATTTTCAGAAGCTGAGTTTCTGGAACTAACCTTTATTCCAATTGAAAAATTCTTCACAAGAAGGCAATCTTTGAATCCAACATACGCCATAAAAACTTTAGGCTTTCAAACTTTCCTCGTACATTCATGTTTGCGGCGGCAGATTCCGGACACAATTTTCTGGATTTCCCATTCAAAGAACTTTTGAATCATTGAATATATTTTCTTCTTTCAGCTGATAAATTCCAACTAACGAATTTCAAAGCGCTTAAACTTTTCATCACTTTCGTTGAACCCGTGAATTTGTCAGTGCAGCTTTGTCAGTGGCATCGTGTAAAGTTCATTCTTTCAGCGGCTCTGATTGGTTTTCCCGGTCATATGATGAATGTTATGAGAACAAGCTACTTGATCGGCACAAAACTACAACAAATTTCTCTCTTTCCAAACGCTTTTAATAGTTATTTCATAAAAGCAATAGAACACATTTTCTATGACTTTACCGGCGTAATAGAACCACTTGGGATGTTGGGAGAACACTCGAAAAGCTTGTAAACCACTCGCCTACGGCTCGTGGTTTACAAGCTTTTCTCGTGTTCTCCCAACATCCCGCGTGGTTCTATTACGCCGGTAAAGTCATAGAAAATGTGTTCTATTGCTTAAATATATATAAATGGAAAATTCTCAAGGCTATTATTTTTTATTATTATTATTTATTATATTGTTATTTTTCTAAAATTAGAAAAATGAAACTAAAAAAAAACTTTTACGCAAAAATAAAAATATAAAAAAGATAATAATGATAATAACTTAATAAGAGAACGATATGGAAAATCTGAGTGGAAAAATGTCAATATTAAAATCAAATTCAAAAGCGTTTTGATTCTTACATGTTAATAAATTGTCCCAGCGTTCTCAAAGAAATTAAGAAGTAAAATGATTTTCATGTGTTGCGACGTGGCCCAATGTTCTCATAGCTCTGCATACCTCTTGAGTCGCGACACGTCAATGATGCCGTATATTAGTTGCCAATTCACAGTTATCAGTAGTGTGATATCGACTGAGCCCTTGCTCATTGCAAAGGGACAAAAAGCCACCCAAAATTGCTTTTTATGTTGCAAATTACGTTTCAGATTACATATAAAAGTGATGGAGATGCGGCTTGTCAAACATTTTAAATAGAACCTCTAAAAGTACCATAGTTCCTTATGAGGAACACAACTTTTGATTTGACAGAACAGACATGTAGATCCAGGGCTGTCGTTAGTAGCCGGAAGCCATCTATTATGGCTGGCAACTGAAGTGAAGATGATTGACAACCCGAAGTTTGAAATAGGGAACTTAAGCAACCACAATGATAACAGCAACAAGTACATCACAAAACAATACGTATATTTAGCAAAACAATGGCTCTGCACATTCATCATACATTTTGCTACATTACTTATCCTTAAAAGAATACAAGTTCACTTTTTGATTGACGTTTTCCTTGGCTTTGTTGCCGTGGTTTGCTTAAGCGCTCTAGACAAAAAGACAACAACCATGGGAGGCTATTTGTTTGGTGTACACTATAGATGGCAGCCTCAAAGCTTAATGACAGCCCTGAGATCTCTTCCTTTTTTATCCTAAAAGGTATCCTGATAGCCATAACTGAGGGCGTTTTGAAAGTAATTAATAAATGCTTATAACCAATGTCCCTTACGGAGCTTATTCGTTTTGACATTCTAGACCCTTAAACATTTTTATATTATCCTTTTGCAAGTTACACAATTAGGATTTCCCATTTCAGGGACCAAATCACACCTTCTCTGAAGATGGTCATGATAAATTGATGGACTTTGTTAAGGACACATTTCCTCTTGCTATTTATTGCATGCAAGATGCTTTCAGTGGATATCTCCTTTACCTTAATGTCTGGGTGTCAAATTAAAATCCTAAGCTAGTTGGAAGATGGTATCCAGAACTTATTTTTCAGTTGGCTCGGTTTACTTTGTTCTTTTCGGGTAAATATATTCAATAGCCCCTGACCATTATTAACTGTCTGAAAAGCTGGCGGCGGCTCTGATTGTAACTGGGGAGTGCGAGGCTGAAACAACAGTTGATAACAATAGCGAAACAATGGAATATATTCCCCTCAACATATTCCCCCTCCCCCCCCCCCCCCCCCCGACATATTCCCCTCGACATAATCCCCTCGACTTGGTCCCCTAATAATAGAACAACACAGACGGGAAGACAAAGTAGGGCTTAACAAGGAAAACACACTATCATCAGTCAATATTTTTGTTTACATAAAAAGACAACTTCATCAATCTTATTCCTACATAATAAACTTGCCGGGTCGCAACCAAAAAGCGAAATATTGATAACATTATTCGATGATATCTTACCGCGATTTAGGTTTCGGGTCTTCAATAGTGTATGACGCCTCGGTTTACGCTTGAACCTGAATATTTTTCCGTCGGTTTCCCTTGGAAAACACACCGACATCCACTCTATTGATCTTCGAAAGATGAAGGCGGGCAGTTGGGCCATGGTGAGACTACGAGTACTGTTCATACATTCTCTCTCTTGCGGAATCATTTTTTTTTTTTGCATTTGAATTGAACAAAATGTTACTCTCCGAAAAATTAGTAGTTTCTTTGTTTTAGAAAACCTCACAAAGTGAAAAATAAGCATGTTATTGACCTGTCCCTAGGGGATATGTGATATATCCACGAGGGGAATATATCACATATCCCCGAGGGACAGGTCAATAACCCTTACATCTCTACAAGTGTAAAAGTAATGATGTTTTGATATTTTCATTTATAAACCCATTATATCTCATGCTACATGTATTTTCCTGAAATCTTTACTGGTATATATTTTTTAAAGATAATGATTTATTAAATTAAGATGTTCATTTCATGAGAACATGGCTTGCTTAGTAATTCATCTCTTTATGTTGTAGTTATGAAATGCTAATCAGTTACATCCACAAGTGGTTGTATTAGAGCAGTTTATATCCACTATTGGTCGTAACTTATTAGCATTTTCGTAGCTGTTTTGTATTAGCTTTGTAAGCCTTCGTTAAATTGTTGTTTATTTTGTATTTTCTTTGTAAATTATTAATGAATTTAATAAAGATGTTAATGTTGTTGTGTGTTAGTCAAAGCTGTCGTCTCCGACTTGACAAGGTAACAGAGACGGGCCTTATGGCAACAATTCATGGATTTTCAGGGAAAGACCATGGAGATATCACCAATATCTCCATGGAAACACTGGCTAAATTGACTTGGGACTTGTAGCTGAATTGTATTGTCAGCTGCATTGCATGCAGCCGAGTGCATTTGCACTTGTTTCCGGGTGTGATCTTAATGTGTTGTTTTGAGGGTGTTTTTGATAGCATCTTTTGCGTTAGCATTGTACTTTTTAAAACCCATTTCTGCTTTTCCTCATGGTTGCAACTTGTTGCTTGAAACGCATCCCTTAAGCCACCAGATAAAAACATTTCTATATCAACAAGCAATTGCATGGTTCCTTCTTCATGCCACTCGCCTGCTTTCACTTCATTTTTTTTCCAGCAGTAGGGCAGCTTTCTTTTTGGGCTTTGGCTTAACCAACTTCCCGGCCTGCAAGGCAGGGGGGTGCGCCTTGGTTGTTTTGTTGCTTTCGGTAGATTTCGCTAAATGACAGCCGCAATTAAGGGAAAAGTGGCAAGAGATGCTTGCAAGGTCACTTTCTTGGTGTACAGCAAACCGCACCAAGTAAACCTAGAAAACAAATGAAAAAGTATAGTTTGTAAACACCGAAGCTGAAACTGAAATAAACAAAAGTAAGGATTTAACACAAAAAAATTTAAGGGCACTTAAAATCGCAGGCAGGACATACACACACCTCAAGCCGTTTAAGCAGAGAGGGGTAGGGTGTGCACTCGAGTCAACCAGGTTGTCAATAAAAGGTGGGAGACTGACCCAATGATTCTGTGGTTGGTGTGTCAATAAGCAAAGTCTTGAAAATGTTTCTCCAGTGTATGTTTTCTTTACTTTATAATTCAAAAATTAAACGAGACTTACCTAAGTCGATGTTTGATTGGAATTCTTCCTCGTCATCAGTCAGGAACGAAGGAGTTACATGAGAAGCATGCGCATGCTTATCAAGTCAGTCTTCAAAGCGAGTGTTTCCAGGAGAAAAAAGGAACGAATGATTACGGGAGGGAAAGAACGCAAGGGCTGGGCATGTAACTCCTTCGTTCCTGACTGATGACGAGGAAGAATTCCAATCAAACATCGACTTAGGTAAGTCTCGTTTAATTTTTGAATTCTACCTCGACATCAGTCCGAGTCACTACGGAGTTACATGAGATTTGAAAGCCCAGGAAACACGAACAAGTAGCTGTACAATCGTATAAACGGTAACAGCTTTATTTGGTCATAGATGACCATACGTGTAATGATATCAATGTACAACGCGTTGCGCGTTGCGTTACATGCATGTAAAATTGTAATTGCAATCTATCGAACAAACATACGGGTAAGCGATATCATAAAACTAGGGGTTATGAGTACCCTGAAAATGTTCTAAAATGCTTGCACCAAAGTTACTCTCTATAGGCTTATTATAGTAGGTAGCAAATGTTTGCGCATTAGACCAGCCGCCGGCCTTAAGTATTTCTTGGAGAGTAAGACCAGTTTTCGTTCCATAGGAAGTCGCTGCGGTTCTAGCGCTATTTCCGGAGAATTTCGTGACATCAATGCCCGCATTGTCAAGAATGGACTTGACCCATTTTCCTATTGTGGAATTAGAGACCGGATTGTGCGGTTTGATAAAACTAATAAGAAGTTGACAGTTCTGTCCCTTGAGCTCCTTAGTGATATGCAGATAACGCTTTATGTGCGAAACTACGCATAGGCTTTCATCCTGTTTGTAAGCAACTAGTTGACCAATTTATTAGCAGGATAACTGCTACTTTTATATTTCAAGCAACTGAAAGAAGAAACAATCATAACTAGAAATTATCATTATCATGTTATTATTTGCATTTCTTCCTCATTAATTATTAGCTTTATAATTGTCTATAACAATTATTTAACTTTAGGTAACACCATGTATAGAAATGGTAATACTAAATAAAGTTGTTGTTGTTGTTGTTGTTGTTAGTTCCATGGGCTCAAGGTGTCTCCCTGGTTTAGTAGTTTTAAGCTTCTCTCCGATGGTAAACACGTATTTATCCGGCAGTTCTTGCATGAGAGAAATGTCTAGCTTTGTCAAGGTTTGGCACCGTTGTCCGGTCAGAAGACAAAGTAACATTGTAAGTCTTTTGGTCAGGATCTTGATATCGAGTTCGGCTACCGGATGCAACGTCGTTAGGTACTGCAAGGCTGTCCCGACGTCCCAAATACTTGTATATCTAGGTAAAGATGGTTTCAGTTCAAATACGCCTTTTAGAAACCTAGTCACAAGCGGGTGTGTGCCAAACGTATTCCAATCCGGAAGGTCATATACTGATGACAGGGCTGATCTAGCGGCATTAATGGCGCTATATCCCAGGCCTTTCTCATAAAGGGATGCCAAGAAATCAATTCCATTTTCAATGCTAGCGCCAAATTTGTTAATGTTCCGGGAATTACAAAAAACTTCCCATCGGGAGAGGTATGTCTGGTATTGTTTGGCAGTACTAGAACGCCAAGAGGCCATAATTATTTCTTACGCAGTAGTGGAAATGTCTTTATTGTTCAGGTGATTCCTTTTAAGCGACAAATTAGGAGGGTTAGTTTTTTGTGGAGCGGATGGAGTGTGGCTGGTTGATTGGGCAAGTGTAGGAGCGTTTTGCTCCCTTTCAACACTACCGGCTCCTGTACTGTCATTTTTATTGCCTTGGGAAACCAGGCCTGCGTCGGCCAGTTGGGTAGTACACACACTCCTATGGCTTTGTCCTCCTGAATTTTCTTGAGCACAGCTGCTATAACACTAAATGGAGGAAAAGCATAGAATTTTAGATTTGCCCAGTTGATTGAGAATGCATCAATGGCTATTGATTCTGGGTCCGGCCTATATGCGACATAACTATAGGAAACTGTTTGTTTAGCCTAGAGGCGAATAGGTCGATATCTGGTGCAAATTTCAATGTCTTAAGGGATTGAGAAAGCAAGGTTGGATTTAGCATCCATTCAGTTTCGGTTTGGTTTTGTCTGGATTCCAGGTCAGTTTGTACATTAGCTTTTCCTGCAATGTGTCCTGCACTGATCCAGAGATTTCGTGCTATACACCAATCCCAAATTTCTTTGCATAAGATGTTCAAGTGGTCAGAGTGGCTTGTGCCCATGTGGTTAATTACCGCAACCGCAGTGGTGTTATCTATTTTTAAACTAATGTGCCTGTCGCTGTGCGAGCTGCAAAAGGCTTTTAATCCCAGAAATACTGCTAATAGTTCCAGATAGTTTATGTGATGACGCTTTTCGTCCGAAGCCCAAAGGCCACCTGTCGTCTGTTTTCCGTATACCGCCCCCCAACCTTCGTTAGAAGCATCTGTCGTGAGTTCGCACGAGGGCTGATCTCGGGTCATTACATTGTTTGCTGTCATCACATGAGCTATCCACCACTCAAGCTCCGATTTAGCCTTTGCACCCAAAGACATGCGCCAGCCAAAATTCCATCGGTTTGTGCGCAGGGCGCAAGTTTTATCGTGTTCGATGTGGCGATAATATAGAGCCCCATACATGACCCCAGGAAAAGATGAAACAATCTTTCCGAGCACTCGTGCTACTTCTCTTATCGCATGAAAGCTGTGTTAAGCAGCGTGATGCATGCAGTTTGGAGTGCCAGGGCCTTTTCCTGAGTTAGCGTAATTATCATAGTGACCGAGTTTAGAACGAAACCCAGAATTACTAGTTGTTGGGAGGGGTTAAAGACAGATTTCTCTGGGTGGATTACGAGTCCCAAGGTATCAATCTGAATGACAGTGTCTATAACATTGTGCACACAGTCATCGTATGTCTTCCCTTGTAAATACAGCTAGGTCATCAATATAACCGCTGGAGATATGACCCTTTAGGTGTAACTCTGTTAGCGCAGGTTTGAGAAGTTTGGTAAACTTTCTGGGCCCGCATGAGAGGCCATTGGGTAAGCATGTGAACTGATAAAGTTGCCCCCTCCAAGAGAAACGTAAGTATTGCCTGTCCGATGTAGCGATTGGCACTGAATAGTACGCGTCTTTCAAGTCAATTGACGCCATGAAACAATCTTTTTCAACTAGTTTAATGATAGTGTTGAGGGTGTCCATTTTAAAATGAAGTTTGTTGGCATATTGGTTAAGATTCTTAAGGTTAAGAATCATTCTATGACCCCCGTCTTTTTTATCGCGAACGAATACATCAGAAATTATCTCCCCTTCATTGTGCCCGGTGGGCTCAATTACACTTTTCGATAGGAGCTTATCTATCTCTAGATCGATAATAGCTTCCTCGCTGGCGGGTCTCTTGCATGTGGGTAGAAATTGTTGGCGGGGCGTTACATCAAATTCAATTTTCATTCCCATTACAGTTGAGAGAATTTCCTTATCAGAAGTAAGTTCCCTCCACGCCCCTAAGGAATGCGCTATGCATCCGGCCGCAAAAGCTCCACAGCGATGGATTAGATATTTCTTTAAATTTGACTCTACGAATGATGTAAATTCACTCACCGCTAACTTAATTTTTTCCAATGAGACAATTACTTCTTTTTCGTCTCGTTCCTGTCGTGAAAAGGTTTCTTTCTCCCGGTTGAGCGGTGGCCTTTCCCCAAAAAAGGCTGGCGTGGTCCACCCTTGTGGTGTTTTTCTGATGATTTGTAGCTGTTGGACCAAGAGTTATTTCGCCGGAAGCCTCTGTTGTGGTCACTGAATTGTTTCGAAGGACCGGCGACCGTTTTGCCAAGGCGATTGGACTCTTTTGCGTCTCGAATTTGTTTCGCCAAGTCGTCCCCAAATAAAAAGGGACCTTAAGCATCGACGACGAAATAGGACGACGACGCCGACCGGAAGTGAAATTTTCCCGCGTGAACCTTCTGGGCATGCGTTAGATAGTCAAAACGTCGTCCAGCCTTCGTCGACGACGAAATTCAGGGAGGTTTGCCGTCGTCGCTAAAACGTAAGTATAAAACTATAATTTTTGCGTGTAAATCACTCTTTTTCCTACTTGTCATTCAGTACAAGTAGAAACATATTCTTTGTGGATTACCAGAATCCAAATGTTAAGCAACTTGTCGATTTCTTCGCCTGCTAACTTGAATTTACTTTTCAGGTTCGGTTTGTCTGAAAACCTGAGTGATGGCGGAACAACCAGTCGGAAAGACAAGTAAGCTTTCCTCTGCTATCTTCCGAACCTGTTAGATTAGATGCTGTTCGTTCCCTGAAAGGTTATGTTTACTTGTTCACTCTAGGTTGTACTATAGGATAAATGTTCATTTTTTCGTGCTAAAATTTAATAATTTTCCATGTTACAATTGTTTTTAGCCGCTAGTAAAGACAACTTTCCAGTGGACTCAGCTGGAACATGATGTGGCTATGAGGAGCCCTGAGAAAGGACAAATATGGAAGAACATTGCAGCAGCCGAAATTTAGCGTAACTGCAAGTCAAAGGCTGCTCGAGATCGTTATTCACTTTTAACTTCAAAACAAAAACAAAAGCTGGCGACGAACTAGAGAACTGCCTCCAAAATCGAATAATACTGGTCGTAAAGAACAATAAATTCGCCATCGTCGATTAAACCATCGTCATAGCTTATAAGATGCAAGTACGGAGGTCTTTGAATGCTGTAACAAGACAAAGTTCTTCGCAAAGAAAACGTCGTCGTCTATCTGGGAAGCTGCACTGCTTAACTTTCGTTTTCCCCGCCGAAAACGAAACCCTTGGCCCAGTCTGCCTCGGTTGCGAAACGTCGTCGTCGTCCGTTTCGTTGTCGATGCTTAAGGTCCCTAAAGATTGGAGGACGTAGACGCGTTATTTGTGCATATGGTGTGAAACTCCTGCCTTAAAGAAGGCTTAAGTTGCTCGCGCCTTAAGGCAGATAATTCGGACGCCACATGCCCAATAAGGGCGATGGCGTCAATGCTATCTGTGAGCATTTCCTTTGTTTCCACTTTAGTTTTTACCGCCAGGAGCTGGTCACATGTTGTCAACATGGCGAAGGTAGCTTTTGCAATGATTGTTGCATGTTGGCTAATCGTAGGTCCGCTTTTCGCTTAAAAGCGTTTAGCGGCAGCCATATTTCGGGGTTCACACGCGGAATGGTTAGTTCCTCGCAGTTTTCTGGTTGTGCGTGCTTAGCAAGAATGCTTGTTATCTTTTCCGCTGGTAGCTTTTTTCCCTACCGTTTAAGGGCGATACCTGCGAGCTGCTGTTGAACTTTTGGCCCCTTTTTATCGTCATCATGTAAGGCGGTTTCTAGTTCTTTTAGCAGCGCATCTTCATCATCAGCTTGCACGGAGTCGGTGACGTGGCTAGAACCCGGTGGGCCACTATTCAGAAGATGATTTACTTCATCCTCCGAATGAGACGCGTGTATGCTTAATGTGTCGTCATCTTTTCGCCTAGATTTTTCTAGAGGCCTAACATCCTCATTTTCGGAGTTTGACAACTCAGTGGAAGACCGTCGTCGATGGCGTTTGCCAGATGCGCCCGGTGGGCGCTGGCTCAGTGAGCTCTCCTCAAGGCGTTCATACATTTTAGCCATCAGGTCCGTCATATTTCCCATATTACTGCTTAGGCTCGCTAAAGTCTCTTCTAGACTGGTTTTTTGACCCGGTGGGTAAGTTATATCGCCCGGTGGGCATGGTGGAACCGCAGAAGATGAGTTTAATTCGTCCGCCATTTAAAGGAATTCTGGCGGAAACAAAGGTTAGTGGAAAGCGAAGAAACGATAAATTACTCACAGTTGGTGATTTGCGACTTGTTAGTCCAAAGGATTGTATCTGTTAAGAGCAGTAGAACTGGTGTTGACTGGCTCGAAAGCAAACACTGCAATGACTTGAGAAGCATGCGCATGCTTCTCATGTAACTCCGTAGTGACTCGGACTGATGTCGAGGTAGAATTAGTGAAAGCCAGAAAAGTATCAGAGCAGCTACATGTATTTACAAGGACTGTATAATAATTATTAAGCAATCTGCCAGATAACATGAACTATACAATACAAAATTTCAAGACCCAGCTTCGAGTAAGTAGACATAGTGCATGTTTACATGTTGGAAAAAAAAATATATAAAAAATACTGGGCAAATCCACACCTCCCCCCCAGAAAAACAAACATTATAGTGAATTTTAAGCCCAAAAAGGCTTTCGAACCTGGGCATTAGACAGAATCGACCGATAAATAAGCTGCTTCCTTCAACCTCGCGAGATCTGAATTTCTGTGGCACAGAAAATGGCCGCCAGTATCTTGGCGGGCAATGCACATTGGTTGAGAGGGACCCTTTATTTGTAGTGAGAGGGACCCTTTATTTAATCTTTAATCTTTAATCACAGTTCGTAACCATACATAACTGACACAAATGAACTAATACTAACATATACAATCGAACAAAAATACAAAAATGGTTAACAGGACGGTTAGTTTGTAGTAGTTGTCGTGAAAAAGTGCACCGAACTTTGCATATGTCAAAAGGGTAGTTTGAAACCTGAATACAGACCATGTGCTGACAACAATTCTTTGTTTTTCTTTTAGTTTCGCTCGCCAAATAACGATTGAGCTTAATTTCCCAACTCCCTGCCTTCATTTCCAAGCATTTGGCCACGCTATTCTAACAAACATAATTATAAAAAAAATCACAAAAAATGTCGCTCCGACACCAAGCTTGTTGGTTATTAGGTTTTTTCTCAAAGCACTGAAGGAACAAACTTGGAGTCTCACCAACTAACAATCAAAGGCTCCTAAGAGCCAACCCGTGAATACGAAATGCTAACGCGTAACGCACTATTGCGGTAAGCTTATACTTTCACACTGACACGGTTTGATATTTTTGTAAAATTAAACGAAAGGATTTTTGACGAACGCAAAAAAAAAGAAAAAGAAACAAACAGCACATCACTTTCATAACGACCAGTCCGAAATAAAGAAAAAAAAATGGGGACCTGAACGTGACTTGAACTCGCGCCTCCCGACTGCCATTCCCGACATTAAGCCGAAACTTCCACTCGACCATCGTGGAACACAAACTTAATTAAGACTAAATTTTATTCTTTTAAGGTAGATACATATCAAAACGCGTGTTTCGGTTGAAAATCTTCTTAGATCGATTTTAATGTTGCATTAAAGACTCCAAATGAGAAAAATCTTTAAGCTTGTTGTTGCTAATATTCCTTTACAACAAATAAGTTGTTATCGCTAGATTCACGTCGTTCGTGTTACGAAACGCATTCGTAACAAAGCATTGAGTCACTAAGTTTACAGTTGAGTGATGGAACGAGCGAGCGAGTGAGTGAGTGAGTGAATTAGCCATCGTTACCGAGAACCCGTTCATTACGCTTGCGCGTATTCACGGGTTAAAAAAGAACGTGAAGATAAAATCGTTAGTAATGTAAACTCCCAAGAGATAGTAATCAGAGATTTTTGGTCTAGAATAGGGTATCATTTTCCGCGAAACTGATCCGTTGCGTGAAGGATTCAGTCTTGACAAGGATTACTGGCAAATGGCATGTAAAAATCGGTACGGCGGGCAGTACGGCATTTTTACTGACCCTGTTGACTAATAACTGTGATAGTGAACGAGTTCTGAAAGAGGTCTAGGATAGGGTAGGGTTTTTTGGTGTTTAGTCTAGAATAGGGTTGCAAAATGCAGCTAAAATGGTCTAGGATAGGTTAAAGGTTCCCCCGCCCCCCTCGGGTATAGAACATCTCGGAACATTTCGGAAGATCCCACAACATTCCGCAACATAAAAATAACAAAAAAAAAATAATATTAAAAGTATAAAAAAGCAAAAAAGTAGAAAAAGATGTTAATCTGTATTATTTATTATGGTCTTATTTATCCCCATATATAACAAATATGTTTGACTTTAAAAGTGGCAATGAATATTGATCTATATTAATTATTATCTTATCTCGGGGCTCCCCATATATAACATATTTACTTCCTGCGGCGAATACAAGAAAAAATTGAAATAATTAAAGAATTTGCAATTGCAAAAAAATACTTGCCTACTTTTCGCCGAAAGTGGACAGTTCTTCTGTAATTAATATTAGTAAATTTATTAATGTAATCGTACGTTTGTATAGTCCGTGTAGTATGATATTGTAATGTTGTGATGTAAATAATGTTCTGTTTCAAAATAAAGTTGTTCATTATGAATATATATATATATATATATAGATATAGATATATACTTGAATTGTAGAGAAGTCAACAAACAATGCCAACCAAAAAGTCCTAAAATGAGGGATCACTGGAAGCGATCGTGGAGACTTGAATAATGTTGAAATAAACTAATTGTAAAGGTCAAGAAACCAACTTCGTATAGGTCTTTAGCTGTATTTGCTCTACGTTTCAGCCGTCGCGGCCTTCCTCAGGAGCGTACACTAGTTTGACAATAACGGTAACGGCTAGGTCAATATGAATTCAAATAATGCACTAACAATAAACGGTTAACTATGATGAAATGACTATGACTATGTCAAAGTAGTGTACACTCCTGAGGAAGGCCGCGACGGCCGAAACGTAGAGCAAATACAGCTAAAGACCTATAGGAAGTTGGTTTCTTGACCTTTACAATTAAATTATATATATATATATATATATATATATATATATATATATATATATATATGTATGTATATAACATATTTTTCAGTTTAAAACATGTATGTTTAAAACAACTGTTTTCGTGACAGTGCTTGGATAAGCATTTCCAAACTAAACACAGAGGCAGATTTTTTTTGTATGTGTCAATGAATGCGTGACACACTTTTAAAAAGAAAACGCCATCTAGCTTTTGAAAAAAAATCGTGAATGATATAGTTTAAAAAAGGAAAAAAATGGATCTTTTGTTTTTGTTAAAATTGACGTTAAATTGAACGAAATGTTATGAAATTCTGTAATGCCGTGCTACGAAAATATAGCACCATTTCTAAATCATATTGATCGGTAATTTGATGTCATAAGAGTAAACAGTTTATATACTTGAAGTGCACCGGCTTGAGTATATATCAGCCCATAGTCGACTTTTCGAATAGCTGTGATATATATATATAAAACAGCTATACAACACTAAGCCTTTACTTCTCGAAATCAAATGTCACGTTATCTCCAATCAGCAGAAAAGGCGCCCACTGCCCTACTTTGGAAAATCCATTTCCTCTCATCCATTTCATGGCCTGGTGAAGTGATTCACTGGCACTTTCCCCACGAACAAGGTGTTTGTAGAAACGACTCATGAACTGCTTTGTTGCATCGTCTTCTATAGCCCATAGGGCCACCAACACGGAACGTGCACCAGATCCTAAGAACGCTCGAGCAATTCCAACAACTCCCTCCGCTCTGATCTGTCCACATGCACTGTGGCAACAGCTGAGGGCTACCAGTTTGGCTTGCAGTTGAACCTGTGAAATGTCAGCCATTGTCAATAAATAGTCTTCTTCTTGTGGAGTTCTGTTAATGGAAGGTGGAGGGGCAAGAACGATTTCTCCTCTTTCGGCATCCCCATGAGCAGCGACATGTATTAGACTCACTGAATTAATGCTTTGAAGAACCGCCTGCTTAGTTGCATGCTCTCCCAATAAAGGCTGCCCTCCGAGCAGTCGTCCAACCATCTCTGCTTCCTCTCTCGGAAAAGGCAGTTTTGATATCTTCTCAGGACGTCCCTTATAAAGCACGTGACCGACAACAGGGTCACCCACTATTAGTGTACCAGTCTGACTGTGATAGTCTGCTGGGCTGTCGTGGATAAGTTTCAGAGTCGTCAAAGAAGGAACGATTCGGATTCTAAAAGTCTCTGAAATATACTTATCACTTTCATTCGTTAACGCCGCAAATGGAACGTTGAACAAGGAGCGGTCAGGAACAATGATGATTTCAGGCTCATCCAATTGATCAACAACAGGAGCAATGATCATGTTGTAGCGGTCATTAAGAGTCGGGTGAAGTTGTTGGTTCTCGTCTTCCTCCTCTTCTACAAGGCGTAGTGCTGCAAGGCCATCTTCCTGAAATGATTTAGGCGTCGTGTTGATAACGTTTAAAGGAAACCAGGATCGATCTTCGCACTGCTCTTCAGCTAAGACGTGCAGCTTTCTAAAGTTTTCGCTAGCAAAAACTTTGTGCACACTTGTTATCGATGCTTTGTTAAACAAACAGTTATTGACGTTCATTTTTCGCAGGCTTGTTGGTTTGTTTGCATTAAGGATCCACAAATATATCATTTGTCCATAATAGGAAATGTATAGACAAATGCAGTTACGTTCACTTTTCTTCAACTTTTCAATACCAACCAATATCTGTGTATTGACTGATATTTGTTTTTCCACGGAGTACTGAGATGACATTAAGTCTACCAGTGCTCTTGCCCGTCCAAGCTCTGAAGCGTAAAGAGCCTTATCAGGATTTTCAATAGCACAAAACAGTCTGCTGAGCAACTGGTAGGAATCAACATACTTGTCAAAAAGATAAATCTTAAATTGGTCATTATCTTTTAGGGAACTTCGCATATCTTCAAACTTATTAATGCTGGCAAAGAGATGAAACTTAGCTTCGTGTATGTTTCCTTCCAGTAGCATTAGATGTGAAAGGTTAGCGCGGTTTCTTACCTCCATTGCAATGGATTCCGTGTCTTTACTCATCGCAATTGATTTTTCGAGATATTCTTTAGCCTTGGCATAGTCACCGAGAGGCCAGGACACCTCTCCCAGGTTTCCGTAATCTGTTGCTTCTCCGTTTAGGTCCCCAATTTCTGTGCTAATCGCAAGTGCTTTTTCGAAATATTCTTTGGCCTTGGCATAGTCGCCAAGAGAATGGAACACAGTTCCCAGGTTTCCGAAATTTTCTCCTTCTCCGTTTAGGTCGCCAATTTCTATTTTAATCGCAAGAGATTTTTCGAGATAATCTTTAGCCTTGGCACAGTCACCGAGGGAACGGAACACAATTCCCAGGCTTCCGTAATTTGTTGCTTCTCCGTTTAGGTTACCAATTTCTGTATTGATCGCAAGAGATTTTTCGAGATATTCTTTGGCCTTGGCATAGTCACCGAGAGAATGGAACACAGTTCCAAGGTTTCCGTAATCTGATGCTTCTCCGTTTAGGTCACCAATTTCTGCATTGATCGCAAGTGATTTTTCGACATATTCTTTGGCCTTGGCATAGTCACCGAGAGAATGGAACACAGTTCCAAGGTTTCCGTAAACTGTTGCTTCTCCGTTTAGGTCGCCAATTTTTATGCTAATCGCAAGAGATTTTTCGAGATATTCTTTAGCCTTGGCATAGTCACCGAGAGAATGTAACACAATTCCCAGGTTTCCGTAATCTGATGCTTCTCCGTTTAGGTCGCCAATTTCTATTCTAATCGCAAGTGCTTTTTCGAGATATTGTTTGGCCTTGGCATAGTCACCGAGAGAATGGAACACAGTTCCAAGGTTTCCGTAAACTGTTGCTTCTCCGTTTAGGTCACCAATTTTTATTCTAATCGCAAGAGATTTTTCGAGATATTCTTTAGCCTTGGCATAGTCACCGAGAGAATGTAACACAATTCCCAGGTTTCCGTAATCTGATGCTTCTCCGTTTAGGTCGCCAATTTCTATTCTAATCGCAAGTGCTTTTTCGAGATATTGTTTGGCCTTGGCATAGTCACCGAGAGAATGGAACACAGTTCCCAGGTTTCCGTAAACTCTTGCTTCTCCGTTTAGGTCGCCAATTTCCATTCTAATCGCAAGTACTTTTGCGAAATGTTCTTTGGCCTTGGCATAGTCACCGAGAGAATGGAACACAGTTCCCAGGCTTCCGTAAGCTGCTGCTTCTCCGTTGAGGTCACCAATTTCTGTTTTGATCGTAAGTGCTTTTTCGAGATATTCTATGGCCTTGGCGTAGTCACCGAGAGACTGGAACACATTTCCCAGGTTTCCGTAAACTGCTGCTTCTCCGTTGAGATCGCCAGTTTCTGTTGTGATCGTAAGGGATTTTCCGAGATATTCTTTGGCTTTGGCATAGTCACCGAGAGACTGGAACACATTTCCCAGGTTTCCGTAAACGGCTGCTTCTCCGTTGAGGTCACCAATTTCTCTTCTAATCGCAAGTGATTTTTCGAGATATTCTTTGGCCTTGGCATAGTCACCGAGAGAATGGAACACAATTCCCAGGTTTCCGTAATCTCTTGCTTCTCCGTTTAGGTCACCAATATCTGTATTGATCGCAAGTGATTTTTCGAGATATTCTTTGGCCTTGGCATAGTCACCGAGAGACTCGAACACCTTTCCCAGGTTTCCGTAAACGGCTGCTTCTCCGTTGAGGTCGCCAACTTCTATTCTAATCGCAAGAGATTTTTTGAGATATTCCTTGGCCTTGACATAGTCACCGAGAAAATGGAACACAGTTCCCAGGTTTCCGCAATCCCTTGCTTCTCCGTTTAGGTCACCAATTTCTGTATTGATCGTAAGTGATTTTTCGAGATATTCTTTAGCCTTGGCATAGTTAACAAGAGACTGGAACACCTCTCCCAGGTTTCTGTAAACTGCTGCTTTTCCTTTGAGGTCGCCAATTTCTATTCTAATCGCAAGAGATTTTTCGAGATATTCTTTGGCCTTGGCATAGTCACCGAGAGAATGGAACACAGTTCCCAGGTTTCCGTAATCTCTTGCTTCTCCGTTTAGGTCACCAATATCTGTATTGATCGCAAGTGATTTTTCGAGATATTCTTTAGCCTTGGCATTGTCACCGAGAGAATGGAACACAGTTCCCAGGTTTCCATAAACGTTTGCTTCTCCGTTTAAGTCGCCAATTTCTATTCTAATCGCAAGAGATTTTTCGAGATATTCTTTGGCCTTGGCATAGTCACTCAGAGAATGGAACACAATTCCCAGGTTTCCGTAATCTGTTGCTTCTCCTTTTAGGTCGCCAATTTCTGTGGTAATCGCAAGTGTTTTTTCGTGATATTCTTTGGCCTTGGCATAGTCACCGAGGAAATGGAACACAGTTCCCAGGTGTCCGTAAACTGTTGCTTCTCCGTTTAGGTCGCCAATTTCTCTTCTAATCGCAAGAGATTTTTCGAGATATTCTTTGGCTTTGGCATAGTCACCGAGAGACTGGAACACATTTCCCAGGTTTCCGTAAACGGCTGCTTCTCCGTTGAGGTCACCAATTTCTGTATTGATCGCAAGTGATTTTTCGAGATATTCTTTGGCCTTGGCATAGTCTTTGAGAGAATGAAACACAGTTCCCAGGTTTCCGTAAACTGTTGCTTCTCCGTTTATGTCGCCAATTTGTATTCTAATCGCAAGTGCTTTTTCGAAATGTTCTTTGGCCTTGACATAGTCACCGAGAAAATGGAACACAGTTCCCAGGCTTCCGTAAGCTTCTGCTTCTCCGTTGAGGTCACCAATTTCTGTTTTGATCGTAAGTGCTTTTTCGAGGATATTCTATGACCTTAGCATAGTCACCGAGACTGGAACACATTTCCCAGGTTTTCGTAAACTGCTGCTTCTCCGTTGAGATCGCCAATTTCTAATCTAATTGCAAGAGATTTTTTGAGATATTCTTTGGCCTTGGCATAGTCACCGAGAGAATGGAACACGGTTCCCAGGCTTCCGTAAGCTTCTGCTTCTCCGTTGAGGTCACCAATTTCTGTTTTGATCGTAAGTGCTTTTTCGAGATATTCTATGGCCTTGGCATAGTCACCGAGAGACTGGAACACATTTCCCAGGTTTCCGTAATCTGTTGCTTCTCCGTTTAGACCACCAATTTCTGTATTGATCACAAGTAATTTTTCGAGATATTCTTTGGCCTTGGCATAGTCACCGAGAGAAAAAAACACTATTTCTAGGTTTCTGTAAGCTGTTGCTTCTTCGTTGAGGTCGCGAAGTTCTTTCCTAATCGCAAGTGATTTTTCGAGGTATTATTTAGCCTTGGCATAGTTACCGAGAGAAAAAAACATTGTTCCTAGGTTGCCGTAACAAGGACCTAATCCTTGCTTTTGTCCAGTTTCCATCATAATACTAAGTGCTTCCTTGTAAAGCGTCTGTGCCTCCTGGTTAGCTCAGTCGATAGAGCACCGGTCTGCAGAGCGGGAGGTCTCGGGTTCGAACCCCGGCCGGACCAACACTCAGGGTCTTAAAATAACTGAGGATGAAGGTGCTGCCTTTGCTATGACATCGGCAAATGGTTAGACCTTCACGTGGCTCGGATGACCACGTAGAAATGGCGGTCCCGTCTCCCATGGGGACGTAAAAGAACCACTGAGGACGTAACAAACCCTGGCTGTGACCACCCTCAGTGTAAGTACTTGTTCATGGGTGGGGTGGGTCTGATTGATTGTGAAGCGCATTTGAATATATATATATATATATAGAATTTGCGCTATACAAATGCATATACATATATATATATATATATATATATATATATAAATATTTACAATGACATTGATGCAGTTGCGCCATTACAAAGGCTACATTGCTATCTTTGACTCTTGCTCCACTTTTGCGATGTAAAACTAGAAGCTTTTTACCGCATTTTATCGCACTTGTGTAATCATTGATAAGACGGCACCCATTAAATATTTGACAATATACTGCTGTGATAATTAATCTGACTAATGTGTGTTCTTTTTCCAGAGCTCTGTTGTGGTGAAAAATCAAGCATTCCTTGCATAACTCGATGCCTTTTTTAACACGATTGGTGCTGATAAGGAAACTGGCAACAAGCACGGCAATATCAACGACTTGGATAATTTCTTCTATCTTGTCCATGACAGTTATTTCTAGAGTCCGTGAAGATAAAATAAAAACGAGTAAGTTGGATAGTATGTTGTTTTTTAATAACCTTTAAAGGATATCGAAGGTTAGTTCTTTATTTCATCTAACATTAAGAAAATTCAACATCACCATTATTTTATACTAATCGGTTAGAACATGGCCATACACACCCACTCAGCAAAATAGCGCCAGTATCCCGATGCTCTTTTTTCAATAAACCGTTTAAAATTTGCTAACAATTGAAGCTTGGGCTTTAAAACACCAGCAAAATTGTAGGGTAAATTTATTTTTGAGTTAAGTTTATGTTAGGTGAAATTAAAAGAAACGCTGGTCTCGTTTTTCCTGCTGTTACCCTGCTTGTCGGTTGAAGGACTTTAATGGGTAGCAATAACTGCCTCTAGTTCTCAGGGAACTAGGAAGCAAAATAATGCAACAGCTGCGAAGAAGCGGATACTAAACTTTGATACCGTAAAAGCATTACCATTCAAAGCTTGGTATGAAAATAGAAGCAACATCGTAAATAAAAAGCAAAGTGCTTCCAAAGAATGAACTGCAAACATTTGCGGTTTTTCTATTTTTTTTTTGCAGCCTAAGCGTATTAGAAAATTTGCGATAAATTGATGACGGATGATCCTACGCACGCACTTTTTGGCCTTTTTTTCGGAAATTGACGAATACTGTTCAAATGCATGATAGCCACTACAAAAACACACAATCACAACCTCTACCTGGAAATTATCAAAAAAGGAAGACAGGAATACACATCGTTACGTAGTCTAAATAGTCTTTGCAGGCCTGGTGATTTTTAACTGCGTTGTTATGTGTGATTACAGGGAACCGCGGCTCACGATCAGACCGCTAAGTGGCAAAATATAAGGATTGTATGGAACTTTAGCCACCGCTGATTTATTAAGCGAACGAAAAATGACAATAAACAGCCATTTAAGTTACATACCACATCAAACGTTGTCCTTTTTTCTTGACTGTCCTGTAGCCACTAAGCCACACTTTAATTTTTCATGTACTATTATACCATTATTACATGTAACTGGGGTGTTCGTAAGCCTGGGCTCTCTGTGTTGCGACTGTTTCAATCGCGTGACTTATTTCCTCGCGTGACATGAGTTGTTTCGCCGAAAATCACTTCCAGACATGAAGTGGAGTTCAAACTTTGATTATGTGGACAAAATTCTATGTTGTGACCATTCAACTGAAACCTCTTCAGTATTACATTCTTGTGGAAATATTTATCTTTCAATATTTTGGAGAATGAAATTGGGGATTTTTCGTGAATTTATATGTAGTTATAAAATTTAGACTTTGAAATGCACGATTTCATAATTTGAGACGTTTAGAGTAAAAATTGGCGATGTTACAACCGTTCAAAGATACGCTATTTTGCCCTAAAAATGGTTTTCAAATCGCGCGGCGAAAATGTCACGTGATGTGACGTAATGTTGGTTGCACGATCAGTTCAATAACCAGTTTGGCGACTCTGTCGCACGCATTTCGAGGAGTCTGGCTACGGGCGCAACCGAATCCCTAGACATCTTTCGGAGCGGCAAGAACTCACGGAGAGTCACTTTTTGCAACCAACATTACGTCACAACTCGACTCCAGTCCCTTGAATTTCGTGACCATTTTTAGGGCAAAATAGCTTCGAACGCTTGTAACATCGCTAATTTTTACCCTTAACTTCTCAAGTTTTGGAATCGTGCATTTCAAAGGCTAAATTTTATAAGTACATAAAAAAATTCGGTTCATATGCACTTTAAATAAGTTAATATCGTAGAAAGGGTTGTTGTTGTTCATCGTGGTGAACACACTAGTAAAGAAGTATTTTTCGTTTGTCTCACGATGTAGTCACTTCCGATGTGGATCGCGACGTTTCGACTGCATACTGCTAGTCTTCTTCAGGCGATGGGGTCGACTGGTTACGCGTCACCTTATGAAGCACGATGCTCTGCTGTGATTGGTTGGTTTTCAACAGCTGTGACTGGCGCATTTTTGATCCTCGTTGTTTCGGCGAATTGTTCCCTCGGCGGTCCTTAGTCGTACGGCTCTCCTGTTGTTGTGTTTCTTGATCGTGGGCATCCATGCTTCTGGAATTTCTATTCCACTGTCCCTGTTGATGTTGTTAGGGTTAACTCTTATGTGGATCGCCTCTTTGACCCTGCGTGTGTACCAATGAGGATCACGATCAATAAACTTTACTTCATTCCAAAGCGGGTGGTGTCCGGTGTTGTTGGCGTGCTCTGAAACGGCGGAGGTCTGGGTACGGGCGAATCGGATGTCTCGGTCATGCTCTTTTATTCTGTCTTGCATAGTTGTATTTCAATAAACTGAAATCTTGTTTTGGCTGAAATCTCCAAAAAACGCACGGTTCAAATGAGCTACAAAGGCGTAAACAGTCTTGCAGTTGGGTAGCTCTATTCTTTTGCATAAGCTGATTCTTGTGTCATTATATTACCAGAAATCGTAGAGTAATCAGCGGAGTACCTTAAAACGAGACTCGGGCGGCAAGGACTTCGGGAAAACAAGTTCCTTACGAACTCTTTTCTCTCAATTTAAGTACAGTTGACCTCTTGCAAGACAGTGAAAAAAAAAACCCTTCCTCCAAAATATCAGACATTTAATCTATTGCACTCATGGGTTTTAATTTTGGCGCTGAAAAATTTTTTTTGCCAGTCAATCTACCGCTAGGAGACCTGGAACGAGTTTATATACCGTCAAGGTTTAGAACAAAATCAAATATGGTGGCTGTTTCGAAGACCTTGGAGAGGTTTTGTTTGATGTTTTTCTTTTCCGTGTGTTCTCAAAATGGCTTCAGATCCCTAGCTTGAGGATGGACAGGTGTGTAGTGTTCAAGCGCTTTTGGAAGAATCTTATCGGCAGGAAATTATCCTGTTTATGGACGATTTAGATACATCGAACTCTCTTGCATATAATGCGAGTCGGAGCTATTTGACTCCGTTAAGGGTTGTTGCTCAAATCGACAAGCATTTGGCATGAATTACACCAGATTTGAGAGAATCTATGGAGCCTCGAAGAAGCTTAAAGTGAACGTATCGTGGGAAGTAAGAAGACTAATGCCTTTTAAGTTGATTGTATGTTAGAAGCATAGCTTGATCTCTACTGAACATGCAATGTATCTGGTGTCGGAAAAAGGGGATATTCCAGCTTCAATTTGATGTATTTTTGAAACATTTCGAATTTCCATACATTTTCTTCCACGATTTCGCCACCAATAACGACGTATTGCGCACGCGCGTCCGCCTTTTTGACCCAAATTTCCGACAATGGGCGGTTAAACAAGTTGTATTTCAGTAAACTAAAAGTGTACTGCCGCTTCTCTTTGTCTGAATAGTTCTTCTGTTTCAAGATACGAACGACCATAAGGTTACTATTTCTTCTCCGTTTCTGATACTTATTTTGCATGAATGTTGATAGCAATTTTACGACATTCGCGTTGATGAGATCACACAATACAGCTTTGCATACAAAAATACAAATCTTGATCGAGTTCGTCACCACTTCTTGTCGAAAGCAGGAAAACTTTAGTCCTACTTTTAAAATGGTAAAGATATTAAACAACAAAACACAGAATACAACTGATGCGAATAGTTTTCTCCTACAAAACCAAGTTTTATTCAATTTTGGCCGCATTCTTGGTTTGGCTTAAATCTTACAAAACTCCACAGTTCAAACGAAATATAAAAGTATTGGAGAAAATACTCATTCTCCATCTTCTATAATTTTTAACCCTATTCAGTCTGGGCTTTTTTGAGTGCTGTCCGCACAATGGAACGATTGCGTCATATGACGTAGTTATTAGACAATTAGATATACGGCGGCCATCTTGGATCCGCCATCTTGGATTTCTGAAATATTTTAAACCTCTAAAAACCGTCCAAATTGACTCAAAATTAATCAAAACCAATAAATAAACGCTAAATGACGAAAATATAAAAGTTATACCAATTAACATTGTTTTTCTTCATTCAAAGGTACAAATATGCAAATTTCAAAAAAACAGGGCTGTCAAAATCTTGTTGCCATGGAAACATCAAGTCACTTGATCAATACATTGTCATATGAAATTATTGCCAGATACATTTTAGGAAAAGTCACAAAGTTTGATGGCGTTTGAATACATATTAAAGAAGTTATGAATGTTAAAACTTAGCGCCCCTCCGCCAGGCTGAATAATAGGGTTAACATTTTACCATGCAGCACCGAGTATCTTTCCAGACTTTTGCTGAAGCCCATTCCTGTTTGTGGTGTTCAAAAAAATCATTTTATTTCTTCTATCCCTTCTTTAAACCTCTTCAAATTTCAAATTTCATTCAAATTCACGTGTACCCCCGTCTTAACTCATAAAAGAAAACTACAGTTTCTCTTTATCTCATTATACTTTTTCAGTTTCTTATATTCAACATACGAACGACCATAAAGCTATTATTGTTGCGTTCGACGAAAGAGACACATCCTAATTTCAACGCCTTTCTCGCGTAGCGGGACTGATTTGACAATTTTGGGCTTTTGACACCGATTTACCCACCGATATTTCAGGGGTCGAAAACTGGTACCTACTACCTGGTACTTGTACCTGTCTAAGGAAACAACACGGCGGCAGGGACCACCGACCTTCAGGTTGAAAAACCCTTGTAATCCGCAGTTAACATTTATAAACGGGGGCGAGGAGGAGGAAGGGTTATTTTACGGTATTAAATTCGTTAGCAGACACACGCGGGAATCACCGCTTTGCCGGCCGCTACCGGCTCGCGTTACCTCGCGCATTGTTCGTGGTCAAGTCAACTGTAGTCATACATTGTACGAGAGCTACTTCTGAGTTTCATCCATTGTCTTTTCTCTCTTTTCCCTTTAAAAATTGAAACCCGAGACTCGCTGCCGGGGATAATTAATGGTTAATACATGTACATTACATTACGGTTAACTGGCTAGACCAGTGTTTCCCGACCTGACGCTCATGAAATGATTACATTTTAAAACCGCACGGACAAACCATCTTCGTTCTGATGCCAATTCCTTCCAAAACGACTAAAGAAAGACACGGACACACCGGTAATTATTATTTTTTAATATATATAGATAGGCCAAGCCTAACAGCGTAGCACTTTGAACAAGCTTAAGTAAGGTGAAACTTAACTAAGGTGAAAGGTTGGAAGCACAAGAACTAAGATTGACGAACGGGCTATTTTCAATTTTAGCAATTCTCAAAAACACTATTACCCGACCGTCTGCACAGTACATTTAGACCGTACAAAAGTTCACAAAACAACTTTTCTCTGTCTAGAATAACTAGTACGACTACTTTCCGAATAAAATACAGTTTTTGTTTGTCAAAAATTGCCCGAGAAACTGATTTGGAAATCAAAATTGCAAAAATACACAAACATATTTGCATAAGGCGACGGGAGTGAAGACAGAAAATCTAAGTCTTGTTTTGTTTACATAAATCGCTTTTTAATCTATGTAATGAATGAACAAAGACATAAAAACGGACAACACAATCTTCTTTCGAAAAAATTTATTCAAATCTCCATTAATTTATGTTTAAAAGCAGAACACGTACCATTTATTGTGCATCAAGGCAGAGCTGTCCTGCAAAATGCAGCTAAAATGGTCTAGGATAGGTTAAAGGTTCCCCCGCCCCCCTCGGGTATAGAACATCTCGGAACATTTCGGAAGATCCCACAACATTCCGCAACATAAAAATAACAAAAAAAAAATAATATTAAAAGTATAAAAAAGCAAAAAAGTAGAAAAAGATGTTAATCTGTATTATTTATTATGGTCTTATTTATCCCCATATATAACAAATATGTTTGACTTTAAAAGTGGCAATGAATATTGATCTATATTAATTATTATCTTATCTCGGGGCTCCCCATATATAACATATTTACTTCCTGCGGCGAATACAAGAAAAAATTGAAATAATTAAAGAATTTGCAATTGCAAAAAAAATACTTGCCTACTTTTCGCCGAAAGTGGACAGTTCTTCTGTAATTAATATTAGTAAATTTATTAATGTAATCGTACGTTTGTATAGTCCGTGTAGTATGATATTGTAATGTTGTGATGTAAATAATGTTCTGTTTCAAAATAAAGTTGTTCATTATGAATATATATATATATATATATAGATATAGATATATACTTGAATTGTAGAGAAGTCAACAAACAATGCCAACCAAAAAGTCCTAAAATGAGGGATCACTGGAAGCGATCGTGGAGACTTGAATAATGTTGAAATAAACTAATTGTAAAGGTCAAGAAACCAACTTCGTATAGGTCTTTAGCTGTATTTGCTCTACGTTTCAGCCGTCGCGGCCTTCCTCAGGAGCGTACACTAGTTTGACAATAACGGTAACGGCTAGGTCAATATGAATTCAAATAATGCACTAACAATAAACGGTTAACTATGATGAAATGACTATGACTATGTCAAAGTAGTGTACACTCCTGAGGAAGGCCGCGACGGCCGAAACGTAGAGCAAATACAGCTAAAGACCTATAGGAAGTTGGTTTCTTGACCTTTACAATTAAATTATATATATATATATATATATATATATATATATATATATATATATATGTATGTATATAACATATTTTTCAGTTTAAAACATGTATGTTTAAAACAACTGTTTTCGTGACAGTGCTTGGATAAGCATTTCCAAACTAAACACAGAGGCAGATTTTTTTTGTATGTGTCAATGAATGCGTGACACACTTTTAAAAAGAAAACGCCATCTAGCTTTTGAAAAAAAATCGTGAATGATATAGTTTAAAAAAGGAAAAAAATGGATCTTTTGTTTTTGTTAAAATTGACGTTAAATTGAACGAAATGTTATGAAATTCTGTAATGCCGTGCTACGAAAATATAGCACCATTTCTAAATCATATTGATCGGTAATTTGATGTCATAAGAGTAAACAGTTTATATACTTGAAGTGCACCGGCTTGAGTATATATCAGCCCATAGTCGACTTTTCGAATAGCTGTGATATATATATATAAAACAGCTATACAACACTAAGCCTTTACTTCTCGAAATCAAATGTCACGTTATCTCCAATCAGCAGAAAAGGCGCCCACTGCCCTACTTTGGAAAATCCATTTCCTCTCATCCATTTCATGGCCTGGTGAAGTGATTCACTGGCACTTTCCCCACGAACAAGGTGTTTGTAGAAACGACTCATGAACTGCTTTGTTGCATCGTCTTCTATAGCCCATAGGGCCACCAACACGGAACGTGCACCAGATCCTAAGAACGCTCGAGCAATTCCAACAACTCCCTCCGCTCTGATCTGTCCACATGCACTGTGGCAACAGCTGAGGGCTACCAGTTTGGCTTGCAGTTGAACCTGTGAAATGTCAGCCATTGTCAATAAATAGTCTTCTTCTTGTGGAGTTCTGTTAATGGAAGGTGGAGGGGCAAGAACGATTTCTCCTCTTTCGGCATCCCCATGAGCAGCGACATGTATTAGACTCACTGAATTAATGCTTTGAAGAACCGCCTGCTTAGTTGCATGCTCTCCCAATAAAGGCTGCCCTCCGAGCAGTCGTCCAACCATCTCTGCTTCCTCTCTCGGAAAAGGCAGTTTTGATATCTTCTCAGGACGTCCCTTATAAAGCACGTGACCGACAACAGGGTCACCCACTATTAGTGTACCAGTCTGACTGTGATAGTCTGCTGGGCTGTCGTGGATAAGTTTCAGAGTCGTCAAAGAAGGAACGATTCGGATTCTAAAAGTCTCTGAAATATACTTATCACTTTCATTCGTTAACGCCGCAAATGGAACGTTGAACAAGGAGCGGTCAGGAACAATGATGATTTCAGGCTCATCCAATTGATCAACAACAGGAGCAATGATCATGTTGTAGCGGTCATTAAGAGTCGGGTGAAGTTGTTGGTTCTCGTCTTCCTCCTCTTCTACAAGGCGTAGTGCTGCAAGGCCATCTTCCTGAAATGATTTAGGCGTCGTGTTGATAACGTTTAAAGGAAACCAGGATCGATCTTCGCACTGCTCTTCAGCTAAGACGTGCAGCTTTCTAAAGTTTTCGCTAGCAAAAACTTTGTGCACACTTGTTATCGATGCTTTGTTAAACAAACAGTTATTGACGTTCATTTTTCGCAGGCTTGTTGGTTTGTTTGCATTAAGGATCCACAAATATATCATTTGTCCATAATAGGAAATGTATAGACAAATGCAGTTACGTTCACTTTTCTTCAACTTTTCAATACCAACCAATATCTGTGTATTGACTGATATTTGTTTTTCCACGGAGTACTGAGATGACATTAAGTCTACCAGTGCTCTTGCCCGTCCAAGCTCTGAAGCGTAAAGAGCCTTATCAGGATTTTCAATAGCACAAAACAGTCTGCTGAGCAACTGGTAGGAATCAACATACTTGTCAAAAAGATAAATCTTAAATTGGTCATTATCTTTTAGGGAACTTCGCATATCTTCAAACTTATTAATGCTGGCAAAGAGATGAAACTTAGCTTCGTGTATGTTTCCTTCCAGTAGCATTAGATGTGAAAGGTTAGCGCGGTTTCTTACCTCCATTGCAATGGATTCCGTGTCTTTACTCATCGCAATTGATTTTTCGAGATATTCTTTAGCCTTGGCATAGTCACCGAGAGGCCAGGACACCTCTCCCAGGTTTCCGTAATCTGTTGCTTCTCCGTTTAGGTCCCCAATTTCTGTGCTAATCGCAAGTGCTTTTTCGAAATATTCTTTGGCCTTGGCATAGTCGCCAAGAGAATGGAACACAGTTCCCAGGTTTCCGAAATTTTCTCCTTCTCCGTTTAGGTCGCCAATTTCTATTTTAATCGCAAGAGATTTTTCGAGATAATCTTTAGCCTTGGCACAGTCACCGAGGGAACGGAACACAATTCCCAGGCTTCCGTAATTTGTTGCTTCTCCGTTTAGGTTACCAATTTCTGTATTGATCGCAAGAGATTTTTCGAGATATTCTTTGGCCTTGGCATAGTCACCGAGAGAATGGAACACAGTTCCAAGGTTTCCGTAATCTGATGCTTCTCCGTTTAGGTCACCAATTTCTGCATTGATCGCAAGTGATTTTTCGACATATTCTTTGGCCTTGGCATAGTCACCGAGAGAATGGAACACAGTTCCAAGGTTTCCGTAAACTGTTGCTTCTCCGTTTAGGTCGCCAATTTTTATGCTAATCGCAAGAGATTTTTCGAGATATTCTTTAGCCTTGGCATAGTCACCGAGAGAATGTAACACAATTCCCAGGTTTCCGTAATCTGATGCTTCTCCGTTTAGGTCGCCAATTTCTATTCTAATCGCAAGTGCTTTTTCGAGATATTGTTTGGCCTTGGCATAGTCACCGAGAGAATGGAACACAGTTCCAAGGTTTCCGTAAACTGTTGCTTCTCCGTTTAGGTCACCAATTTTTATTCTAATCGCAAGAGATTTTTCGAGATATTCTTTAGCCTTGGCATAGTCACCGAGAGAATGTAACACAATTCCCAGGTTTCCGTAATCTGATGCTTCTCCGTTTAGGTCGCCAATTTCTATTCTAATCGCAAGTGCTTTTTCGAGATATTGTTTGGCCTTGGCATAGTCACCGAGAGAATGGAACACAGTTCCCAGGTTTCCGTAAACTCTTGCTTCTCCGTTTAGGTCGCCAATTTCCATTCTAATCGCAAGTACTTTTGCGAAATGTTCTTTGGCCTTGGCATAGTCACCGAGAGAATGGAACACAGTTCCCAGGCTTCCGTAAGCTGCTGCTTCTCCGTTGAGGTCACCAATTTCTGTTTTGATCGTAAGTGCTTTTTCGAGATATTCTATGGCCTTGGCGTAGTCACCGAGAGACTGGAACACATTTCCCAGGTTTCCGTAAACTGCTGCTTCTCCGTTGAGATCGCCAGTTTCTGTTGTGATCGTAAGGGATTTTCCGAGATATTCTTTGGCTTTGGCATAGTCACCGAGAGACTGGAACACATTTCCCAGGTTTCCGTAAACGGCTGCTTCTCCGTTGAGGTCACCAATTTCTCTTCTAATCGCAAGTGATTTTTCGAGATATTCTTTGGCCTTGGCATAGTCACCGAGAGAATGGAACACAATTCCCAGGTTTCCGTAATCTCTTGCTTCTCCGTTTAGGTCACCAATATCTGTATTGATCGCAAGTGATTTTTCGAGATATTCTTTGGCCTTGGCATAGTCACCGAGAGACTCGAACACCTTTCCCAGGTTTCCGTAAACGGCTGCTTCTCCGTGAGGTCGCCAACTTCTATTCTAATCGCAAGAGATTTTTTGAGATATTCCTTGGCCTTGACATAGTCACCGAGAAAATGGAACACAGTTCCCAGGTTTCCGCAATCCCTTGCTTCTCCGTTTAGGTCACCAATTTCTGTATTGATCGTAAGTGATTTTTCGAGATATTCTTTAGCCTTGGCATAGTTAACAAGAGACTGGAACACCTCTCCCAGGTTTCTGTAAACTGCTGCTTTTCCTTTGAGGTCGCCAATTTCTATTCTAATCGCAAGAGATTTTTCGAGATATTCTTTGGCCTTGGCATAGTCACCGAGAGAATGGAACACAGTTCCCAGGTTTCCGTAATCTCTTGCTTCTCCGTTTAGGTCACCAATATCTGTATTGATCGCAAGTGATTTTTCGAGATATTCTTTAGCCTTGGCATTGTCACCGAGAGAATGGAACACAGTTCCCAGGTTTCCATAAACGTTTGCTTCTCCGTTTAAGTCGCCAATTTCTATTCTAATCGCAAGAGATTTTTCGAGATATTTTTGGCCTTGGCATAGTCACTCAGAGAATGGAACACAATTCCCAGGTTTCCGTAATCTGTTGCTTCTCCTTTTAGGTCGCCAATTTCTGTGGTAATCGCAAGTGTTTTTTCGTGATATTCTTTGGCCTTGGCATAGTCACCGAGGAAATGGAACACAGTTCCCAGGTGTCCGTAAACTGTTGCTTCTCCGTTTAGGTCGCCAATTTCTCTTCTAATCGCAAGAGATTTTTCGAGATATTCTTTGGCTTTGGCATAGTCACCGAGAGACTGGAACACATTTCCCAGGTTTCCGTAAACGGCTGCTTCTCCGTTGAGGTCACCAATTTCTGTATTGATCGCAAGTGATTTTTCGAGATATTCTTTGGCCTTGGCATAGTCTTTGAGAGAATGAAACACAGTTCCCAGGTTTCCGTAAACTGTTGCTTCTCCGTTTATGTCGCCAATTTGTATTCTAATCGCAAGTGCTTTTTCGAAATGTTCTTTGGCCTTGACATAGTCACCGAGAAAATGGAACACAGTTCCCAGGCTTCCGTAAGCTTCTGCTTCTCCGTTGAGGTCACCAATTTCTGTTTTGATCGTAAGTGCTTTTTCGAGGATATTCTATGACCTTAGCATAGTCACCGAGACTGGAACACATTTCCCAGGTTTTCGTAAACTGCTGCTTCTCCGTTGAGATCGCCAATTTCTAATCTAATTGCAAGAGATTTTTTGAGATATTCTTTGGCCTTGGCATAGTCACCGAGAGAATGGAACACGGTTCCCAGGCTTCCGTAAGCTTCTGCTTCTCCGTTGAGGTCACCAATTTCTGTTTTGATCGTAAGTGCTTTTTCGAGATATTCTATGGCCTTGGCATAGTCACCGAGAGACTGGAACACATTTCCCAGGTTTCCGTAATCTGTTGCTTCTCCGTTTAGACCACCAATTTCTGTATTGATCACAAGTAATTTTTCGAGATATTCTTTGGCCTTGGCATAGTCACCGAGAGAAAAAAACACTATTTCTAGGTTTCTGTAAGCTGTTGCTTCTTCGTTGAGGTCGCGAAGTTCTTTCCTAATCGCAAGTGATTTTTCGAGGTATTATTTAGCCTTGGCATAGTTACCGAGAGAAAAAAACATTGTTCCTAGGTTGCCGTAACAAGGACCTAATCCTTGCTTTTGTCCAGTTTCCATCATAATACTAAGTGCTTCCTTGTAAAGCGTCTGTGCCTCCTGGTTAGCTCAGTCGATAGAGCACCGGTCTGCAGAGCGGGAGGTCTCGGGTTCGAACCCCGGCCGGACCAACACTCAGGGTCTTAAAATAACTGAGGATGAAGGTGCTGCCTTTGCTATGACATCGGCAAATGGTTAGACCTTCACGTGGCTCGGATGACCACGTAGAAATGGCGGTCCCGTCTCCCATGGGGACGTAAAAGAACCACTGAGGACGTAACAAACCCTGGCTGTGACCACCCTCAGTGTAAGTACTTGTTGTGGGTGGGGTGGGTCTGATTGATTGTGAAGCGCATTTGAATATATATATATATATATAGAATTTGCGCTATACAAATGCATATACATATATATATATATATATATATATATAAATATTTACAATGACATTGATGCAGTTGCGCCATTACAAAGGCTACATTGCTATCTTTGACTCTTGCTCCACTTTTGCGATGTAAAACTAGAAGCTTTTTACCGCATTTTATCGCACTTGTGTAATCATTGATAAGACGGCACCCATTAAATATTTGACAATATACTGCTGTGATAATTAATCTGACTAATGTGTGTTCTTTTTCCAGAGCTCTGTTGTGGTGAAAAATCAAGCATTCCTTGCATAACTCGATGCCTTTTTTAACACGATTGGTGCTGATAAGGAAACTGGCAACAAGCACGGCAATATCAACGACTTGGATAATTTCTTCTATCTTGTCCATGACAGTTATTTCTAGAGTCCGTGAAGATAAAATAAAAACGAGTAAGTTGGATAGTATGTTGTTTTTTAATAACCTTTAAAGGATATCGAAGGTTAGTTCTTTATTTCATCTAACATTAAGAAAATTCAACATCACCATTATTTTATACTAATCGGTTAGAACATGGCCATACACACCCACTCAGCAAAATAGCGCCAGTATCCCGATGCTCTTTTTTCAATAAACCGTTTAAAATTTGCTAACAATTGAAGCTTGGGCTTTAAAACACCAGCAAAATTGTAGGGTAAATTTATTTTTGAGTTAAGTTTATGTTAGGTGAAATTAAAAGAAACGCTGGTCTCGTTTTTCCTGCTGTTACCCTGCTTGTCGGTTGAAGGACTTTAATGGGTAGCAATAACTGCCTCTAGTTCTCAGGGAACTAGGAAGCAAAATAATGCAACAGCTGCGAAGAAGCGGATACTAAACTTTGATACCGTAAAAGCATTACCATTCAAAGCTTGGTATGAAAATAGAAGCAACATCGTAAATAAAAAGCAAAGTGCTTCCAAAGAATGAACTGCAAACATTTGCGGTTTTTCTATTTTTTTTTTGCAGCCTAAGCGTATTAGAAAATTTGCGATAAATTGATGACGGATGATCCTACGCACGCACTTTTTGGCCTTTTTTTCGGAAATTGACGAATACTGTTCAAATGCATGATAGCCACTACAAAAACACACAATCACAACCTCTACCTGGAAATTATCAAAAAAGGAAGACAGGAATACACATCGTTACGTAGTCTAAATAGTCTTTGCAGGCCTGGTGATTTTTAACTGCGTTGTTATGTGTGATTACAGGGAACCGCGGCTCACGATCAGACCGCTAAGTGGCAAAATATAAGGATTGTATGGAACTTTAGCCACCGCTGATTTATTAAGCGAACGAAAAATGACAATAAACAGCCATTTAAGTTACATACCACATCAAACGTTGTCCTTTTTTCTTGACTGTCCTGTAGCCACTAAGCCACACTTTAATTTTTCATGTACTATTATACCATTATTACATGTAACTGGGGTGTTCGTAAGCCTGGGCTCTCTGTGTTGCGACTGTTTCAATCGCGTGACTTATTTCCTCGCGTGACATGAGTTGTTTCGCCGAAAATCACTTCCAGACATGAAGTGGAGTTCAAACTTTGATTATGTGGACAAAATTCTATGTTGTGACCATTCAACTGAAACCTCTTCAGTATTACATTCTTGTGGAAATATTTATCTTTCAATATTTTGGAGAATGAAATTGGGGATTTTTCGTGAATTTATATGTAGTTATAAAATTTAGACTTTGAAATGCACGATTTCATAATTTGAGACGTTTAGAGTAAAAATTGGCGATGTTACAACCGTTCAAAGATACGCTATTTTGCCCTAAAAATGGTTTTCAAATCGCGCGGCGAAAATGTCACGTGATGTGACGTAATGTTGGTTGCACGATCAGTTCAATAACCAGTTTGGCGACTCTGTCGCACGCATTTCGAGGAGTCTGGCTACGGGCGCAACCGAATCCCTAGACATCTTTCGGAGCGGCAAGAACTCACGGAGAGTCACTTTTTGCAACCAACATTACGTCACAACTCGACTCCAGTCCCTTGAATTTCGTGACCATTTTTAGGGCAAAATAGCTTCGAACGCTTGTAACATCGCTAATTTTTACCCTTAACTTCTCAAGTTTTGGAATCGTGCATTTCAAAGGCTAAATTTTATAAGTACATAAAAAAATTCGGTTCATATGCACTTTAAATAAGTTAATATCGTAGAAAGGGTTGTTGTTGTTCATCGTGGTGAACACACTAGTAAAGAAGTATTTTTCGTTTGTCTCACGATGTAGTCACTTCCGATGTGGATCGCGACGTTTCGACTGCATACTGCTAGTCTTCTTCAGGCGATGGGGTCGACTGGTTACGCGTCACCTTATGAAGCACGATGCTCTGCTGTGATTGGTTGGTTTTCAACAGCTGTGACTGGCGCATTTTTGATCCTCGTTGTTTCGGCGAATTGTTCCCTCGGCGGTCCTTAGTCGTACGGCTCTCCTGTTGTTGTGTTTCTTGATCGTGGGCATCCATGCTTCTGGAATTTCTATTCCACTGTCCCTGTTGATGTTGTTAGGGTTAACTCTTATGTGGATCGCCTCTTTGACCCTGCGTGTGTACCAATGAGGATCACGATCAATAAACTTTACTTCATTCCAAAGCGGGTGGTGTCCGGTGTTGTTGGCGTGCTCTGAAACGGCGGAGGTCTGGGTACGGGCGAATCGGATGTCTCGGTCATGCTCTTTTATTCTGTCTTGCATAGTTGTATTTCAATAAACTGAAATCTTGTTTTGGCTGAAATCTCCAAAAAACGCACGGTTCAAATGAGCTACAAAGGCGTAAACAGTCTTGCAGTTGGGTAGCTCTATTCTTTTGCATAAGCTGATTCTTGTGTCATTATATTACCAGAAATCGTAGAGTAATCAGCGGAGTACCTTAAAACGAGACTCGGGCGGCAAGGACTTCGGGAAAACAAGTTCCTTACGAACTCTTTTCTCTCAATTTAAGTACAGTTGACCTCTTGCAAGACAGTGAAAAAAAAAACCCTTCCTCCAAAATATCAGACATTTAATCTATTGCACTCATGGGTTTTAATTTTGGCGCTGAAAAATTTTTTTTGCCAGTCAATCTACCGCTAGGAGACCTGGAACGAGTTTATATACCGTCAAGGTTTAGAACAAAATCAAATATGGTGGCTGTTTCGAAGACCTTGGAGAGGTTTTGTTTGATGTTTTTCTTTTCCGTGTGTTCTCAAAATGGCTTCAGATCCCTAGCTTGAGGATGGACAGGTGTGTAGTGTTCAAGCGCTTTTGGAAGAATCTTATCGGCAGGAAATTATCCTGTTTATGGACGATTTAGATACATCGAACTCTCTTGCATATAATGCGAGTCGGAGCTATTTGACTCCGTTAAGGGTTGTTGCTCAAATCGACAAGCATTTGGCATGAATTACACCAGATTTGAGAGAATCTATGGAGCCTCGAAGAAGCTTAAAGTGAACGTATCGTGGGAAGTAAGAAGACTAATGCCTTTTAAGTTGATTGTATGTTAGAAGCATAGCTTGATCTCTACTGAACATGCAATGTATCTGGTGTCGGAAAAAGGGGATATTCCAGCTTCAATTTGATGTATTTTTGAAACATTTCGAATTTCCATACATTTTCTTCCACGATTTCGCCACCAATAACGACGTATTGCGCACGCGCGTCCGCCTTTTTGACCCAAATTTCCGACAATGGGCGGTTAAACAAGTTGTATTTCAGTAAACTAAAAGTGTACTGCCGCTTCTCTTTGTCTGAATAGTTCTTCTGTTTCAAGATACGAACGACCATAAGGTTACTATTTCTTCTCCGTTTCTGATACTTATTTTGCATGAATGTTGATAGCAATTTTACGACATTCGCGTTGATGAGATCACACAATACAGCTTTGCATACAAAAATACAAATCTTGATCGAGTTCGTCACCACTTCTTGTCGAAAGCAGGAAAACTTTAGTCCTACTTTTAAAATGGTAAAGATATTAAACAACAAAACACAGAATACAACTGATGCGAATAGTTTTCTCCTACAAAACCAAGTTTTATTCAATTTTGGCCGCATTCTTGGTTTGGCTTAAATCTTACAAAACTCCACAGTTCAAACGAAATATAAAAGTATTGGAGAAAATACTCATTCTCCATCTTCTATAATTTTTAACCCTATTCAGTCTGGGCTTTTTTGAGTGCTGTCCGCACAATGGAACGATTGCGTCATATGACGTAGTTATTAGACAATTAGATATACGGCGGCCATCTTGGATCCGCCATCTTGGATTTCTGAAATATTTTAAACCTCTAAAAACCGTCCAAATTGACTCAAAATTAATCAAAACCAATAAATAAACGCTAAATGACGAAAATATAAAAGTTATACCAATTAACATTGTTTTTCTTCATTCAAAGGTACAAATATGCAAATTTCAAAAAAACAGGGCTGTCAAAATCTTGTTGCCATGGAAACATCAAGTCACTTGATCAATACATTGTCATATGAAATTATTGCCAGATACATTTTAGGAAAAGTCACAAAGTTTGATGGCGTTTGAATACATATTAAAGAAGTTATGAATGTTAAAACTTAGCGCCCCTCCGCCAGGCTGAATAATAGGGTTAACATTTTACCATGCAGCACCGAGTATCTTTCCAGACTTTTGCTGAAGCCCATTCCTGTTTGTGGTGTTCAAAAAATCATTTTATTTCTTCTATCCCTTCTTTAAACCTCTTCAAATTTCAAATTTCATTCAAATTCACGTGTACCCCCGTCTTAACTCATAAAAGAAAACTACAGTTTCTCTTTATCTCATTATACTTTTTCAGTTTCTTATATTCAACATACGAACGACCATAAAGCTATTATTGTTGCGTTCGACGAAAGAGACACATCCTAATTTCAACGCCTTTCTCGCGTAGCGGGACTGATTTGACAATTTTGGGCTTTTGACACCGATTTACCCACCGATATTTCAGGGGTCGAAAACTGGTACCTACTACCTGGTACTTGTACCTGTCTAAGGAAACAACACGGCGGCAGGGACCACCGACCTTCAGGTTGAAAAACCCTTGTAATCCGCAGTTAACATTTATAAACGGGGGCGAGGAGGAGGAAGGGTTATTTTACGGTATTAAATTCGTTAGCAGACACACGCGGGAATCACCGCTTTGCCGGCCGCTACCGGCTCGCGTTACCTCGCGCATTGTTCGTGGTCAAGTCAACTGTAGTCATACATTGTACGAGAGCTACTTCTGAGTTTCATCCATTGTCTTTTCTCTCTTTTCCCTTTAAAAATTGAAACCCGAGACTCGCTGCCGGGGATAATTAATGGTTAATACATGTACATTACATTACGGTTAACTGGCTAGACCAGTGTTTCCCGACCTGACGCTCATGAAATGATTACATTTTAAAACCGCACGGACAAACCATCTTCGTTCTGATGCCAATTCCTTCCAAAACGACTAAAGAAAGACACGGACACACCGGTAATTATTATTTTTTAATATATATAGATAGGCCAAGCCTAACAGCGTAGCACTTTGAACAAGCTTAAGTAAGGTGAAACTTAACTAAGGTGAAAGGTTGGAAGCACAAGAACTAAGATTGACGAACGGGCTATTTTCAATTTTAGCAATTCTCAAAAACACTATTACCCGACCGTCTGCACAGTACATTTAGACCGTACAAAAGTTCACAAAAACAACTTTTCTCTGTCTAGAATAACTAGTACGACTACTTTCCGAATAAAATACAGTTTTTGTTTGTCAAAAATTGCCCGAGAAACTGATTTGGAAATCAAAATTGCAAAAATACACAAACATATTTGCATAAGGCGACGGGAGTGAAGACAGAAAATCTAAGTCTTGTTTTGTTTACATAAAATCGCTTTTTAATCTATGTAATGAATGAACAAAGACATAAAAACGGACAACACAATCTTCTTTCGAAAAAATTTATTCAAATCTCCATTAATTTATGTTTAAAAGCAGAACACGTACCATTTATTGTGCATCAAGGCAGAGCTGTCCTGCAAAATGCAGCTAAAATGGTCTAGGATAGGTTAAAGGTTCCCCCGCCCCCCTCGGGTATAGAACATCTCGGAACATTTCGGAAGATCCCACAACATTCCGCAACATAAAAATAACAAAAAAAAAATAATATTAAAAGTATAAAAAAGCAAAAAAGTAGAAAAAGATGTTAATCTGTATTATTTATTATGGTCTTATTTATCCCCATATATAACAAATATGTTTGACTTTAAAAGTGGCAATGAATATTGATCTATATTAATTATTATCTTATCTCGGGGCTCCCCATATATAACATATTTACTTCCTGCGGCGAATACAAGAAAAAATTGAAATAATTAAAGAATTTGCAATTGCAAAAAAAATACTTGCCTACTTTTCGCCGAAAGTGGACAGTTCTTCTGTAATTAATATTAGTAAATTTATTAATGTAATCGTACGTTTGTATAGTCCGTGTAGTATGATATTGTAATGTTGTGATGTAAATAATGTTCTGTTTCAAAATAAAGTTGTTCATTATGAATATATATATATATATATATAGATATAGATATATACTTGAATTGTAGAGAAGTCAACAAACAATGCCAACCAAAAAGTCCTAAAATGAGGGATCACTGGAAGCGATCGTGGAGACTTGAATAATGTTGAAATAAACTAATTGTAAAGGTCAAGAAACCAACTTCGTATAGGTCTTTAGCTGTATTTGCTCTACGTTTCAGCCGTCGCGGCCTTCCTCAGGAGCGTACACTAGTTTGACAATAACGGTAACGGCTAGGTCAATATGAATTCAAATAATGCACTAACAATAAACGGTTAACTATGATGAAATGACTATGACTATGTCAAAGTAGTGTACACTCCTGAGGAAGGCCGCGACGGCCGAAACGTAGAGCAAATACAGCTAAAGACCTATAGGAAGTTGGTTTCTTGACCTTTACAATTAAATTATATATATATATATATATATATATATATATATATATATATATATGTATGTATATAACATATTTTTCAGTTTAAAACATGTATGTTTAAAACAACTGTTTTCGTGACAGTGCTTGGATAAGCATTTCCAAACTAAACACAGAGGCAGATTTTTTTTGTATGTGTCAATGAATGCGTGACACACTTTTAAAAAGAAAACGCCATCTAGCTTTTGAAAAAAAATCGTGAATGATATAGTTTAAAAAAGGAAAAAAATGGATCTTTTGTTTTTGTTAAAATTGACGTTAAATTGAACGAAATGTTATGAAATTCTGTAATGCCGTGCTACGAAAATATAGCACCATTTCTAAATCATATTGATCGGTAATTTGATGTCATAAGAGTAAACAGTTTATATACTTGAAGTGCACCGGCTTGAGTATATATCAGCCCATAGTCGACTTTTCGAATAGCTGTGATATATATATATAAAACAGCTATACAACACTAAGCCTTTACTTCTCGAAATCAAATGTCACGTTATCTCCAATCAGCAGAAAAGGCGCCCACTGCCCTACTTTGGAAAATCCATTTCCTCTCATCCATTTCATGGCCTGGTGAAGTGATTCACTGGCACTTTCCCCACGAACAAGGTGTTTGTAGAAACGACTCATGAACTGCTTTGTTGCATCGTCTTCTATAGCCCATAGGGCCACCAACACGGAACGTGCACCAGATCCTAAGAACGCTCGAGCAATTCCAACAACTCCCTCCGCTCTGATCTGTCCACATGCACTGTGGCAACAGCTGAGGGCTACCAGTTTGGCTTGCAGTTGAACCTGTGAAATGTCAGCCATTGTCAATAAATAGTCTTCTTCTTGTGGAGTTCTGTTAATGGAAGGTGGAGGGGCAAGAACGATTTCTCCTCTTTCGGCATCCCCATGAGCAGCGACATGTATTAGACTCACTGAATTAATGCTTTGAAGAACCGCCTGCTTAGTTGCATGCTCTCCCAATAAAGGCTGCCCTCCGAGCAGTCGTCCAACCATCTCTGCTTCCTCTCTCGGAAAAGGCAGTTTTGATATCTTCTCAGGACGTCCCTTATAAAGCACGTGACCGACAACAGGGTCACCCACTATTAGTGTACCAGTCTGACTGTGATAGTCTGCTGGGCTGTCGTGGATAAGTTTCAGAGTCGTCAAAGAAGGAACGATTCGGATTCTAAAAGTCTCTGAAATATACTTATCACTTTCATTCGTTAACGCCGCAAATGGAACGTTGAACAAGGAGCGGTCAGGAACAATGATGATTTCAGGCTCATCCAATTGATCAACAACAGGAGCAATGATCATGTTGTAGCGGTCATTAAGAGTCGGGTGAAGTTGTTGGTTCTCGTCTTCCTCCTCTTCTACAAGGCGTAGTGCTGCAAGGCCATCTTCCTGAAATGATTTAGGCGTCGTGTTGATAACGTTTAAAGGAAACCAGGATCGATCTTCGCACTGCTCTTCAGCTAAGACGTGCAGCTTTCTAAAGTTTTCGCTAGCAAAAACTTTGTGCACACTTGTTATCGATGCTTTGTTAAACAAACAGTTATTGACGTTCATTTTTCGCAGGCTTGTTGGTTTGTTTGCATTAAGGATCCACAAATATATCATTTGTCCATAATAGGAAATGTATAGACAAATGCAGTTACGTTCACTTTTCTTCAACTTTTCAATACCAACCAATATCTGTGTATTGACTGATATTTGTTTTTCCACGGAGTACTGAGATGACATTAAGTCTACCAGTGCTCTTGCCCGTCCAAGCTCTGAAGCGTAAAGAGCCTTATCAGGATTTTCAATAGCACAAAACAGTCTGCTGAGCAACTGGTAGGAATCAACATACTTGTCAAAAAGATAAATCTTAAATTGGTCATTATCTTTTAGGGAACTTCGCATATCTTCAAACTTATTAATGCTGGCAAAGAGATGAAACTTAGCTTCGTGTATGTTTCCTTCCAGTAGCATTAGATGTGAAAGGTTAGCGCGGTTTCTTACCTCCATTGCAATGGATTCCGTGTCTTTACTCATCGCAATTGATTTTTCGAGATATTCTTTAGCCTTGGCATAGTCACCGAGAGGCCAGGACACCTCTCCCAGGTTTCCGTAATCTGTTGCTTCTCCGTTTAGGTCCCCAATTTCTGTGCTAATCGCAAGTGCTTTTTCGAAATATTCTTTGGCCTTGGCATAGTCGCCAAGAGAATGGAACACAGTTCCCAGGTTTCCGAAATTTTCTCCTTCTCCGTTTAGGTCGCCAATTTCTATTTTAATCGCAAGAGATTTTTCGAGATAATCTTTAGCCTTGGCACAGTCACCGAGGGAACGGAACACAATTCCCAGGCTTCCGTAATTTGTTGCTTCTCCGTTTAGGTTACCAATTTCTGTATTGATCGCAAGAGATTTTTCGAGATATTCTTTGGCCTTGGCATAGTCACCGAGAGAATGGAACACAGTTCCAAGGTTTCCGTAATCTGATGCTTCTCCGTTTAGGTCACCAATTTCTGCATTGATCGCAAGTGATTTTTCGACATATTCTTTGGCCTTGGCATAGTCACCGAGAGAATGGAACACAGTTCCAAGGTTTCCGTAAACTGTTGCTTCTCCGTTTAGGTCGCCAATTTTTATGCTAATCGCAAGAGATTTTTCGAGATATTCTTTAGCCTTGGCATAGTCACCGAGAGAATGTAACACAATTCCCAGGTTTCCGTAATCTGATGCTTCTCCGTTTAGGTCGCCAATTTCTATTCTAATCGCAAGTGCTTTTTCGAGATATTGTTTGGCCTTGGCATAGTCACCGAGAGAATGGAACACAGTTCCAAGGTTTCCGTAAACTGTTGCTTCTCCGTTTAGGTCACCAATTTTTATTCTAATCGCAAGAGATTTTTCGAGATATTCTTTAGCCTTGGCATAGTCACCGAGAGAATGTAACACAATTCCCAGGTTTCCGTAATCTGATGCTTCTCCGTTTAGGTCGCCAATTTCTATTCTAATCGCAAGTGCTTTTTCGAGATATTGTTTGGCCTTGGCATAGTCACCGAGAGAATGGAACACAGTTCCCAGGTTTCCGTAAACTCTTGCTTCTCCGTTTAGGTCGCCAATTTCCATTCTAATCGCAAGTACTTTTGCGAAATGTTCTTTGGCCTTGGCATAGTCACCGAGAGAATGGAACACAGTTCCCAGGCTTCCGTAAGCTGCTGCTTCTCCGTTGAGGTCACCAATTTCTGTTTTGATCGTAAGTGCTTTTTCGAGATATTCTATGGCCTTGGCGTAGTCACCGAGAGACTGGAACACATTTCCCAGGTTTCCGTAAACTGCTGCTTCTCCGTTGAGATCGCCAGTTTCTGTTGTGATCGTAAGGGATTTTCCGAGATATTCTTTGGCTTTGGCATAGTCACCGAGAGACTGGAACACATTTCCCAGGTTTCCGTAAACGGCTGCTTCTCCGTTGAGGTCACCAATTTCTCTTCTAATCGCAAGTGATTTTTCGAGATATTCTTTGGCCTTGGCATAGTCACCGAGAGAATGGAACACAATTCCCAGGTTTCCGTAATCTCTTGCTTCTCCGTTTAGGTCACCAATATCTGTATTGATCGCAAGTGATTTTTCGAGATATTCTTTGGCCTTGGCATAGTCACCGAGAGACTCGAACACCTTTCCCAGGTTTCCGTAAACGGCTGCTTCTCCGTTGAGGTCGCCAACTTCTATTCTAATCGCAAGAGATTTTTTGAGATATTCCTTGGCCTTGACATAGTCACCGAGAAAATGGAACACAGTTCCCAGGTTTCCGCAATCCCTTGCTTCTCCGTTTAGGTCACCAATTTCTGTATTGATCGTAAGTGATTTTTCGAGATATTCTTTAGCCTTGGCATAGTTAACAAGAGACTGGAACACCTCTCCCAGGTTTCTGTAAACTGCTGCTTTTCCTTTGAGGTCGCCAATTTCTATTCTAATCGCAAGAGATTTTTCGAGATATTCTTTGGCCTTGGCATAGTCACCGAGAGAATGGAACACAGTTCCCAGGTTTCCGTAATCTCTTGCTTCTCCGTTTAGGTCACCAATATCTGTATTGATCGCAAGTGATTTTTCGAGATATTCTTTAGCCTTGGCATTGTCACCGAGAGAATGGAACACAGTTCCCAGGTTTCCATAAACGTTTGCTTCTCCGTTTAAGTCGCCAATTTCTATTCTAATCGCAAGAGATTTTTCGAGATATTCTTTGGCCTTGGCATAGTCACTCAGAGAATGGAACACAATTCCCAGGTTTCCGTAATCTGTTGCTTCTCCTTTTAGGTCGCCAATTTCTGTGGTAATCGCAAGTGTTTTTTCGTGATATTCTTTGGCCTTGGCATAGTCACCGAGGAAATGGAACACAGTTCCCAGGTGTCCGTAAACTGTTGCTTCTCCGTTTAGGTCGCCAATTTCTCTTCTAATCGCAAGAGATTTTTCGAGATATTCTTTGGCTTTGGCATAGTCACCGAGAGACTGGAACACATTTCCCAGGTTTCCGTAAACGGCTGCTTCTCCGTTGAGGTCACCAATTTCTGTATTGATCGCAAGTGATTTTTCGAGATATTCTTTGGCCTTGGCATAGTCTTTGAGAGAATGAAACACAGTTCCCAGGTTTCCGTAAACTGTTGCTTCTCCGTTTATGTCGCCAATTTGTATTCTAATCGCAAGTGCTTTTTCGAAATGTTCTTTGGCCTTGACATAGTCACCGAGAAAATGGAACACAGTTCCCAGGCTTCCGTAAGCTTCTGCTTCTCCGTTGAGGTCACCAATTTCTGTTTTGATCGTAAGTGCTTTTTCGAGGATATTCTATGACCTTAGCATAGTCACCGAGACTGGAACACATTTCCCAGGTTTTCGTAAACTGCTGCTTCTCCGTTGAGATCGCCAATTTCTAATCTAATTGCAAGAGATTTTTTGAGATATTCTTTGGCCTTGGCATAGTCACCGAGAGAATGGAACACGGTTCCCAGGCTTCCGTAAGCTTCTGCTTCTCCGTTGAGGTCACCAATTTCTGTTTTGATCGTAAGTGCTTTTTCGAGATATTCTATGGCCTTGGCATAGTCACCGAGAGACTGGAACACATTTCCCAGGTTTCCGTAATCTGTTGCTTCTCCGTTTAGACCACCAATTTCTGTATTGATCACAAGTAATTTTTCGAGATATTCTTTGGCCTTGGCATAGTCACCGAGAGAAAAAAACACTATTTCTAGGTTTCTGTAAGCTGTTGCTTCTTCGTTGAGGTCGCGAAGTTCTTTCCTAATCGCAAGTGATTTTTCGAGGTATTATTTAGCCTTGGCATAGTTACCGAGAGAAAAAAACATTGTTCCTAGGTTGCCGTAACAAGGACCTAATCCTTGCTTTTGTCCAGTTTCCATCATAATACTAAGTGCTTCCTTGTAAAGCGTCTGTGCCTCCTGGTTAGCTCAGTCGATAGAGCACCGGTCTGCAGAGCGGGAGGTCTCGGGTTCGAACCCCGGCCGGACCAACACTCAGGGTCTTAAAATAACTGAGGATGAAGGTGCTGCCTTTGCTATGACATCGGCAAATGGTTAGACCTTCACGTGGCTCGGATGACCACGTAGAAATGGCGGTCCCGTCTCCCATGGGGACGTAAAAGAACCACTGAGGACGTAACAAACCCTGGCTGTGACCACCCTCAGTGTAAGTACTTGTTCATGGGTGGGGTGGGTCTGATTGATTGTGAAGCGCATTTGAATATATATATATATATATAGAATTTGCGCTATACAAATGCATATACATATATATATATATATATATATATATATAAATATTTACAATGACATTGATGCAGTTGCGCCATTACAAAGGCTACATTGCTATCTTTGACTCTTGCTCCACTTTTGCGATGTAAAACTAGAAGCTTTTTACCGCATTTTATCGCACTTGTGTAATCATTGATAAGACGGCACCCATTAAATATTTGACAATATACTGCTGTGATAATTAATCTGACTAATGTGTGTTCTTTTTCCAGAGCTCTGTTGTGGTGAAAAATCAAGCATTCCTTGCATAACTCGATGCCTTTTTTAACACGATTGGTGCTGATAAGGAAACTGGCAACAAGCACGGCAATATCAACGACTTGGATAATTTCTTCTATCTTGTCCATGACAGTTATTTCTAGAGTCCGTGAAGATAAAATAAAAACGAGTAAGTTGGATAGTATGTTGTTTTTTAATAACCTTTAAAGGATATCGAAGGTTAGTTCTTTATTTCATCTAACATTAAGAAAATTCAACATCACCATTATTTTATACTAATCGGTTAGAACATGGCCATACACACCCACTCAGCAAAATAGCGCCAGTATCCCGATGCTCTTTTTTCAATAAACCGTTTAAAATTTGCTAACAATTGAAGCTTGGGCTTTAAAACACCAGCAAAATTGTAGGGTAAATTTATTTTTGAGTTAAGTTTATGTTAGGTGAAATTAAAAGAAACGCTGGTCTCGTTTTTCCTGCTGTTACCCTGCTTGTCGGTTGAAGGACTTTAATGGGTAGCAATAACTGCCTCTAGTTCTCAGGGAACTAGGAAGCAAAATAATGCAACAGCTGCGAAGAAGCGGATACTAAACTTTGATACCGTAAAAGCATTACCATTCAAAGCTTGGTATGAAAATAGAAGCAACATCGTAAATAAAAAGCAAAGTGCTTCCAAAGAATGAACTGCAAACATTTGCGGTTTTTCTATTTTTTTTTTGCAGCCTAAGCGTATTAGAAAATTTGCGATAAATTGATGACGGATGATCCTACGCACGCACTTTTTGGCCTTTTTTTCGGAAATTGACGAATACTGTTCAAATGCATGATAGCCACTACAAAAACACACAATCACAACCTCTACCTGGAAATTATCAAAAAAGGAAGACAGGAATACACATCGTTACGTAGTCTAAATAGTCTTTGCAGGCCTGGTGATTTTTAACTGCGTTGTTATGTGTGATTACAGGGAACCGCGGCTCACGATCAGACCGCTAAGTGGCAAAATATAAGGATTGTATGGAACTTTAGCCACCGCTGATTTATTAAGCGAACGAAAAATGACAATAAACAGCCATTTAAGTTACATACCACATCAAACGTTGTCCTTTTTTCTTGACTGTCCTGTAGCCACTAAGCCACACTTTAATTTTTCATGTACTATTATACCATTATTACATGTAACTGGGGTGTTCGTAAGCCTGGGCTCTCTGTGTTGCGACTGTTTCAATCGCGTGACTTATTTCCTCGCGTGACATGAGTTGTTTCGCCGAAAATCACTTCCAGACATGAAGTGGAGTTCAAACTTTGATTATGTGGACAAAATTCTATGTTGTGACCATTCAACTGAAACCTCTTCAGTATTACATTCTTGTGGAAATATTTATCTTTCAATATTTTGGAGAATGAAATTGGGGATTTTTCGTGAATTTATATGTAGTTATAAAATTTAGACTTTGAAATGCACGATTTCATAATTTGAGACGTTTAGAGTAAAAATTGGCGATGTTACAACCGTTCAAAGATACGCTATTTTGCCCTAAAAATGGTTTTCAAATCGCGCGGCGAAAATGTCACGTGATGTGACGTAATGTTGGTTGCACGATCAGTTCAATAACCAGTTTGGCGACTCTGTCGCACGCATTTCGAGGAGTCTGGCTACGGGCGCAACCGAATCCCTAGACATCTTTCGGAGCGGCAAGAACTCACGGAGAGTCACTTTTTGCAACCAACATTACGTCACAACTCGACTCCAGTCCCTTGAATTTCGTGACCATTTTTAGGGCAAAATAGCTTCGAACGCTTGTAACATCGCTAATTTTTACCCTTAACTTCTCAAGTTTTGGAATCGTGCATTTCAAAGGCTAAATTTTATAAGTACATAAAAAAATTCGGTTCATATGCACTTTAAATAAGTTAATATCGTAGAAAGGGTTGTTGTTGTTCATCGTGGTGAACACACTAGTAAAGAAGTATTTTTCGTTTGTCTCACGATGTAGTCACTTCCGATGTGGATCGCGACGTTTCGACTGCATACTGCTAGTCTTCTTCAGGCGATGGGGTCGACTGGTTACGCGTCACCTTATGAAGCACGATGCTCTGCTGTGATTGGTTGGTTTTCAACAGCTGTGACTGGCGCATTTTTGATCCTCGTTGTTTCGGCGAATTGTTCCCTCGGCGGTCCTTAGTCGTACGGCTCTCCTGTTGTTGTGTTTCTTGATCGTGGGCATCCATGCTTCTGGAATTTCTATTCCACTGTCCCTGTTGATGTTGTTAGGGTTAACTCTTATGTGGATCGCCTCTTTGACCCTGCGTGTGTACCAATGAGGATCACGATCAATAAACTTTACTTCATTCCAAAGCGGGTGGTGTCCGGTGTTGTTGGCGTGCTCTGAAACGGCGGAGGTCTGGGTACGGGCGAATCGGATGTCTCGGTCATGCTCTTTTATTCTGTCTTGCATAGTTGTATTTCAATAAACTGAAATCTTGTTTTGGCTGAAATCTCCAAAAAACGCACGGTTCAAATGAGCTACAAAGGCGTAAACAGTCTTGCAGTTGGGTAGCTCTATTCTTTTGCATAAGCTGATTCTTGTGTCATTATATTACCAGAAATCGTAGAGTAATCAGCGGAGTACCTTAAAACGAGACTCGGGCGGCAAGGACTTCGGGAAAACAAGTTCCTTACGAACTCTTTTCTCTCAATTTAAGTACAGTTGACCTCTTGCAAGACAGTGAAAAAAAAAACCCTTCCTCCAAAATATCAGACATTTAATCTATTGCACTCATGGGTTTTAATTTTGGCGCTGAAAAATTTTTTTTGCCAGTCAATCTACCGCTAGGAGACCTGGAACGAGTTTATATACCGTCAAGGTTTAGAACAAAATCAAATATGGTGGCTGTTTCGAAGACCTTGGAGAGGTTTTGTTTGATGTTTTTCTTTTCCGTGTGTTCTCAAAATGGCTTCAGATCCCTAGCTTGAGGATGGACAGGTGTGTAGTGTTCAAGCGCTTTTGGAAGAATCTTATCGGCAGGAAATTATCCTGTTTATGGACGATTTAGATACATCGAACTCTCTTGCATATAATGCGAGTCGGAGCTATTTGACTCCGTTAAGGGTTGTTGCTCAAATCGACAAGCATTTGGCATGAATTACACCAGATTTGAGAGAATCTATGGAGCCTCGAAGAAGCTTAAAGTGAACGTATCGTGGGAAGTAAGAAGACTAATGCCTTTTAAGTTGATTGTATGTTAGAAGCATAGCTTGATCTCTACTGAACATGCAATGTATCTGGTGTCGGAAAAAGGGGATATTCCAGCTTCAATTTGATGTATTTTTGAAACATTTCGAATTTCCATACATTTTCTTCCACGATTTCGCCACCAATAACGACGTATTGCGCACGCGCGTCCGCCTTTTTGACCCAAATTTCCGACAATGGGCGGTTAAACAAGTTGTATTTCAGTAAACTAAAAGTGTACTGCCGCTTCTCTTTGTCTGAATAGTTCTTCTGTTTCAAGATACGAACGACCATAAGGTTACTATTTCTTCTCCGTTTCTGATACTTATTTTGCATGAATGTTGATAGCAATTTTACGACATTCGCGTTGATGAGATCACACAATACAGCTTTGCATACAAAAATACAAATCTTGATCGAGTTCGTCACCACTTCTTGTCGAAAGCAGGAAAACTTTAGTCCTACTTTTAAAATGGTAAAGATATTAAACAACAAAACACAGAATACAACTGATGCGAATAGTTTTCTCCTACAAAACCAAGTTTTATTCAATTTTGGCCGCATTCTTGGTTTGGCTTAAATCTTACAAAACTCCACAGTTCAAACGAAATATAAAAGTATTGGAGAAAATACTCATTCTCCATCTTCTATAATTTTTAACCCTATTCAGTCTGGGCTTTTTTGAGTGCTGTCCGCACAATGGAACGATTGCGTCATATGACGTAGTTATTAGACAATTAGATATACGGCGGCCATCTTGGATCCGCCATCTTGGATTTCTGAAATATTTTAAACCTCTAAAAACCGTCCAAATTGACTCAAAATTAATCAAAACCAATAAATAAACGCTAAATGACGAAAATATAAAAGTTATACCAATTAACATTGTTTTTCTTCATTCAAAGGTACAAATATGCAAATTTCAAAAAAACAGGGCTGTCAAAATCTTGTTGCCATGGAAACATCAAGTCACTTGATCAATACATTGTCATATGAAATTATTGCCAGATACATTTTAGGAAAAGTCACAAAGTTTGATGGCGTTTGAATACATATTAAAGAAGTTATGAATGTTAAAACTTAGCGCCCCTCCGCCAGGCTGAATAATAGGGTTAACATTTTACCATGCAGCACCGAGTATCTTTCCAGACTTTTGCTGAAGCCCATTCCTGTTTGTGGTGTTCAAAAAATCATTTTATTTCTTCTATCCCTTCTTTAAACCTCTTCAAATTTCAAATTTCATTCAAATTCACGTGTACCCCCGTCTTAACTCATAAAAGAAAACTACAGTTTCTCTTTATCTCATTATACTTTTTCAGTTTCTTATATTCAACATACGAACGACCATAAAGCTATTATTGTTGCGTTCGACGAAAGAGACACATCCTAATTTCAACGCCTTTCTCGCGTAGCGGGACTGATTTGACAATTTTGGGCTTTTGACACCGATTTACCCACCGATATTTCAGGGGTCGAAAACTGGTACCTACTACCTGGTACTTGTACCTGTCTAAGGAAACAACACGGCGGCAGGGACCACCGACCTTCAGGTTGAAAAACCCTTGTAATCCGCAGTTAACATTTATAAACGGGGGGCGAGGAGGAGGAAGGGTTATTTTACGGTATTAAATTCGTTAGCAGACACACGCGGGAATCACCGCTTTGCCGGCCGCTACCGGCTCGCGTTACCTCGCGCATTGTTCGTGGTCAAGTCAACTGTAGTCATACATTGTACGAGAGCTACTTCTGAGTTTCATCCATTGTCTTTTCTCTCTTTTCCCTTTAAAAATTGAAACCCGAGACTCGCTGCCGGGGATAATTAATGGTTAATACATGTACATTACATTACGGTTAACTGGCTAGACCAGTGTTTCCCGACCTGACGCTCATGAAATGATTACATTTTAAAACCGCACGGACAAACCATCTTCGTTCTGATGCCAATTCCTTCCAAAACGACTAAAGAAAGACACGGACACACCGGTAATTATTATTTTTTAATATATATAGATAGGCCAAGCCTAACAGCGTAGCACTTTGAACAAGCTTAAGTAAGGTGAAACTTAACTAAGGTGAAAGGTTGGAAGCACAAGAACTAAGATTGACGAACGGGCTATTTTCAATTTTAGCAATTCTCAAAAACACTATTACCCGACCGTCTGCACAGTACATTTAGACCGTACAAAAGTTCACAAAAACAACTTTTCTCTGTCTAGAATAACTAGTACGACTACTTTCCGAATAAAATACAGTTTTTGTTTGTCAAAAATTGCCCGAGAAACTGATTTGGAAATCAAAATTGCAAAAATACACAAACATATTTGCATAAGGCGACGGGAGTGAAGACAGAAAATCTAAGTCTTGTTTTGTTTACATAAAATCGCTTTTTAATCTATGTAATGAATGAACAAAGACATAAAAACGGACAACACAATCTTCTTTCGAAAAAATTTATTCAAATCTCCATTAATTTATGTTTAAAAGCAGAACACGTACCATTTATTGTGCATCAAGGCAGAGCTGTCCTCGTTGAAATTCAAGATAACAACACGACTTAATTTGAACGTTTCATAAACATGTCTCCAAACCTTAAGAGAACACAAAGGAAAAGTCAATCAAAAATTGATATCAACATAAATTCCCATCGAAAAGTGTGATTTATTTTACCTTTAAAGCACTAGACTGCTTGGAAATTCGTTAAAACTCCGCTTCTTCGGTTCTGAAATCCGTAATAAAAACAAGGCATCTCCCCGCATTGCTCCTGCATTTTGATGAAGTTCCTCGAAGCAAGATTTTATCCCTGAAAGCTCTTCTTTTCCCACTAAAGCGGCTTCTGAGTATTCCTTAATTAGTATCCCTGTCTTGAGTAGCAAACCGCGAAAAAAAATCCAGGGAAATAACGACTTTACTGCTCCGCCTAACACTGCGAAAGATCCAACTTTTTTAAAACTTTAAAAAGTGTTTACCGAGCTGACGTCGCATGTTTTGCGACGTCATACGCGCCTGCAAGCTAGCTTGCCTTGTGCGACACACATGTTGCAGACACGCGCCCGCGAAACGTTCCGCTAGTCATGACCATGAAAAATGCGGGCATAGGTTCTGAGTATGGGGCTGCGCAGCCTGGCCTTCGGCCAGGCCAGTGCTCCGCTAAAAATACATTAGTATTTTAAAGCTGTAAAGCGGTCGGGTTTCCTGTGTGACAGGCTGTTTTTTGCGACGAAAATGTATAATAACTAATGGCGTGTTATATGAGAGAGATGACAAGAAAGTGAAAAGCTTCGGGCGCCTATGCAGTGCATTCACATGCATTAGATTGCCGTGTTTAGCTAAGCGTTACTACATATATGAAATACTTTTGTTCGTCCGTTAATAATGGCCCATTTCACTCAAGAAGACGGACAAATCGTCTGGACGGACAAGTCGTCCGACGATTTGTTCGTGTAATATGAATTCTAGATGGACACCTCACCTTGTGTTGGTCATCGTAAATTCATATCTGAACGAACAAACAGACGATTTTGAAAGCAAGGGGCCTGGCACTAACAGGATTGGCTACCTTGCTTTCTATCCGCCATTTTGATTTTCCCATAAATCATCACTCCCTTTACTAGTTCCATTCCCCTTAGCGAGTACTGGGACCGAGATACAACCATTTGTTCGTCTGGTGTGAATTTAAGTCGGACTTTGGACGACTTATCCGTCTAGACGAACAAATCGTCCTCGAAAAATCGTCTTAATAGACGGTCAAATCGACGGACAAAATCAGACGACTTTTACGTCCAAAATTTTGTTCGTCCCGTTTTTACACTAAGATGACTTGTCAGTCTGAGACGACTTGTCCGTCCAGACGATTTGTGCGTCTCTAGTGTGAAAACGGCCAATGAGACTGCCTTTGAATCCAGTCATCTTTTAAAGTTAGTGTTTCAGTAGTGCAGTCACGACCTTGTGTGTCCCCGCGGCAGGCAATTTTCACGCGTTCCGTAAAATAGCATGGTCCAAAAGCGTTAGTAAGGCAAATATATTCTCCGTTGCAACTGGAATTGAAATCATTTCCATAGCTTTGGGGTCGTAGAAGCTATCAGTTTCTATCAGTTTCTTGTTAGATTTCACTTGACCTAAAATGTTCTGCAATGATAATAATAAAATGACAGGCCTGCGCGACTCACTGCGTGATGTTGTTTACATTTTTTATGAACGCTGCCTTATATTTTTGCCCTTACGAGCTTGTCTTTAAGAGATTTTCCTCTTTTGTAGGATATAATTGGCGGATTTTTGAAAATGTTCCTCAGCAGAGGCTGATTTTGTATTAAGTTCCAGTTCTTCTGGTGTTTTTGGCACCTCGAATATATCTGAGTCTCCCTCTACCGCGGACGGCGTGAGGTATTTTTCTAGTTCTTGTAGTTCTTTATTGTCTGTTGACATTATCAATGGTGTTTGATAATTGACTGTATGGTCTCCAGCAAGACCGGCGGTTTCGATTCTGTACGAATCTCTTCAGTTGCTATTTACTGACAACAGTAATATGTGGCAGGAAGGTAGAGTAAATTCTCAATTCCGTTCCTGTAGAATTTGTGACGGGTGACCTTTATATATGTATACGGGTGATTGATGGGGATCGAAAATAATGTATTTTCATTGGTCCCATATTTATAGAAAGTAACCAATCATCTGGAAGCATTTTGGATCCGCTTTTTTTTGAAGCTTGGCTGTGTTTCTTTAAAGGCTTTATTTATGTATATTTCTCACTTTAAGCTTTTAAACCTGTGGTAATATACGGTGATATTTACACGCTGCGTTATTCTTCCTTTGCCTTTTTGAAAAAAAGGGTTTCGATTTGCTTGTGTAGCGTGCGATGTCGAAATTATGTTGCGTTGCATGTTAGAACCTTGTAAAGTTCATGTTTTTAACTGTGTGATTTCACGTCAGTGACGGGGCCTGTCTGGATAAGTTCAACAGTGATAATAATAAAATGACAGGCCTGCGCGACTCACTGCGTGATGTTGTTTACATTTTTTATGAACGCTGCCTTATATTTTTGCCCTTACGAGCTTGTCTTTAAGAGATTTTCCTCTTTTGTAGGATATAATTGGCGGATTTTTGAAAATGTTCCTCAGCAGAGGCTGATTTTGTATTAAGTTCCAGTTCTTCTGGTGTTTTTGGCACCTCGAATATATCTGAGTCTCCCTCTACCGCGGACGGCGTGAGGTATTTTTCTAGTTCTTGTAGTTCTTTATTGTCTGTTGACATTATCAATGGTGTTTGATAATTGACTGTATGGTCTCCAGCAAGACCGGCGGTTTCGATTCTGTACGAATCTCTTCAGTTGCTATTTACTGACAACAGTAATATGTGGCAGGAAGGTAGAGTAAATTCTCAATTCCGTTCCTGTAGAATTTGTGACGGGTGACCTTTATATATGTATACGGGTGATTGATGGGGATCGAAAATAATGTATTTTCATTGGTCCCATATTTATAGAAAGTAACCAATCATCTGGAAGCATTTTGGATCCGCTTTTTTTTGAAGCTTGGCTGTGTTTCTTTAAAGGCTTTATTTATGTATATTTCTCACTTTAAGCTTTTAAACCTGTGGTAATATACGGTGATATTTACACGCTGCGTTATTCTTCCTTTGCCTTTTTGAAAAAAAGGGTTTCGATTTGCTTGTGTAGCGTGCGATGTCGAAATTATGTTGCGTTGCATGTTAGAACCTTGTAAAGTTCATGTTTTTAACTGTGTGATTTCACGTCAGTGACGGGGCCTGTCTGGATAAGTTCAACAGTGATAATAATAAAATGACAGGCCTGCGCGACTCACTGCGTGATGTTGTTTACATTTTTTATGAACGCTGCCTTATATTTTTGCCCTTACGAGCTTGTCTTTAAGAGATTTTCCTCTTTTGTAGGATATAATTGGCGGATTTTTGAAAATGTTCCTCAGCAGAGGCTGATTTTGTATTAAGTTCCAGTTCTTCTGGTGTTTTTGGCACCTCGAATATATCTGAGTCTCCCTCTACCGCGGACGGCGTGAGGTATTTTTCTAGTTCTTGTAGTTCTTTATTGTCTGTTGACATTATCAATGGTGTTTGATAATTGACTGTATGGTCTCCAGCAAGACCGGCGGTTTCGATTCTGTACGAATCTCTTCAGTTGCTATTTACTGACAACAGTAATATGTGGCAGGAAGGTAGAGTAAATTCTCAATTCCGTTCCTGTAGAATTTGTGACGGGTGACCTTTATATATGTATACGGGTGATTGATGGGGATCGAAAATAATGTATTTTCATTGGTCCCATATTTATAGAAAGTAACCAATCATCTGGAAGCATTTTGGATCCGCTTTTTTTTGAAGCTTGGCTGTGTTTCTTTAAAGGCTTTATTTATGTATATTTCTCACTTTAAGCTTTTAAACCTGTGGTAATATACGGTGATATTTACACGCTGCGTTATTCTTCCTTTGCCTTTTTGAAAAAAAGGGTTTCGATTTGCTTGTGTAGCGTGCGATGTCGAAATTATGTTGCGTTGCATGTTAGAACCTTGTAAAGTTCATGTTTTTAACTGTGTGATTTCACGTCAGTGACGGGGCCTGTCTGGATAAGTTCAACAGTGATAATAATAAAATGACAGGCCTGCGCGACTCACTGCGTGATGTTGTTTACATTTTTTATGAACGCTGCCTTATATTTTTGCCCTTACGAGCTTGTCTTTAAGAGATTTTCCTCTTTTGTAGGATATAATTGGCGGATTTTTGAAAATGTTCCTCAGCAGAGGCTGATTTTGTATTAAGTTCCAGTTCTTCTGGTGTTTTTGGCACCTCGAATATATCTGAGTCTCCCTCTACCGCGGACGGCGTGAGGTATTTTTCTAGTTCTTGTAGTTCTTTATTGTCTGTTGACATTATCAATGGTGTTTGATAATTGACTGTATGGTCTCCAGCAAGACCGGCGGTTTCGATTCTGTACGAATCTCTTCAGTTGCTATTTACTGACAACAGTAATATGTGGCAGGAAGGTAGAGTAAATTCTCAATTCCGTTCCTGTAGAATTTGTGACGGGTGACCTTTATATATGTATACGGGTGATTGATGGGGATCGAAAATAATGTATTTTCATTGGTCCCATATTTATAGAAAGTAACCAATCATCTGGAAGCATTTTGGATCCGCTTTTTTTTGAAGCTTGGCTGTGTTTCTTTAAAGGCTTTATTTATGTATATTTCTCACTTTAAGCTTTTAAACCTGTGGTAATATACGGTGATATTTACACGCTGCGTTATTCTTCCTTTGCCTTTTTGAAAAAAAGGGTTTCGATTTGCTTGTGTAGCGTGCGATGTCGAAATTATGTTGCGTTGCATGTTAGAACCTTGTAAAGTTCATGTTTTTAACTGTGTGATTTCACGTCAGTGACGGGGCCTGTCTGGATAAGTTCAACAGTGATAATAATAAAATGACAGGCCTGCGCGACTCACTGCGTGATGTTGTTTACATTTTTTATGAACGCTGCCTTATATTTTTGCCCTTACGAGCTTGTCTTTAAGAGATTTTCCTCTTTTGTAGGATATAATTGGCGGATTTTTGAAAATGTTCCTCAGCAGAGGCTGATTTTGTATTAAGTTCCAGTTCTTCTGGTGTTTTTGGCACCTCGAATATATCTGAGTCTCCCTCTACCGCGGACGGCGTGAGGTATTTTTCTAGTTCTTGTAGTTCTTTATTGTCTGTTGACATTATCAATGGTGTTTGATAATTGACTGTATGGTCTCCAGCAAGACCGGCGGTTTCGATTCTGTACGAATCTCTTCAGTTGCTATTTACTGACAACAGTAATATGTGGCAGGAAGGTAGAGTAAATTCTCAATTCCGTTCCTGTAGAATTTGTGACGGGTGACCTTTATATATGTATACGGGTGATTGATGGGGATCGAAAATAATGTATTTTCATTGGTCCCATATTTATAGAAAGTAACCAATCATCTGGAAGCATTTTGGATCCGCTTTTTTTTGAAGCTTGGCTGTGTTTCTTTAAAGGCTTTATTTATGTATATTTCTCACTTTAAGCTTTTAAACCTGTGGTAATATACGGTGATATTTACACGCTGCGTTATTCTTCCTTTGCCTTTTTGAAAAAAAGGGTTTCGATTTGCTTGTGTAGCGTGCGATGTCGAAATTATGTTGCGTTGCATGTTAGAACCTTGTAAAGTTCATGTTTTTAACTGTGTGATTTCACGTCAGTGACGGGGCCTGTCTGGATAAGTTCAACAGTGATAATAATAAAATGACAGGCCTGCGCGACTCACTGCGTGATGTTGTTTACATTTTTTATGAACGCTGCCTTATATTTTTGCCCTTACGAGCTTGTCTTTAAGAGATTTTCCTCTTTTGTAGGATATAATTGGCGGATTTTTGAAAATGTTCCTCAGCAGAGGCTGATTTTGTATTAAGTTCCAGTTCTTCTGGTGTTTTTGGCACCTCGAATATATCTGAGTCTCCCTCTACCGCGGACGGCGTGAGGTATTTTTCTAGTTCTTGTAGTTCTTTATTGTCTGTTGACATTATCAATGGTGTTTGATAATTGACTGTATGGTCTCCAGCAAGACCGGCGGTTTCGATTCTGTACGAATCTCTTCAGTTGCTATTTACTGACAACAGTAATATGTGGCAGGAAGGTAGAGTAAATTCTCAATTCCGTTCCTGTAGAATTTGTGACGGGTGACCTTTATATATGTATACGGGTGATTGATGGGGATCGAAAATAATGTATTTTCATTGGTCCCATATTTATAGAAAGTAACCAATCATCTGGAAGCATTTTGGATCCGCTTTTTTTTGAAGCTTGGCTGTGTTTCTTTAAAGGCTTTATTTATGTATATTTCTCACTTTAAGCTTTTAAACCTGTGGTAATATACGGTGATATTTACACGCTGCGTTATTCTTCCTTTGCCTTTTTGAAAAAAAGGGTTTCGATTTGCTTGTGTAGCGTGCGATGTCGAAATTATGTTGCGTTGCATGTTAGAACCTTGTAAAGTTCATGTTTTTAACTGTGTGATTTCACGTCAGTGACGGGGCCTGTCTGGATAAGTTCAACAGTGATAATAATAAAATGACAGGCCTGCGCGACTCACTGCGTGATGTTGTTTACATTTTTTATGAACGCTGCCTTATATTTTTGCCCTTACGAGCTTGTCTTTAAGAGATTTTCCTCTTTTGTAGGATATAATTGGCGGATTTTTGAAAATGTTCCTCAGCAGAGGCTGATTTTGTATTAAGTTCCAGTTCTTCTGGTGTTTTTGGCACCTCGAATATATCTGAGTCTCCCTCTACCGCGGACGGCGTGAGGTATTTTTCTAGTTCTTGTAGTTCTTTATTGTCTGTTGACATTATCAATGGTGTTTGATAATTGACTGTATGGTCTCCAGCAAGACCGGCGGTTTCGATTCTGTACGAATCTCTTCAGTTGCTATTTACTGACAACAGTAATATGTGGCAGGAAGGTAGAGTAAATTCTCAATTCCGTTCCTGTAGAATTTGTGACGGGTGACCTTTATATATGTATACGGGTGATTGATGGGGATCGAAAATAATGTATTTTCATTGGTCCCATATTTATAGAAAGTAACCAATCATCTGGAAGCATTTTGGATCCGCTTTTTTTTGAAGCTTGGCTGTGTTTCTTTAAAGGCTTTATTTATGTATATTTCTCACTTTAAGCTTTTAAACCTGTGGTAATATACGGTGATATTTACACGCTGCGTTATTCTTCCTTTGCCTTTTTGAAAAAAAGGGTTTCGATTTGCTTGTGTAGCGTGCGATGTCGAAATTATGTTGCGTTGCATGTTAGAACCTTGTAAAGTTCATGTTTTTAACTGTGTGATTTCACGTCAGTGACGGGGCCTGTCTGGATAAGTTCAACAGTGATAATAATAAAATGACAGGCCTGCGCGACTCACTGCGTGATGTTGTTTACATTTTTTATGAACGCTGCCTTATATTTTTGCCCTTACGAGCTTGTCTTTAAGAGATTTTCCTCTTTTGTAGGATATAATTGGCGGATTTTTGAAAATGTTCCTCAGCAGAGGCTGATTTTGTATTAAGTTCCAGTTCTTCTGGTGTTTTTGGCACCTCGAATATATCTGAGTCTCCCTCTACCGCGGACGGCGTGAGGTATTTTTCTAGTTCTTGTAGTTCTTTATTGTCTGTTGACATTATCAATGGTGTTTGATAATTGACTGTATGGTCTCCAGCAAGACCGGCGGTTTCGATTCTGTACGAATCTCTTCAGTTGCTATTTACTGACAACAGTAATATGTGGCAGGAAGGTAGAGTAAATTCTCAATTCCGTTCCTGTAGAATTTGTGACGGGTGACCTTTATATATGTATACGGGTGATTGATGGGGATCGAAAATAATGTATTTTCATTGGTCCCATATTTATAGAAAGTAACCAATCATCTGGAAGCATTTTGGATCCGCTTTTTTTTGAAGCTTGGCTGTGTTTCTTTAAAGGCTTTATTTATGTATATTTCTCACTTTAAGCTTTTAAACCTGTGGTAATATACGGTGATATTTACACGCTGCGTTATTCTTCCTTTGCCTTTTTGAAAAAAAGGGTTTCGATTTGCTTGTGTAGCGTGCGATGTCGAAATTATGTTGCGTTGCATGTTAGAACCTTGTAAAGTTCATGTTTTTAACTGTGTGATTTCACGTCAGTGACGGGGCCTGTCTGGATAAGTTCAACAGTGATAATAATAAAATGACAGGCCTGCGCGACTCACTGCGTGATGTTGTTTACATTTTTTATGAACGCTGCCTTATATTTTTGCCCTTACGAGCTTGTCTTTAAGAGATTTTCCTCTTTTGTAGGATATAATTGGCGGATTTTTGAAAATGTTCCTCAGCAGAGGCTGATTTTGTATTAAGTTCCAGTTCTTCTGGTGTTTTTGGCACCTCGAATATATCTGAGTCTCCCTCTACCGCGGACGGCGTGAGGTATTTTTCTAGTTCTTGTAGTTCTTTATTGTCTGTTGACATTATCAATGGTGTTTGATAATTGACTGTATGGTCTCCAGCAAGACCGGCGGTTTCGATTCTGTACGAATCTCTTCAGTTGCTATTTACTGACAACAGTAATATGTGGCAGGAAGGTAGAGTAAATTCTCAATTCCGTTCCTGTAGAATTTGTGACGGGTGACCTTTATATATGTATACGGGTGATTGATGGGGATCGAAAATAATGTATTTTCATTGGTCCCATATTTATAGAAAGTAACCAATCATCTGGAAGCATTTTGGATCCGCTTTTTTTTGAAGCTTGGCTGTGTTTCTTTAAAGGCTTTATTTATGTATATTTCTCACTTTAAGCTTTTAAACCTGTGGTAATATACGGTGATATTTACACGCTGCGTTATTCTTCCTTTGCCTTTTTGAAAAAAAGGGTTTCGATTTGCTTGTGTAGCGTGCGATGTCGAAATTATGTTGCGTTGCATGTTAGAACCTTGTAAAGTTCATGTTTTTAACTGTGTGATTTCACGTCAGTGACGGGGCCTGTCTGGATAAGTTCAACAGTGATAATAATAAAATGACAGGCCTGCGCGACTCACTGCGTGATGTTGTTTACATTTTTTATGAACGCTGCCTTATATTTTTGCCCTTACGAGCTTGTCTTTAAGAGATTTTCCTCTTTTGTAGGATATAATTGGCGGATTTTTGAAAATGTTCCTCAGCAGAGGCTGATTTTGTATTAAGTTCCAGTTCTTCTGGTGTTTTTGGCACCTCGAATATATCTGAGTCTCCCTCTACCGCGGACGGCGTGAGGTATTTTTCTAGTTCTTGTAGTTCTTTATTGTCTGTTGACATTATCAATGGTGTTTGATAATTGACTGTATGGTCTCCAGCAAGACCGGCGGTTTCGATTCTGTACGAATCTCTTCAGTTGCTATTTACTGACAACAGTAATATGTGGCAGGAAGGTAGAGTAAATTCTCAATTCCGTTCCTGTAGAATTTGTGACGGGTGACCTTTATATATGTATACGGGTGATTGATGGGGATCGAAAATAATGTATTTTCATTGGTCCCATATTTATAGAAAGTAACCAATCATCTGGAAGCATTTTGGATCCGCTTTTTTTTGAAGCTTGGCTGTGTTTCTTTAAAGGCTTTATTTATGTATATTTCTCACTTTAAGCTTTTAAACCTGTGGTAATATACGGTGATATTTACACGCTGCGTTATTCTTCCTTTGCCTTTTTGAAAAAAAGGGTTTCGATTTGCTTGTGTAGCGTGCGATGTCGAAATTATGTTGCGTTGCATGTTAGAACCTTGTAAAGTTCATGTTTTTAACTGTGTGATTTCACGTCAGTGACGGGGCCTGTCTGGATAAGTTCAACAGTGATAATAATAAAATGACAGGCCTGCGCGACTCACTGCGTGATGTTGTTTACATTTTTTATGAACGCTGCCTTATATTTTTGCCCTTACGAGCTTGTCTTTAAGAGATTTTCCTCTTTTGTAGGATATAATTGGCGGATTTTTGAAAATGTTCCTCAGCAGAGGCTGATTTTGTATTAAGTTCCAGTTCTTCTGGTGTTTTTGGCACCTCGAATATATCTGAGTCTCCCTCTACCGCGGACGGCGTGAGGTATTTTTCTAGTTCTTGTAGTTCTTTATTGTCTGTTGACATTATCAATGGTGTTTGATAATTGACTGTATGGTCTCCAGCAAGACCGGCGGTTTCGATTCTGTACGAATCTCTTCAGTTGCTATTTACTGACAACAGTAATATGTGGCAGGAAGGTAGAGTAAATTCTCAATTCCGTTCCTGTAGAATTTGTGACGGGTGACCTTTATATATGTATACGGGTGATTGATGGGGATCGAAAATAATGTATTTTCATTGGTCCCATATTTATAGAAAGTAACCAATCATCTGGAAGCATTTTGGATCCGCTTTTTTTTGAAGCTTGGCTGTGTTTCTTTAAAGGCTTTATTTATGTATATTTCTCACTTTAAGCTTTTAAACCTGTGGTAATATACGGTGATATTTACACGCTGCGTTATTCTTCCTTTGCCTTTTTGAAAAAAAGGGTTTCGATTTGCTTGTGTAGCGTGCGATGTCGAAATTATGTTGCGTTGCATGTTAGAACCTTGTAAAGTTCATGTTTTTAACTGTGTGATTTCACGTCAGTGACGGGGCCTGTCTGGATAAGTTCAACAGTGATAATAATAAAATGACAGGCCTGCGCGACTCACTGCGTGATGTTGTTTACATTTTTTATGAACGCTGCCTTATATTTTTGCCCTTACGAGCTTGTCTTTAAGAGATTTTCCTCTTTTGTAGGATATAATTGGCGGATTTTTGAAAATGTTCCTCAGCAGAGGCTGATTTTGTATTAAGTTCCAGTTCTTCTGGTGTTTTTGGCACCTCGAATATATCTGAGTCTCCCTCTACCGCGGACGGCGTGAGGTATTTTTCTAGTTCTTGTAGTTCTTTATTGTCTGTTGACATTATCAATGGTGTTTGATAATTGACTGTATGGTCTCCAGCAAGACCGGCGGTTTCGATTCTGTACGAATCTCTTCAGTTGCTATTTACTGACAACAGTAATATGTGGCAGGAAGGTAGAGTAAATTCTCAATTCCGTTCCTGTAGAATTTGTGACGGGTGACCTTTATATATGTATACGGGTGATTGATGGGGATCGAAAATAATGTATTTTCATTGGTCCCATATTTATAGAAAGTAACCAATCATCTGGAAGCATTTTGGATCCGCTTTTTTTTGAAGCTTGGCTGTGTTTCTTTAAAGGCTTTATTTATGTATATTTCTCACTTTAAGCTTTTAAACCTGTGGTAATATACGGTGATATTTACACGCTGCGTTATTCTTCCTTTGCCTTTTTGAAAAAAAGGGTTTCGATTTGCTTGTGTAGCGTGCGATGTCGAAATTATGTTGCGTTGCATGTTAGAACCTTGTAAAGTTCATGTTTTTAACTGTGTGATTTCACGTCAGTGACGGGGCCTGTCTGGATAAGTTCAACAGTGATAATAATAAAATGACAGGCCTGCGCGACTCACTGCGTGATGTTGTTTACATTTTTTATGAACGCTGCCTTATATTTTTGCCCTTACGAGCTTGTCTTTAAGAGATTTTCCTCTTTTGTAGGATATAATTGGCGGATTTTTGAAAATGTTCCTCAGCAGAGGCTGATTTTGTATTAAGTTCCAGTTCTTCTGGTGTTTTTGGCACCTCGAATATATCTGAGTCTCCCTCTACCGCGGACGGCGTGAGGTATTTTTCTAGTTCTTGTAGTTCTTTATTGTCTGTTGACATTATCAATGGTGTTTGATAATTGACTGTATGGTCTCCAGCAAGACCGGCGGTTTCGATTCTGTACGAATCTCTTCAGTTGCTATTTACTGACAACAGTAATATGTGGCAGGAAGGTAGAGTAAATTCTCAATTCCGTTCCTGTAGAATTTGTGACGGGTGACCTTTATATATGTATACGGGTGATTGATGGGGATCGAAAATAATGTATTTTCATTGGTCCCATATTTATAGAAAGTAACCAATCATCTGGAAGCATTTTGGATCCGCTTTTTTTTGAAGCTTGGCTGTGTTTCTTTAAAGGCTTTATTTATGTATATTTCTCACTTTAAGCTTTTAAACCTGTGGTAATATACGGTGATATTTACACGCTGCGTTATTCTTCCTTTGCCTTTTTGAAAAAAAGGGTTTCGATTTGCTTGTGTAGCGTGCGATGTCGAAATTATGTTGCGTTGCATGTTAGAACCTTGTAAAGTTCATGTTTTTAACTGTGTGATTTCACGTCAGTGACGGGGCCTGTCTGGATAAGTTCAACAGTGATAATAATAAAATGACAGGCCTGCGCGACTCACTGCGTGATGTTGTTTACATTTTTTATGAACGCTGCCTTATATTTTTGCCCTTACGAGCTTGTCTTTAAGAGATTTTCCTCTTTTGTAGGATATAATTGGCGGATTTTTGAAAATGTTCCTCAGCAGAGGCTGATTTTGTATTAAGTTCCAGTTCTTCTGGTGTTTTTGGCACCTCGAATATATCTGAGTCTCCCTCTACCGCGGACGGCGTGAGGTATTTTTCTAGTTCTTGTAGTTCTTTATTGTCTGTTGACATTATCAATGGTGTTTGATAATTGACTGTATGGTCTCCAGCAAGACCGGCGGTTTCGATTCTGTACGAATCTCTTCAGTTGCTATTTACTGACAACAGTAATATGTGGCAGGAAGGTAGAGTAAATTCTCAATTCCGTTCCTGTAGAATTTGTGACGGGTGACCTTTATATATGTATACGGGTGATTGATGGGGATCGAAAATAATGTATTTTCATTGGTCCCATATTTATAGAAAGTAACCAATCATCTGGAAGCATTTTGGATCCGCTTTTTTTTGAAGCTTGGCTGTGTTTCTTTAAAGGCTTTATTTATGTATATTTCTCACTTTAAGCTTTTAAACCTGTGGTGATATACGGTGATATTTACACGCTGCGTTATTCTTCCTTTGCCTTTTTGAAAAAAAGGGTTTCGATTTGCTTGTGTAGCGTGCGATGTCGAAATTATGTTGCGTTGCATGTTAGAACCTTGTAAAGTTCATGTTTTTAACTGTGTGATTTCACGTCAGTGACGGGGCCTGTCTGGATAAGTTCAACAGTGATAATAATAAAATGACAGGCCTGCGCGACTCACTGCGTGATGTTGTTTACATTTTTTACCAATTGTGGAATTGCACACATTTTAGGCATCCTACTGATGAACAGTTACGACACAAATATATATATATATATATATATATATATATATATATATATATATATATATATATATATATACAGCAGTTTTCAAAAATTTTGAACCCCCCCAAATATATCATTATATCCCTGCTCTCTAACAATGCTATAAATCTGAATATAATGATATACTTTGGGGGGTTCAAAATTTTTGCAAACTGCTGTATATATATATATATATATATATATATATATATATATATATATATATATATATATATATATATATATATATAGCAACTACTGTGATTTGCAGTCTGTCCATTTGAACTGTTCATTTTTTGTGACACTCTGAACTCGTAACATTTTTTAAAGACCGTTTGAAGAAGTTTGATGAGCTTTGTAAAGATTTGTTTTCGAAGCTTGACAACGAAATGTTTTTCGGATGCGCCCGACTTAGATTTAGTTGAAATTTGCTGAAAAAAAATGAACACAGGATCAGCGCCCCGCCGAAATAATTTTTCGCCGCATGAGAATTTTGATCCCGTTGAGGTAAAAAACAAAATCGTAACTTTGTATCAAGCGGCACCGTATTAAGCGGTCACCCTCTATTAAGGGGTCTTTTAAACAAATCCCCGGAATTAAATCGCTCCCCATGTTTACTGTAAACTTGACCTCTTTTAAGCTGTCACCTCTATAAAGCGGTCAGTTGGCTATTCCCCGAGGGTGACCGCTTAATAGAGGTTTGACTGCATTCGTCGTATAAAGCTGGTTAAACTTAAAATTAAACTGCTGGTTAAACTTTAAATTTAAACTGAAATTTAAACTCTCTAAAATTAGCTTAGGTTGTGTACTACACGATTCATATATTTTTTATGAGGCGCCCGACTTTTTTCACATGGAGGTGGGGGACCTCAGCAAGGTGAGGTAACCAATCTCTCCATACAATCTCTCTTTCTTTGTTGATCGTGTTCCACATGAGAGGTGGGGTACCTCACCGAGGCAGGTTGCCCGGTCAGCCGGGCCGGGTAACCCGCCTAGCTGGGGTGAATTTTCTCCATGTGAGAAATAGAACACAAACCGCGGTGACGTGATAAACATATTAATCTTATTCATTTTTGATAAAACATCACGTTTCGTATGCTACTACATACATTTTCAAAAGCGACCGGTGTTAAAAACTATACTTATATAGTAGTGAAAAGGGACTGGGACCGAGATTAAGTACAAAACTTAACAGCTGATCTATAAAAAGAAACAGCTAATTAATAAAGCATCAGCTTCTCGCTACTGACGTTTGCATTAAAAGCTGTCTTCTGTTCTTGTATAAACAACGTTTCTTTGATTTTACAGTGGAAATCAGTTTTGCCCGACGCTAAGATATCAAAATAATCCCACTTGATGTTGTGTCCAGTGGTGTTGATATGGTCAGCAATGGCTGATGTGCGGTCATCCTTAGCGAGGTCATCCTCAGCGAGGGCCAAACATCAAGTGGGATTATTTTGATATCTTAGCGTCGGGCAAAACTGATTTCCACTGTAAATGTAAAATCAAAGAAACAATGTTTATACAAGAACTGAAGCCAGCTTTTAATGCAAACGTCAGTAGCGAGAAGCTGATGCTTTATTAGACTTATTAATTAGCTGTTTCTTTTTACAGATCAACCGTTAAGTTTTGTACTTAATCTCGGTCCCAGTCCCTTTTCACTACTATATAAATATAGTTTTAACACCGTAACACCGTAACGGTCACTTTTGAAAATGTATGTAGTAGCATACGAAACGTGAAGTTTTATCAAAAATGAATAAGTTTAATATGTTTATCACCGCAGTTTGTGTTCTATTTCTCATCAAGCTACGATGGCCCAAGAACAAAAGTCTTTCTATATGTGAACGCTGAAGGTGGGGTCGAGGAAAACAGTTCTATTGAAGAAAATACTGAAGAACTTGACGGTGCCAGCTATTGTCCTATACAATTAAAGCATGGTGTCCGATAATCAAGCTGATCTGCTGAATCAAATTGAAGTTTTTCCCGAAACAACAACAAAACGGAAAGCTTCATCAGATCCGAATGTTTGTCAGCCCAAATCTGCGAAGAAGTCAAACCAAAAAAACCGATAGCATTTAGAAACCTCAACCCAGCGCCCGGGACTCAATATTGTACGTGAAGGCTAGCTTTTTTGACTACAGATAGGCGGGGTACCTCACCCACCCGGGGTCCCCCACCTCATCTGAATAGGCTCTGAAATTTGCTGAAAAAATTGAACACCGGATCAGCGCCCCGCCTAAATAAATTTCAAGGTATGAGAATATGGCTAACATGTTTTTTAACATGCCTTTTTGGGAAAAGATAAGACCAAAGTTTGAATACTGCTTCCAGCTTTCTAAATTCCATTTTTAAAGCGAACAAATATTCTTCAGCCGAGGCCGTTCATCCCACTTTGAAGTCTTGCAACATGTGTTTTCATTCCGGTAATGGGACATTGAGGTCTAATTTCTAATCAGTGTGTAACCTAGACAAGACGCCATTTTTCTCCTCCCCTAAGAAAACTGATAAGTATAGGTGGAAAATACAACTTTTCTCTCTTCCGGTGAATGCAATACAATACTTTATTTACAAATGTAAAGTAGAAGGTATACTTACCTGTAAAGCTAGCTTGCAGGTACTCCACAACATAAGAGATAAAACTAAGAACAAACAGAAATTACAGCTATAAAAATATATGATATAAATTCATGATTACAATTAAAAAATTATCTAACTACTATGAGCTGTCAAAGTGAAACTTGCAAATTTGTTGAATGAATTGTTTGCTACCGGTCAGGATTCTGTTATTGTTACATGTAGGTAAAGAATTCCATTTTTTTGCAGCAAAATAACTCTTCGTTTTCTTGCGTTAAATAAAATTCTGTTGACCAGAATAACGTTCGTATTGAAATGTAAGCAATTATAAGCGGCAATTGTGAGCGAAACGAGACATTACGTATTAAATTCGCTAGCACACATACGTGAGAATCTATGCTTTCGGCGCTTCATGCCTTTGCGAGCAGTGATTTGAGCGAATAAGCCTATAACAAAGAGCGAAAAAAAAAATCATTTAACTGATAAATGTTAACTTGCTATTTTAATTCCATTTGCTGTTTAAAAATAAGTGTATTCAGTTTACAAATAAGAAAACATCTTAGCGTGACATAAATATATCTATAGTCTGAAACGAGACATTACGTAATACCCTGGGGAGATTACAAGTTAACAAAAAAGTTAACAATCCCAGGTGGTACTCCCCGAAAATTTGGTTGGGGGTATGCGGCGCGCTTCTTAAATTGAAACCCTTACCCTATTTCAGACCAAAATATGTAATTTTCCATACCCTGTTTTAGTCCTGACCTAAAATTTCATACCCTATTTCAAACCAGAAGATACAGGATCGCAGCTGACCCGGGACCCAGGAACTAATGCGGCTTGCGTTAAACATTTGAGAAGGGCTCAGGAAAGGGTTTAAAATTGCCGATCTTAATCAACCGCACTTCTCAAGCAATGAATAATGATAAAAACGTAGCTTCTTCTAAAAAAAAACATACCCAATTCCAGACGAGAGTGCACAATCATACGCTATTTCAGACCAAAAATGTTCAAAATCTATATCTTATTTCAGACCAAAATGGCTCAAAAACCACACCCATTGGCGCTTCACATACCTATATAGCTTATATAAGGGAGTACCCCCCTCCCCCCCCAATTAACAAGTTTACTAATTTGCATATCTGTACCTGCATACTATATCTCGTTCACGCTTCGCGTATTCACGAGATAAAACTACTTTAAGAATCGTCTTATATTAGAACACTCGTTGTCTTGGTCGAAAATAACAACATTATACCAAAACAGAAACCAAAAGCAATGGGCGGAAACAACAAGGACTTTCCCTTCAAAACAAAGATCGTCATACCAAATTTAGCTACATTCTCGTTTTGGCTTAAATCTTTGAAAACTCCTCTGTTCAAATGTAATTTAAAAGAATTGGAGTAAATACTCATTCTCTATCTTCTATAACACTTTCTGAGGATTTTTAAAGTCTCGGAAGCTCGAGGATCAAAATTCAACTGAAGGTCATGAGCCAATCGTCGGATAAAGGAATGGCCTAACATAAGAACTGTTTGAGCAGGTGGAGTCGCCATTTAAGTAAAATATAAATCACTAAGAACGAAGAATCGACAAGCATCACGCGGAAAAATATGTTTTCAGCACAAAAGCCGAACTGAAAACCGAAGGACCGAATGATAATTAATAAATTATAAATAAATTATTATATAAATTATCAAGGAAAGATGGCGATTGAAAAGGCCAAAGGAGTTATTGGCTAGCCAATAAAAATTTTATGTCTTGCACGTTTAATTGTTATGTAATAATGTATAAAGCACGCCAGAAGCACGTGGACAATTCATGCGGAGGGGGAGTCAAGTATAGTAACCCCCCTCTGAGGTATTTCAATAGCACGAGGTTAACCTTTGGGAGGACAATCTTCGCAGATCTCTCGCTTGACCAGGCAGCCTTTAGAACTTTTAACCCTCCTCCTCCCCATGTCCGATCCAATGGCTTTCTTGAGCAGGCGCTTTTAGACCCCACCTTTGCTGGGCATACTATCAATTCCTTATCAAATTTTGTCATTTGATCAATTATATTGAGATTAAAACGGCTGTGTGCTCAAGGAAGGGCACATAGCCAGATTCATCCATTTGATGGTTATTTTTTGCTGCCCAGCAAACCGAGCTCAACATTCCAGCAATTCAACTAAAACTCTATTCAGTAAAAGGCATAAAACAAAAAAAATACTTATTATGTAGGTTTACCTCAAAGGAACTAAAGAACACCTAATCCCGCAGCTGAACCAAGACGAATGACTAACGCATGACCATTTTGGCCATATTATTGATGCTAACAAAAGAGAGGGGGTATATATACTCTAATTTTAATTACTTCCTCCTTAAGACCCAGAACTGCTCTGGCTGAAACAGACAAAACGCCAATAAGGCATACAAAACGTTTTCGCAAGCAACTATCCATAGGGCAGGCTTACTTCTTATCAACCAAAATAATTTACAAAAAAAGTTATAATAAAAAAAAACATTTATTATATTAATTTTATGATAATCATGCTTTAATTATCTCGCTTGTTGTAGATGAACAAATGAAGCCGCCTTTTACAACTGAATGATGTCACTGACGAAATTACAAAGTGATATTGTTTGAATATTTCACAGTCGAAGTCATGCTTTTGATAAAATACGTTTTGATAAAATACGTTCATACCGAAAAATAATGGTCCAGGTTTGTGATAATTGACATCTCTAGTGTACTGAGACTATCGATGGATGTCTCTAGTTAGAGACATAGTGAGTCTGCATGCATTTCTCGCATGTTTGTTTCCAAAATGAGCTAGAACATACCGTAATTTCTCCATCTTTCAAGAATAGGTTAGTTACTTTCTCTTGCATGGTGATTTAGTATTATTTTATAAATAAGTAAATATATTGTAGCATGGTTTTGATCAAAAAGGATTAAATCCTCGCGACACTGCCCAGAGAAGGTAATACTGACCTAAATATTCATACTGACGAGAGAACATATATATTAATAAGTAAAATATATGAGAGAAGATGGCGAAAATAAACAAGATTAAAGGAAAATTGCGAACGGCATACAGTACGTTGATTATTTTATGCCAATAGAGGTGCAAAGACTAGCTTCAAAGCATTGTTGACCTTCATTGGTTTAACGGCTACCCCAACTGAAGTGGCGACAACGAATGGAAAGAAAAGCACTTAAAACAGGTTTGGATTCACTCTGCTTTGTGCGATCAAAGTGAACCAACAACAAGGCGCATCACCAACATAGTTCTTAACTAAAAATTGGAAGACCAGTAAGTTGTCTTTTGCATCATAAAATTCGATTTAATTGTTCTTTTTTTGTGCTGTGTTTTGTTTGTTTCGCGGGACTAACATTCCTTGGGTGACTGATTTTCACGTTTTTGTATCGCAAAATGTCACGCCAATCTAGGAAGTGCTGTAAGCTAAACAGTTATGATGGCTAAAGTAAGAAAAATGCTCCGATATGTATGAACGCATTTGCCCGCCGGAAGGTGAATCCGCCATATTGGATTTTCAGATTTCCAGAAAATCCGGCTCTCGTCCAAAATTTATCAAATTCAATAAAAGAATGCCATAAGATATCAGCCCTGTAAAGTTAAAAATGAAATATTACAAAACAGGGGATTGGACAGTCATTAATTGGTCAATCTGTTGCCAAATATGAACATGTGTAGAAAAACAAATCATTTCTAAATGTATCCGAAAGGAAAATGACGCGCTACTGAAAGTTACTTCGAAACTGAGTTACGAGGCAGTTTCGATGCACCAAAGTGAAAGATTCCATTTTTGGGCGAATTTGCGAGATGTAGCTGAGCTACGAGGTAACAGTCTGATCAGGTTATAATTATCCATACATTTTTTTTTTGTGAAAAATTTACTCGCGGGATTTGGCTCATAACAAAATAATTGCTGCGGAACGAGCGTAGCGAGTGAGCAGCAACATAATCAGGATTTAAGAGATATATATGAGAAAAAAATATAAGCTAGGAAAAATCTCGATTTGATCACTTTTTACCAGAATTCACTGCGCCACGAACACATTTTGGGCCAGAATGCACTGCGCCACGAACAATAGCCGCGCTCGCTGCTTCAAGCTCAGTGTTGGCTGCGAGATTTGTAATACAGTATTTTGGTCCAACATGTCCCAGTCGAAATCGGAACTGAAGTGTCGAAGACTACTACGAGTTGAGCGGGGGCTGCGAGGCATGGTGATAGGACCGTTGAATGGCAAAGATTTTCGAAGATTGTACGGAATAAAAGACAAATTTATTTTGAAATCACTCCGACATGGGTCGATGAGACTGAGCTGAGCTGAGCGCTTGGAGACGCGAAACCTGAGCTGAGCTTGGGAGACGCGAACACACAGTAATTAACCTAAATTTTCACACCTTCCTCGTGGTGAACGCGTCCTTTACTCAACAATATTCTACAGACATTGCAGGAACTTGATGCGTGAATTACAAAACAAAATTAGTCTTATTAGCTGGAATTTTCATTGATTCATCCCGGTTACATTTGCTTTGCTTCCCCTCAAAAAACGAAAGAGAAAATTCTGTAATACCAGCGAGACGACAAAACAGCATTGTTACAACAAATTTACCGCAGCAATTACTATCTTTTGGATACACTAGTTCTTACAAAGTAAAGTAAACATTTCATTTCTGTTTCTTTTGGACACAAATTCTTAGAAAATGAAAGGACTTCCTACTTTTTTACAATCAAAATAATTAACCAAAAAATAATAATATTAATGAATAAAATATATATTTTATAGTAATCATGATATATTCTGTCTCGCTGATTGTTGATTAACAAATAAACCGTTGCCTTTTCTGTAAATTGGCCACTTTCCTTGATTCGCTTAATTGTGTTTAAATTTAAGACAATAACGACTACTACGTAACAATTTTACTCTGTTTCTAATACTTATTTTGTACGACAAAAAATGTTAATTTTATAACATTAGCGTTGATGAAATCACAGAATTAAACAGTATCTCAGTGTGCAAAAACAAATGATCGAGTTCGCGTCCCTATACTGCGAGGATGTATTTTGTCGTAGGAACAAAAATCATACTTCTACTTTTAAACTAGCAAAGATATTTAAATCCCCACCCCTCCCTCACTCCAAAAAAAAAAAACGAGGGAGGTAGTGGCGTGAAGCCTTCAAAATAATATCCGTAGAAACTGAAATCTTCTTGAAGCCGTAAAGACATGTAAACCTGAGATATTAAAGTGAACGATTTAGCCATTTTACTGAATTAGTTTTCTTCACAGTTCGTCGGCTGGTGCCATGTATATCCACGGAAATATTCCCTTCATCCCTGAAGTTCATGGATCAAAATTCGACTTAAGGTTATGAGCCAATTACCAGACAAAAAAAACATGTTTTTTTGTATCAACAGACCGAAAAATAATGGTCCAGTTTTGTGATAATTGACAACTCTAGTGTACTGAGACTATCGATGGATGTCTCTAGTCACAGACATAGTGGGTCTGCATGCATTTCTCGCATGTTTGTTTCCAAAATGAGCTAGAACATACCGTAATTTGTTCATCTTTCAAGAATAGGTTAGTTACTTTCCCTTCCATGGTGATTTAGTATTATTTTATAAATAAGTAAATGTATTGTAGTATGGTTTTGATCAAAAAGGATCATAAGTATTATCAGAGCCGATGGCGAAAATAAACAAGATTAAAGCAAAATTGATTGCGAACGGCATACAGTACGTTGATTATTTTATGCCAATAGAGGTGCAAAGACTAGCTTCAAAGCATTGTTGACCTTCATTGGTTTAACGGCTACTACAACTGAAGTGGCGACAACGAATGGAAAGAAAAGCACTTAAAACGGGTTTGGATTCACTCTGATTTGTGCGATCAAAGTGAACCAACAACAAGGCGCATCACCGACATAGTTCTTAACTAAAAATTGGAAGACCAGTAAGTTGTCTTTTGCATCATAAAATTAATCGATTTTATTGTTCTTTTTTTTTGTGCTGTGTTTTGTTTGTTTCGCGGGACTAACATTCCTTGGGTGACTGATTTTCACGTTTTTGTATCGCAAAATGTCACGCCAATCTAATGAAACAAATGTAGGAAATGCTGAAAGCTAAACAGTTATGATGGCTAAAGTAAGAAAAATGCTCCGATATGTATGAACGCATTTGCCCGCCGGAAGGTGAATCCGCCATATTAGATTTTCACATTTCCAGAAAATCCGGCTCTCGTCCAAAATTTATCAAATTCAATAAAAGAATGTCATAAGATATCAGCCCTGTAAAGTTAAAAATGAAATATTGCAAAACAGGGAATTGGACAGTCATTAATTGGTCAATCTGTTGCCAAATATGAACATGTGTAGAAAAAACAAATCATTTCTAAATGTATCCGAAAGGAAAATGACGAGCTACTGAAAGTTCCTTCGAAACTGAGTTACGAGGCAGTTTCGATGCACCAAAGTGAAAGATTCCATTTTTGTGCGAATTTGCGAGATGTAGCTGAGCTACAAAGGTAACAGTCTGATCAGGTTATAATTATCCATACATTTTTTTTTTTTTGAAAAATTTACTCCCGGGATTTGTCTCATTTGGACACAAATTCTTAGAAAATGAAAAGACTTCCTACTTTTTTACAATCAAAATAATTAACCAAAAAATAATAATGTTAACGAATAAAATATATATTTTATAGTAATCATGATACATATATATTCTATCTCGCTGATTGATGATTAACAAATAAACCGTTGCCTTTTCTGTAAATTGGCCACTTTTCTTGATACGCTTAATTGTGTTTAAATTTAAGACACTAAGGACTACCAAATTACAATTTTACTCTGTTTCTAATACTTATTTTGCACGACAAAAAATGTTAATTTTATAACATTAGCGTTGATGAAATCATAGAACAAGAGGCTACTATTGTAGCCTACACTCATGCGCTTGCATAAGCAAGTTTTATGGTTTGTTTTGAACGGGTCACGCACCCCTTCCCCCCTCAACGAATTTTGCGTGACACACTAAAGAACACGCTAAAACACGTTTTGAAGTCGTGAATAGGACTTATTGCGATTACTGGAGAAAAGTCACTCGCTCATCGTAAACTTTAGGAACACTGTTTGACATGCGCCGGTTCTCGTCTGATCACCGAAGTTAAGCCCTGTCGGGCGAGGTTAGTACTTGGATGGGTGACCGCTTGGGAATACCTCGTGTCGTTGGCTTATCATTTTTCTTTCCTTCACTCCCTTTCATTTTTCATTTTTTTGGTTCCGTCAAGGAGCCACTTGTCCTGAGGAGGGCAAACTGAAGCCAAACGGTCATGAAAACATAGCATACCTTTGACGATATTCCAACGACAACGAATGGGCCACGAAGTTTGTCCGTAATTTTCATTTTCTCTAGTAAACACATTCCTTCGTGCTAGCATGTTTTAGAATTATTTCCTCAAAACTAACCAGAACACAGAGAAAATTGAATCACAAATTGATATCAACATAAATTCTCACCAAAAAATTGTAATTTCTTTTACGGTAAAGTCCCTCATCTGTAAGAAATCTGCTTCTTCGGTTTTGATCGCCCCGCACTGATAGCAGCGTATGAATTTCCTTGAAGCAAGATTCAGTTGCTGAAAGCTCTCCTTTTTCTCCACTATAGCGGCTTTGGATATTCTTTAAAGCTTTCTCTTTCCATTTTGAATATTTTAAATGTGAGTTATTAATGCGATGACACGAAACTACGGTTTTAAAAACCAAGCACATGCCGAGCGCGGCAGCCATTTTTGTAGAATATGTTGGTGACCCGAGGACCCGGTCACTAAAATATGCGTGCATAAATTTGCATGCAAAATCGTGACACAAAAAATAAAAATAACAAGAGACTCCAAGCAGCCTATACTCATGCGCATGCGTAAGAAAGTTTATGATATATTTTAAACATGATAAGAAGATGTTCGACATGGCGAAGAGTACGCCTTTCATTCAGTCATCGTTCCTGCAAATCACGTTGTTTACTTTTGATTGTTTTGGAAATGAAGGCTGTACCACAATGAAGCCAGTGATTCTTCGAAGTGTTATATATACGAAACGTCAACATTACTAATGTAAGTGGGGTTGTAGGAGTCGCTGTCGTGACACTTAAGTAATGCTCTTTTACTGGAAGTGAGAGTGGCCGGAAGTCACTAAACAGGAAGCGTAGCGGCAAGGCTATGAACCGGAAGTGCACAATTTAAAATATGCGTGCATAAATTTGCATGCAAAATCGTGACACAAAAAATAAAAATAACAAGAGGCTACACTAAGCCTATACTCATGCGCATGAGACTCTAAGACGCGTTGATTGAAGTTACCAATTTTTGTGTGCTCGCTTCGTTTAATATTTAATTTATTGATTCCCGATCAAATCCACACTCGTCTATTACTTCCCAAGTCGTGAATTAGTTCTGTTACATTTGAAAAGACTAATTGAAAAAATTGGCAGTCGAGGATTGCATGTGGCCCACATGCTGTAAAAAGAAAATTGATAATCAATATAAAGACTTAGTTTTCCTGTGTTACTAAATCGCATGCAACCGGTGTAAAATGGGTTATTCCAGCCCCCCCCCCCCCCCCCCCCGACGGATCCAATATTTTTTTACCCGTCCCCCAACCGGATTTCCCGGCCAGGCCGACCCACCCTCGCACCTTGATTTTTAACCCAGATACCACCTCCTGCCCGGATTGCCATTAACTTTTTGTAGTCCCTAAATAAACAAGAAATCGCAGTCAGGAGATCCGGGATTTTTTTAAAGTTTTCAAATCTTTGGTGATAATTGCTATGAATTGGTCAAACATTTTGTAAATAAACGTGGCGTGACGCATTCACTAAAATCTCTCTGTGGCTTTAAGACCAAATCGAAATGAAATGTTTCCATAACTTAAAGCTGGTTCTTTAAAAAATGCTTTGATTTTGCCATTAAAAATAAGTTTTTTCCAGGCTTCACAGTTTCTTTAAAGTGTTGTCGCAAATACACAGTTTTGATTTATGGAAATTTCATGCGAAACGGTAATTTGATATACCAAGCTGTTTCTATATGACCACTGAATCCAAAATATATTTTCTATAAAAGGTCGAAACTTTTGAATGAAACTCACATTTTCTTGAATGAAAATGTCTTTCCTTTGATTGAAAGAGTCAAACACCTTTCAGAATTCAGTGATTTTCTGCTTCTGGAAGTCTTGGCGATTTATTGTATCCTAATTACTGCGTGGAACCGGCTAGCGTCTGCGAAAATATAATAAACATCCCAAAATAATTCAATTCAGCAACATATTTTTATTACGCTTTCTAAAATTGCCGACTTTTTCTGTGTAATAGAATGCCAATCTTATCCAAAAAAATGATTCGCATAATGCTTTCGCTGATCAAAAAAGCAGTTCTGAATGGTCAAAGGTACAGAAATGAAATGCTGGCGGCGTTTGAATCATGTGTTCGGATAGCTCATGGTCTGCAAACAAACACTTCGATTCACAGCTCGATTTTTCACTAAAACCTTTTTCCAAACCACGAAAACACCTAAAATAATCTTTGAAAACAATACTTGGCCACATTTGGTGAAACCTGTGCTTGGTAAAGCAGTAAAAAGAACGAGAAAGCTCCATTTACCTTTCCCACGGATCCAAAGCGCGCACGTACAAACAGAACTGCCTTTGACAATCGAGTCGTCCAATCGGAAGCTATCAGAACTGTCTCATCGTACAGCAATCGATTGAACTCGGCACAACTTAATTCGCGCTTCGGAAAGTCGGACTAACTTACACAGGTGACAACATAGTGATTACTAGTAACCTAGTAATCACAAAAAGCAATAAAGTCAGTAAAAATCGACATTAATATGACACGCATTCCATAGTCCATAATCCACAGAAGTCCGGTCCCGAAGTCCAAATTTTTTATTTAATCTGATGGGCTGAAGTAACGACGCTGTTTTGCCGTGTTTCTATTGTTCTTTCTTTAAAAAAGTCTTGAAATTACTCACCACAGGCAGCGAGGACTTCTCCGATACAGACATTGTAAAGAATCGGCAGTAAAAAGGGGAATAAATTGACAATATGCTTATCAGTGCGAGAGATCGATGTTTGGCATTTTTGCCTCGGAAAAACTCTGATTAAAAATAGCTCTTAGTTTTTCAGAATCGCGACAAATTCGGCCTCACATTGTATGCTGTGCATAAAAGCAACGTTCACCTCGATGGGAGAAATACAGGACCGACTTATACACCAATAAGACCAAATGACGGAAAATGTTTCTCATGCGCATGCGTATCAAACATTTATCTTATATTTCAATGTACCATAAGAAAAGAAGCAATTTAAATTTTAATATTTTAAACAAGATAAGAAGACGTCCGACATGGAGAAGAGCAACTCCTTTCCTTCAGTCATCGTACCTGCAAACCACGTTACTATTGAAAGGCTGTACCACAATGAAGCCAGTCATTCTTGTGACAATAATATATACCTGACTTGAACATTACTTATGTGAGTAGGGTTGTAGGAGACGCTGTCGTGACACTTCAGTAACGATGTTTTGCCGGAAGTGAGAGTAGCCGGAAGTCACTAAAGCGGAAGTGTAAATGTCAAAGCTATGAACCGGATGTGCACAATTTAAAATATTCGTGCATAAATTTGCATGCAAAATCGTGACACAAAAAATAATAAAAACAAGAGGCTCCTAGCAGCCTATACTCATGCGCATGCGTAAGTAAGTTAAGAAGATGAGAAGAAGATAAGAAGATAAGAAGAAGATGAGAAGAAGATGATAAGAAGATAAGAAGATGATAAGAAGATGTCCTACATGGCGAAGAGTACTCCCTTCATTCAGTCATTGTTCCTACAAACCACGTTGTTTACTATTGATTGTTTTGGAAATGAAGGCTGTACCACAATGAAGGGAATGATTCTTCTATGTCTTATATATACCAAACATGAACATTGCTAATGTAAGTAGGGTTGTAGGAGACGCTGTCGTGACACTTGAGTAACGTTCTTTTACCGGAAGTGAGAGTAGCCGGAAGTCACTAAACAGGAAGTGTAGTGGCAAAGCTATGAACCGGAAGTGTACAATTTAAAATATGCGTGCATAAATTTGCATGCAAAATCGTGACACAAAAAATAAAAATAATAAAAATAACAAGAAAAACGGAGCCGAAACCTTACCTCATGCCGCTTCGCGCACGAGTAACAAGAGGCTACTATTGTAGCCTACACTCATGCCCTTGCATAAGCAAGTTTTATGGTTTGTTTTGAACGGGTCACGCACCCCTTTCCCCCTCAACGAATTTTGCGTGACACACTAAAGAACACGCTAAAATACGACTTATTGCGATTACTGGAGAAAAGTCACTCGCTCATCGTAAACTTTAGGAACACTGTTTGACATGCGCCGGTTCTCGTCTGATCACCGAAGTTAAGCCCTGTCGGGCGAGGTTAGTACTTGGATGGGTGACCGCTTGGGAATACCTCGTGTCGTTGGCTTATCATTTTTCTTTCCTTCACTCCCTTTCATTTTTCATTTTTTTGGTTCCGTCAAGGAGCCACTTGTCCTGAGGAGGGCAAACTGAAGCCAAACGGTCATCAAAACATAGCATACCTTTGACGATATTCCAACGACAACGAATGGGCGACGAAGTTTGTCCGTAATTTTCATTTTCGCTAGTAAACACATTCCTTCGTGCTAGCATGTTTTAGAATTATTTCCTCAAAACTAACCAGAACACAGAGAAAATTGAATCACAAATTGATATCAACATAAATTCTCACCAAAAAATTGTAATTTCTTTTACGGTAAAGTCCCTCATCTGTAAGAAATCTGCTTCTTCGGTTTTGATCGCCCCGCACTGATAGCAGCGTATGAATTTCCTTGAAGCAAGATTCAGTTACTGAAAGCTCTCCTTTTTCTCCACTATAGCGGCTTTGGATATTCTTTAAAGCTTTCTCTTTCCATTTTGAATATTTTAAATGTGAGTTATTAATGCGATGACACGAAACTACGGTTTTAAAAACCAAGCACATGCCGAGCGCGGCAGCCATTTTTGTAGAATATGTTGGTGACCCGAGGACCCGGTCACTAAAATATGCGTGCATAAATTTGCATGCAAAATCGTGACACAAAAAATAAAAATAACAAGAAAAACGGAGCCGAAACCTTACCTCATGCCGCTACGCGCATGAGTAACAAGAGGCTACACTGGTAGCCTCCCGGCACTCATGTGCTTGCATAAATGGGTCACGCACCCCTTCCCCCTCAACGAATTTTGCGTGACACACTCAAGAACACGTCAAAACACGTTTTCTGTACTCGCAGTGAATATTTAATTTATTGATTCCCGATGAAATACACACTCGTCTTTTATTTCCCAAACCATGACTTTTTTCCGTTGCATTTGAAAAGACTACTTTTAAAAGCAATGAAATTAGTAAATGACCGGGCTATTTTTTAATTTTAGCGAGGCGACGCGTTTGAAGTAAGAACTATGAATTTAGGTCTTGTTTTGTTTACATGATATTATTATGACTGCATTTGAGTACGTTTTATAAACATTACTCCAAAACAAAAAGTCAATCACAAATTGATATCAACATAAATTTCCATCGTAAAATCTAACTTATTTTACGGTAAAGTACCTCGGCTTGACTCGGCTGCTTGATAATTCTTTAAAACTTCGCTTCTTCGAAAGAAACAGCCCCGAATTTGAAAAATGTATGAAGTTCCTCGAAGCAAGATTTCGTCGATTAAGCTCTCCTTTTTCTTTTATTCTTTAAAGCCTTCTCTTTCCATTTTGAATATTTTAAATGTGTGTTATTACTCCGATAAGACAAAACCATGGTTTTGAAAACCAAGCACATGCCGAGCGCGGCAGCCATTTTTGTAGAATTTGTATGTAACCTGACGACCCGGTTAGTAATAATATATGCGTGCATAAATTTGCATGCACAAATGTGACACCAAAAAAAAATAAAATAAAAAAAATGACGAATAAAAACGAAGCCAGAACCCTACCTCATGCGCGCTACGCGCATGAGTAACAAGAAGCTGTACACAGCTTGAACTCGTGGCGCCTTTTAGTCCATGGGCCGCACTGAAATTTCTTACCATTTCTTGGGGCAAATTGTGAATGCTGGCAATTCAAAGAGTTCATCGAGGTGTTTAAAAAAAATGATGATAGCAATTTTAAATTCACGGCTTTAAGGTAGAATTTTATGATACAAAAAATGCAAAATGGCGTCTTTGAACGAAAACGAGGCTTACTGTAAAAACATCACAAAAAAGAGTGTTGGAGGGGACAGATCATAATATATGGTAAAACAAAGATGGACTAAACATACTGCAAGTACATTTAATGATCTAAAGCGTTATAAGTGCACTGCATTAATTTTTCTATGAAGTTTTGGTCTTCCTCATTCGCAATGCATTGTGGGATATCCAATATGGCGGACAGTTTGACAGGTATGTTGTTGGTCTTATTCTCTCCCTTATTTTGAGAATTTATCGGGACTTTTTAACGAAATGTTTGACATTTTGAACGGAGAAGGAATCATTGTAGTATATTGTTGAATAATATTTAGTAAAAGATATTGAACCTACATGTTTTCTCAAAATCATACTCGAACACTTACAGCCCTTCGAAAGGAGCATTCGATTTTTGAATGCTAACGGCATCGCTTGATCGATGGCCCAAATCTAGCGGTTGTAACAAGTTTAATTTCAACTTATTTCAGACAAAAGTTAATTCTTAAACATCTGATATAACTGTATGAATTGATTTTGGTTATTTAACAGCACGAAATGCATGCTTTGTGCTCGTTGTTCATATAGATATTGCTGCAACCGCCGAGTCATATAGGGCCAAAACAACTCAAACGCAATAACTTGCTCAAATGAAGAAAGCCCGCATGCAAACTATTGGATTTGATAACATAATATTTTTTTGTGATATGTTCGCTCGGGTTCAAGAGATTCCATATCTATTTTTCTAGGAAAGTTGTTAAGCTGCAGTGTAAACAAAAACAGCAATGAGTGAGCCCCCAACGAAACGTCTTCGTGTCGATGAAGGAAATGATGATTGCATCATACACTGCACTAATGCATCTGATGAATTAGCCTCGATACAAGACGCTCGGTCATGGCAAACTCTGTTGAGAGCAGCAACCATTCGTGAATATGAACCGCTAACAGAGCTTGGTGATGATTTCACTGGAAATGAATTCCCAAACTGGATCAAATATCATCGCCAATGCAGAAGTATCTTTACTATGAAGAGGGACCTAGACAAGATTGTGGAAGAGAAAAGTCGCAGTGACAAGCCAACAATGCCGATGAGACGATCCATTCGAGGTGCTCCAACAACGAGTACAACGTACGATCGTATCTGTATTTTTTGTGATCGATCGCGAAAGTACATCAAAGGGAAGGACGCGCGTGAATATGTGCTCCAGTGCGTAGATTTGCGCAGCGACAAAGCAATTCGTGAAACGGCGAATGCCAAGCATGACAGCAAGATACTGGCCATAGTGTCTCGCGATATCGTGGCAGCGGAAGCGTGCTACCATAGATCGTATTATAGGGACTACACCCGTCCGGCAAATAGAACCTCCCTCCTGTCGGAATCCCAAGATGACGAATATGCTAAGCTGGAGTCCAATGCATATCAGATGCTCTTTCACTACATACGGACTGATATCCTCGATAATCCACGGCTAGTAAAGCTCGCCGATTTGTCGGCAAAGTTGAGAGAGATCATGTTAGAAAAAGGTGGAACAGAGGTCAAGGATTCGACCAAGACCCACTTTCGTCGCAAACTTGAAACAGAGTTTGGGAGCCTGTTACATTTTGAGGACCTGCTTGGAAACAATAGAGTATTTATTATACCCGATACCAGCTGGCTAAAGACTTTGTGAGTCTACAGCTAACCAAATGCAAGGATGAGGGATCAAGGACGGAGGAAATCAGGCATATTGCTTTAGAACTCAGAAACGCTATACAAAGCAGTGGCAACGAAGAGATGTCCTGGCCACCAAAAGCATCGCAACTCAATGAAGACGCCATTAGGATTCCTGAAGACCTAAAACTTTTTCTCGTCACTTTGCTTACCGGAAGCTCAAGTTACAAGCCGGACGATTCATGCCAAGAAAAAGTTCTACGTCTTGTCAACTCGTTTGGACAGGACTTGATTTTTGCTGTCACTAATGGAAGACAAAAACCGCCTAAGCACATACTTCTTCCTTATGCCTTCAAGACGCTAACCAACAACGTAGATATAATACGTTTCCTAAACCGTTGCGGGCATGGAATTGCCTATTCTCAGATAGAGGAGATGAACACTGCCTTGTGCCTGCAGAAAATGGCCACAACGCCCGAGAACAGCGTCCCTCTCCCAGATAACAAACGGCCTCACATCAGCACATCGCTCGCCTGGGATAACATTGACCGACTAGAGGAAACTCTCTCGGGCGGAGGTACATCACACAGAATGAACGGCATCGCCGTGCAGTCACGCCATTTCGGCCCTGATCTCCCTCCATCGCAGGAGATACCTGTATTTGGAAAAACAAAAAGAAGAAGCGTGGATGTGCTCACCGGTGGCGGACTTCCGATTTACAATGCAGGGGAGCGTAGTGTTCCACCCCCTAGGTCATACGTTGAAGTGACTGCATCTCAAACATAGAAAAACGTCTGGAAGAAGAATCTCCTGTGGATGTTAGCAAGACTTCATGCCGCTGAGAAGCAGACCGTTTGTGGATGGACTGGATTTAACATCCTCGCAAGAGACGACACGGAAGTCTGCAAAGACAACATAGAATACCTACCGACGATAGACGCTCCTGCTACGAACATGTCGACCGTGTTTGAAGTCCTTAACAAGTCCCTAAAGATAAAGGAAACCTTACAACTGAAGTCCATTGTTCTTGTTTTGATCAGGCATTATATGCCAAAGCTATCGAGATCAAATGGAAACACCCCGTTCTGTTCAAACCCTTGGTATTGAGAATGGGTGCATTTCACACCATAGGAACTCTAATGGGAATCATCGGCAAGAGGTTCCAGGATGCGGGACTAAGAGACATTTGCATAGAATCGGGGGTAATCGCAGAGGGCTCTGTGTCTGGCGTTTTAGAAGGAAAAAGATATAACAGAGCGGCCCGATTTCACAAATTGTTGTATGAAGCTCTGATGCGAGCTGCATGGCCAGGATTCCAGACGTGGCTATCGAAGAACCAGGCTAACCAGGAGAGAGCAGCCGATGATGCGTTCAATGACGTCAAACTTTTGTGTGATGGCATAACCGAAACTAAGGTTCAGGAGCAACTTGTAAAGGCATCGTTTTCTGAGTTGCAAGAGTTATTCCATCTGTACCTAGACTTTCTGAGACACAACAATGGAAAATTGTCTAGATTCTGGATGTCGTACCTTGACATTGTCGAGATTTTGTTGGGCCTCCTGCGCGCATCGAGAGAGGGCAACTGGGCTCTACACTTGTCAAGTATACGGCAAATGGTACCATGGTGCTTCGCCTACGATAATCTAAATTATGCAAGGTATTTTCGGGATAGAACAGTTTATTAGCATGTCCCTTACACCTTATTTCACTATTATTATTACTATTTTGAAAATCACTTATAGGCAATTAATTTGATGGTTCACGGTTTTGAGTAAAAGAATTCGCATTGCTCGCCTCTTAAGTATCAATATCAACCCTATCAAAGAGCATAGCGCAGATCTACATAATGTTGGTAGTGTAGTTTCTGGGCTCATCTTTGGATTATTTGCTATGTTTGTTTTCTCCACAGGTATCTATCCGCCTACCTCTCCGAGATGTCCCATCTAGATGAAGACCATCCCGAGGTTTACGAGTACATGCAATCGGGTGGATTTGTAATATATATAGATAGCCTGAGCCTAACAGCGTCGCTCTTTGAACAGAAAGCCGATGATAAACTTAACTGAGGTGAAAGGTCGGAAGCACAAGAATAAAATTGACGACCGGGCCTATCTTTTAATTTTAGAAAGTCTCAAAAACAGACTTACGCGACCGTTTGCACAGTACATTTAGACCGTACAAAAGTTCACAAAAACAACTTTTTCTCCGTCTAGAATAATTAGTACGACTAATTTCCAAATAAAATACACCTGCTGCTTATAAAAATTGTCCGAGAAACTGATTTGGAAATCAAAATTGCAAAAAATACACAAACATATTTGCATAAGACCACGCGTGTGAAGTATCCAAGTCTTGTTTTGTTTTGTTTACATAAAATCGCTTTTCAACCTATGTAATGAATGAACAAACACATAAAAATGGACAACACAATCTTCTTTCGAAAAAATTAATTCAAATCTCCATAAGTTTGTGTTTAAAAGCAAAACGCGAACCATTAAGAGGCCGAGATGTCTCCGGTGAAAGAAATCAAAACAACTAAATTTAATTGAGCGAGTGTTATAAACAATTCTCCCGAAAACTAGCGAGAACACAAAAAAGTCAATCACAGATTGATATCAACATAAATTCCCATCGAAAAATGTATTTTGTTTTACCTTTAAGTCCATCCACTGCTTGGAAATTGTTTAAATCTCCGCTTCTTCAGTTCTGAAACCCGAAGTGACAAACATCTTCCCGCATTGCTCCCATCCTCGAAGCAAGATTTTATCTCTGAAAGCTCTTCTATTTCCACTATAGCGGCTTCTGAGTATCCCATAATTAGTATCCCCGTCTTGAGTAGCAAACCGCGAAAAAATTCAGGAGAATAACGACTTTAATTTAAACGGTTTTCTCCGCTAAAACACAGCAGTGTTTTCCCAGGTGACGTTGCATGTTTTGCGACGGTCTACGCGCCCGCGAGTTAATAGCCCTAAGCGACGGCGGCGGACGACAGCCGCGGACACACAACGCGCCCGCGAAACATTCCGCTAGCCATGACCATGAAAAATGACGGCCATGGGTTCTATGGTTCTATGGTTCTCTGATTCTATGAGTATGGAGCTGCGCAGCCGGGCCTTCGGCCCGGCGAGAGCTCCGCTAGTACAGATAGGCGATACCAACCCATTCAGAAAGATCCCAGTTGATCAAGCGTGCGAAGAAACAGTAAACAGAGACACGCAGACCGCAGGTGGAACAAAAGGTTTCAGTCTCAAGCCAAAGGCTGTTAGCAAATACTACCTAGTGGCCGAATACAGAAGTATCTTCCTGAGGAACCTCAAAGACATGCTCCATATGAACGAGGCTACAGGCTGTCAGCACAACGACTTACAAAAAAGTCGGATCGCCAAAGATGAAGGCGATGTGAAGAGTTTGCTGGAAACGATAAGTAATTGGATAAATCCATTTGAAGTAAAAGAGCAGGACCTTGTTTGTTTGTCGTCAGGAAAGGCAGCGACCGATAGGATCGAGCAAGACCTTCTCCAGGCTCATCGTACGGGTGAGAACGCTTACCGACGTTTCAGCGAGCTCAGATTAGAATCGAGTCCAGCGAAGGTGAAGTTTAACGACCCAATGAAGAAAGCGCAGCTTAAGACGTTTTCTAATCTTGGAAAGGAAATGAAAGTGCGACGTGGAACCGCAAATGAAGTCATCCTCAGAGCTGATAGGGCGTTATTTGCCCAGATGATCATTATCGCGGAGACAAGAGAGTTGAGTATGAGTACAGTGCTGTCCCATCCACTAGGGCCGATTCCCTGGGCGTTAGCCACTGATGATGGCAGCATGAGAAAGAACAACAAGTCATCGCTAGCTAAAGAGCTTAAAAAAGATGTACCGGCAGTTGAAGCAATTCCTCCATTCTCTGCTTGCATAATTGATGGAATGGCTTTGGTGCAGAGGCTCAAGGGAGACGGAAATACTTTCGCCGAAATAGCCGATGCACTGATGACCACGGTATTGCGAGAGGGGGCTTCCAGCAAGAGGATCGACGTTGTATTCGATGTTTACAAAGAAATGTCCATAAAGAACACAGAAAGAGAGAGGCGAGGAAGTCACACGGGGAACGAGTACAGAAACCTTCAGCCACATCATAGAGTACAACAATGGAAGAAGTTTTTGTCGAACCCGCAGAACAAGAAACAACTTATCGGCTTTATTAACGAGGAGTGGAAGAAGGAGAAGTTTAGACGAAGACTCACTGAGATAACGCTGCTAACCACATCAGAGGAGAACTGCATTGAGATTTGCGACGATGGCGTTCGTCCTCAAGAGGATCTGAGGTCAACCCAAGAAGAGGCGGATACCCGGCTGCTGCTGCATGCGTCACATGCTGCGAGGAATGGTTACAGCTCTATTGTTATCTCATCAGAGGACACCGATGTGTTTATTCTTTGTTTGGCCTTCAAGAGTTTTGTACCAGCTACCATCTACGTGAAATGCGGCACGCAGTCTCGTACAAGGTACTTCAGCATTGCACAAGTTGTTGAACGCCATGGCTCGCGAATGTGCAAGTGTCTACCTGGACTGCACGCATTTACTGGGTGTGACACCGTCAGCGCCTTCGCTGGGAAGGGAAAACTAATCGCACTGAAGCTAGCGAGACAGAATTCTTCTATTCAAGAGTTATTCCAGCGACTTGGTATGCAGTGGGAGTTCTCTGACGAGCTGTTTATGGAGCTCCAGACGTTCACATGTTCGATGTACTCGCCAAACTCTGGAACTGGTGATGTCAATTTGCTGCGTTATCGTCTCTTTTGCGCCAAGAAAGGGGGCATTGGCTCCCGTCTACTTCCACCTTGCCAAGACACCTTGAGGAAACACTGTCAACGAGCCAACTACCAAGCCGCTATATGGCGCAGGAGTCTCCAGAGCTCACCTACAATACCGTCACCGATTGGCAACGGATGGTGTATGAAGGAAGAATGTCTTGCCCTTGACTGGATGAGTGGCGAGCCGGCACCTAAGGCTGTCCTTGAACTCCTGTCCTGTCAATGGAACAGAATGTGCCAGCTGCCGAACTGCATTTGCCTCGCCAACGGATTGAAGTGTACCGCTCTGTGCAAGTTGCAGGACTGTACAAACCAGCAAGAAGTCACAGAGGAAGATGCGCCTTCAGACGACTCAGATAGTGAAACCGAGTAACGATGATAATATATATAGATAGGCTTAGCCTAACAGCGGAGCTCTCTGAACAGAAACGATGTTGATAAGCTTAACTTTGTAGGTGAAAGGTCGAAAGCACAAGAAAAAACTACGATTGACGACCAGGCTATTTTTCAATTTTAGCAATTCTCAAAAACAGTAAGCTTATTACGCGACCGTCTGCACATTACATTTAGACTGCACAAATTCCACAAAAGCACACTGTTTGAGAAATGTGAAACCTCTCTTGAGTAGCAAACTGCGAAAAAAAGCAGGGAAAAAATGATTTTGCAAACCGTTTTCTCCGCTAAACACAACAAAAGTTTTTTTTTCTTTTAAAATGTTTTATTGATCAATAACAAATCCCTAAAGTTTACAATATTATCCTGAGAGGCTACAAGGTTACAAGGCATCCTAAGTTAAAGCTAGTCATTTCCGGTTACAATAATACAAGGTCAGTTCCGGTTTACAGTCACTTGAAAGTCTAGTCCATAAGGGATTATTTATAAAATTTATTTCCGGTCGTTTGGTCCACTTGAAATCCTTTCTGGTTTGCACATGATTACTTTAGTCATTTCTGGTAATGAATGATGAGTTGCCAGTACCTAAATTATCACTCACAAGCTTTGACTGTTGTATTCTACAAATATTCCGATGACACCACAAAGCAGAAAATTTCTGTTCACGGTGGGGGGGGGGGGGGGGGGGGGGGGGAGGGGGGGTACTCCCATATATGAGCTATATAGGTATGTGCCGCTGTGAAGGGTATGGTTTTCAGGCAGTTTAGTCTGAGATAGGGTATAGTAATCAGAGATTTTTGGTCTAGAATAGAGTATCATTTTCCGCAAAACTGATCAGTTGCATGAAGAATTTAGACTAGAGACACTAGACGAGGTTTACTGGCAAATGGCATTTAATAATCGGTAAGGTGTGCTGTACGACATTTTTACTGACCCCTGGTATCTTAGACTGTGATAGTGAATGAGTTTCTGCAAAATAGCGAGTCTAGAAAAGGTCTAGGATAGGGTAGGATTTTTCGGTGTTTAGTCTAGAATAAGGTTGCAAAATGCAGCTAAAATGGTATAGTATAGGTTAAGGGTCTCAACAGTCCCAGCGGCATACCCCCACCCAAAAATGTGCAAAGTACCCCCCCTCCCCCTCCCCGGTCAATTTGCAACTGTGTTGTGATGTCATTCCTTATGTCCCTTACAGTGGCCCGAGAGTTCTCGGTGCCATTGTGAAAAGTTACTTTGTTTCGAAAAACCCATATACCATAAAGTATGGTCTTAATGAAAAAGCGTGCTCGCATGTCATTCTCGTCATCAGCAGAAGTCCATTAGGTAAAAGAAAATAGTCTTAACATTGACTAAAAACCTAGTATTGAGTAGTGCCGATAGGGTGGGAGTGAAAACACCCCACACCCTTCCACAGGTTCAAATTTTAATCTAGCTTGGAAAGGCGTGGTAACCAGTTATCTGGTTCCACATTTGCAGTACCATTGTTAAACCAGACACCCAAGATTCGCATTCTTGACACCCACGTCAGGCCATAAGGAGTGTCCGGAAGTGAGCACCAAGCTCCTAACTTCATGGCTTCTGTACTCTTTGCCACATTTAATTTAGTCCCTGTACCTGTCTGGTATTTGTGAAGTAAGGTAAACAATTTGTCTAGAGAAAAAATATCGTTTATAAAACATGTGGAGTCATCCGCATTCATTGGTGAATTTTAAAACGCTTTCCTCAGGCTTCTGGAAGGAGAAAACCTTCAATAGTATCATCCTTTCTTATACTGGTAGCCAAAACGTCTGCGCATAAAACGTACAAAAGTGGAGACCGGGGATCTCCCTGCCTCACCCCCCACTCGAGTGGAATTTCTTTAGTCAAAAAACCATTAACTATAATTTTCATATTTGCTTGACAGTATAATGTAGAAATCAACGCTGGAAATTAGGGCAAAATCCAAAACGACTTAAAACATTGGTAAAAAGTTTACCAATGTTTTTCTACCCTGTCAAAGGCTTTCTCTTGCAATTGATCAATATTCAGCAAGATACTTGGTAATATTTATATAATCTAGAGTGTCACACAAGATAAATAAATTCTCAAAAATCGTCCTACCTGGGACGGAACAAGTTTGATCTTCTTGAAATAATCGAGGGTAACACTTTTGAAAGTCTGTTAGAGCTTTTGAACAAATTTTGTAATCAACATTGAGTAGCGAAATGGCCGGGCCACCAATTTTTGAGGTTTTTCTTATCATCTTTCTTGTAAAGTAATCTAGTTACGCTTCCTTCCATTGAATCACTGAGAGAATTATTTTCCAAACTAAATTTATAATTTCGAACAGAATAGAGCCTAAAAGATCCCAGAATTTAGCGTAAAATTGTTGAGGTAATCCGTCTGAACCGGGGGTTTTCCCTGAAGAAAGTCCACGCATTGCGTGGGTATTATTTCAGCCAAAGATAAAAATCCTTCGCAGGATAAAATTTCGCTCTCACTTAATCTGTTTTCAAGTTTGTTCAAAAATTCGGTTTGGAATGTTAAATTAACAGGTTCTTGCAAGTACAAATTACGGTAAAAATCGAAATGAGCTGGAGAAAAGGAACAAGCTTAACTAAGGTGAAACTTAACTAAGGTGAAAGGATTAAGATTGATGACCGGGCTATTTTTCAATTTTAGCAATTCTCAATAAACAGTATTACCCGACAGTCTGCACAGTACAAAGTTCACAAAAACAACTTTTCTCTGTCTAGAATAACTAGTACGACTACTTTCCGAATAAAATACAGGTTTTGTTTGTCAAAAATTGCCCGAGAAACTGATTTGGAAATCAAAATTGCAAAAATACACAAATATTTGCATAAGGCGACGCGAGTGAAGCCTGACAGAAAATCTAAGTCTTGTTTTGTTTACATAAAATCGCCTTTCAATCTATGAAATAAATGAACAAACACATAAAAATGGACAACCCAATCTTCTTTCGAAAAATGTTATTCAAATCTCCATTAGTTTATGTTTAAAAACACGTATACCATTAATAGCGCATCAGGGCAGAGCTGTCCTCGATGAAATTCAAGATAACAAACACGACTTAATTTGAGCACGTTTCATAAACATGTCTCCAAAATTTAAGAGAACACAAAGGAAAAGTCAATCAAAAATTGATATCAACATAAATTCCCATCAAAAAAGGTGATTTATTTTACCTTTAAGTCACTGGACCGCTTGGAAATTCGTTAAAACTCCGCTTCTTCGGTTCTGAAATCTGTAATCCGTAATAAAAACAAGACATCTTCCCGCATTGCTCCTGCATTGATAAAAACGTATGAGGGTTCCTCGAAGCAAGATTTTACCCCTGAAAGTTCTTCTTTTTCCACTGAAGCGGCTTCTGAGTATCCCTTAATTAATTAATTATCCCTGTCTTGAGTAGCAAACCACGAAAAAATGCAGGGAAATAACGACTTTACTGCTCCGCTAAACACTGCGAAAGATCCAACTTAAAGTGTTTACCGAGCTGACGGCTGTGTAGCCAACATATAACCTAAAAAATTGCACAATATAGAACAGTAAACTAATGATATTAAGCTTTTAAACTAAGGCGAAAAGGTCGGAAGCAAAATAATTAAACTCAAAAGAGTTTAGTTGTAAACAAATGCTTCGACGAGCTACTAGCTTCAATTTAAAACGAAATCAGGTTTAAAAATAAGCACTTAGCTCTATATTCCTCCAAAAACGCTTGATTTGCAGAGTTACGCAGCCTCAAATGCGGTCTTGACCACTGTTTGAAAAATGTGAAACCTGTCTTGAGTAGCAAACCGCGAAAAAATGCAGGGAAATACTTTAAAACGGTTTTCTCCGCTAAACACAGCTCCAACTGACGTGTTTACCGAGCTCACGTCACATTGGCCATGTAGCCTCGCGAAAAACACAGCCTCGCTTTGGTTTCAAAATTGCCCAACACGGGCGCGTGCACACACACGCGCCCGCGAAACATTCCGCTAGCCATGACCATGAAAAATACGGGCATCGGTTCTATGAGTATGGTGCTGCGCAGCCAGGCCTTCGGCCCGGCGAGAGCTCCGCTATAAGACAAACCAGCTGTATCTATTACCTTATCCTCTTTGCTCAACAAATTTCGCGAGGTTTCAATTTCTCGATCGAGTCAAAAAGTGTTTGTACATTTTTTCAAAATCTAGCATTTGTTGAAAACAAAGCTGAATACTGGCTTAAAAATCAAGACTCTCGTGGAAAAATTCGCAGTGTGACACTAAGAGAACTAAATTTTGCGATTGGGTTTAATTTTGCGGGTTTAAAAGTAAGACTACACTGCATTCACTAGATTCAGTAGCTGACACTTAAGCTCGACCCGGAGCTCGATCGCTAAGCAAATGGCAAGTTTAATATATAAAACACAGAACTTGCCAGAGCAAAAATCCCACAGGAATAAGCGGCGAACACAATATCAAACGGTCCTATCCATCCATGAACGCCTTGAATTGTCTTGAAAGTGTGCAGTTGTACGCAGTAGTTCTTTATCTTGCTTCTCGAGTACACAAACGGAGAGATTTTACGGTATGTATTTCATGGCCGAAAGCCATATAGTCGTCTATATAGACTTAAATATGCGTGCATAAATTTGCATGCGCTAATGTGACACGAAAAAAAACAAGAAAAGTCAACGCCGGATTTACAACTCGTGTGCTTCGCCACGAGTAACAAGAAAAACGGAGCCGAAACCTTACCTCATGCCGCTACGCGCATGAGTAATAAAACGGTATCTCAGTGTGTAAAAACAAATGATCGAGTTCGCGTCCCTATACTGCGAGGATGTTTCTTGCATGTCGTATAAACAAAAACCATACTTCTACTTTTAAACTAGCTAAGATATTTAAGGCCACAGATTACAAATTTTATACCTCTAATGAGATCCCCACCCCTCCCCCACAGAAAAAAAAAAAAAAAAAAAAAACAGGGCGGTGGTGGCGTGAAGCCTTCAAAATAATATCCGTAGAAACCGAAATCTTCTAGAAGCCGTAAAGACATGTAAACTTGAGATATTAGGGTGAACGATTTAGGATATCTTTTTCAAATTTGCGAGATCTAGCTGAACTACAAAGATAAGAGTCTAATCGCGTTGCTCATTATAACATATAATTAAGGGGGGAGTGAAAATATAAACATGAAAGTCATTTTACTGAATTATTTTCTTGACAGCTTATGAGCCAATTACCAGACAAAAGAATGACTTAACACAAGAACTGTTGGAGCTTGTAGAGCTTGTGGAGTCGTCATTTAAGTAAAATATAAATCACTAACAAACGACCGGCAACACGTGGAAAAACATATATATTAAACACGAAAGCCGAACTAAAAACTTAAGAACCGAATGAAAAGTAATACATTACGAACAAGAGAATGAGCTAGGAAAGATAGCGATAAAAAAGGTTAAAACAACTTATTTTGTAGGCTTACCTCAAAGGAACTAAGTTACGTCTCTACCCCGCAGCTGAACCAAGACGAATGATTGCGGCATGACCTTTTTGGCCATATAACCGATTCTAACTACTAGAGGGGGTACAGTCTAATTCCAATTACTTCCTCCCGAGACCCAGTACCGCTCGGACTTATTAAATTAACAATTTTCTAAAAGGCATTAAAAGGCATACAATTTTAATTTCCAAGCAAGTGTTTTATTTCCGTTTCTTGATTGGTCACATTAAAAAAAAAAAATCAAACTCACTTTCGGTCCAAAGGCAAGAGTACTTCTTTTTAATCAAAACAATTTACAAAAAAGGTAAATATTATAATATATATATTTTTTAAATCGTGCTATATTTGTCAAATGAACCCTGGTCTTCTCTGGAAAGCGTCTTTTAGTATTCGCCTTTGTGTTGCAATTTAAGATACGAACGACCATAAAGCTACTACTTCCACACCGTTTCTAATACATATTTTGCACGATAATCAATATCAATGCAACGAAATTCGCCTTGATGAGCATGACATCATAGAATAAAACTCAGCTCAGTATATAAAACCAAACAATCGAGTTCGTCACTAAACTGCGTCGTTACTTTTTGTTGTACGCACGAAAATGATAGCCCTGCTGTTAAACTGGTATATTTATTTATACCTGGATTTTTCAAAATGTGATCACTAGTTTTTGGATTGTACAGAACCGAGGTGTTTTATGGATGCAGTTCCACGGCGGCTGGCTGGCTGATTTATTTATTTATATATGTTATTTACGGGCCGGGAGGTCCGTATTGGACAAAAACTGTGCCCGAGGTCTCAAGACTGACTATTTTGCCTGGGGGGGTAGGGGGGGGGGCACTCCCCTCGTAAATTAAAGAACGTTAAGGCTATGACAATGAAACCTAGAGGGTACATTGTACGTCCAAAATTGTCTCCTTTGCGGTCCGCGCAATGGAACGATGACGTCATATGATGTAGTTGAAAGGTAATTAGTTATACGGCCGCCATCTTGGATTTCTGAAATTTTCAAAACCTCTTAAGGTGATTCCCTGGTTTTGCACTGCGCATCCCTACTGCGCATAAACATTGCGACATCAGATTGAAAAAAATGGCGGCTTTTGTGAGGAAAGCCGGCCTTTCCCACGATAGAAAAGGACTCTGTGAGCGCTAGCGCAAAATCGAGCACGGTGACCCCCATTTTATACTGCATAAATTCAATCAGGACAGTGTTCCCAACGCAAATTTAAAAAGTGAGCAAAAATCTATGATCAGATTTTGCACAGTTTATAGAAATCCTACGAAGAAAGCCATTTTGGGTAGAGGACCGCACACCAAGCAACCGTCTACTGTTCGAGTGTTCAGTAAATTTGAAGCTTTTTGGACACGTTTTCTGTGATACAGACGATTATACATATGTATAAAGTCAACTTATACGCGAAATATCAATATGCAGTGGAAATATTGAGCATATTAGCTTCACGCGGTTATTGCCTGAAAATGCCTTTAAACACTGTATTCGTCAGCAGTATACCACTAAAACGAGCACGGTGACCCCTCATTTTTGTTGCAATTTTGGAACCTTCATGACTTGTTCAATATTTGTGCCAAGTTTCATTACAAATCTATGACAGATTCTTTTTCCAGGGAATTACCTTAAAAACCGTCCAAATTAACTCCAAATTAATCAAAACCAATAAATAAACGCTAAATGACGTAAAAATGTTAAAGTTATACCATAAAACATTGTTTTTTCTTCATTCAAAGGTAAAAATATACAAATTTCAAAACAAAAATCTTGTTGCTATGGCAACATCAAGTCACGTGATCAATAAAATGTCAAATCAAATTGTTGCCAGATAAATGTTAGGAAAAGTTACAAAATATGGGCCTACCAATGTTTCAAGGGTGAACGTCATTGCTGGGAACAAGGAAACATGATACCAATAAACACAGTTTCGAAACAACATACCAAAATGGCCGTCATCGGTGGAAGAAATGGACACAACAAGTCAGTATAACGCAAAATATAGGTTAATGCTCTGTGAAGTTAAGTCGAGAGGAGATGCTAGGTGTTTTATTCCACAAACAGAAGTTGAAATTGATAGCGGAGCTCTGCGGGCCAAAGGCCCGCGCGGAGCCCCATACTCAAAAAACCTATGCCCGTCATTTTTCATGGTCATGGCTAGCGGAATGTTTCGCGGGCGCGCGTTTGCCGCCGTGCGCCCGTGTTGGATAGGATTAGTTCGCGGGCGCGTGTTACGTCGCAAAACATGCGTGTATGACGCCACACAACATCCGAGATGTTTGTTTTCATTACGGATTTCACAACCAAAGCTAGAAGCGGAGATTTAAAGAATTTCCAAGCAAGCGAGGGACTTAAGGGCTCTCGAACGGATTTCTCGCGCGTTGCTAAGGAAGTGAAAAATCATTTCCGGTGAATGACGCAGGCATTTCGGCAGCCAATCAGAAAAAAACCCGCGAGAACCCACTGTCTGGTCAGACGAATAGCGCATGCGTTGATAAAATGACTTCCGGTTCAACCTCGTTGCCAGTACCCTTGTTTCAGATTGGTTCCGGTTTGCAGAAAAATCCTAAATTCTTGGCGGTCTCTAACTTGATTCATTATTTTCCAATGTTACATTTATCTAACCTGGATATGGAATATAACTAAGTATGCGTCTATTGAAATCATTTTCAATACAATTTTTATGCAACAACAACAACAACAATACTTTATTTACTCATTATTTTTTACAACTATATTTTAAAAATGCCTACACACATTTTGAACTAAGTACTAATAATTTAAATAGTTAATATTAATTTGAGTCTGGGAGCTAAATTAACGGGTGAGTTTTCTAGTTAGCCCCCAGCCACAGTTTGTTAAACATTTACAGCAGGTGAAAGAATTAAAACAAGTGAAAATATTTACGGTGAAATAATTTAACAATATGATGTTAGAAAAACATAACAGAGGAGACAAATTATTTGTGTTGTTCTGCCAAGAGATAACGTTTTAAATTTTTCGAGAAGAGGAATACATTTAGATCCTTTAGGTCAGATGGGAGATCTTTCCAGAGGTCAATTGCTACAAAAGTGATTCTTTGTTTGCCTATATTTGTTCTTACTCCTGATTTATATAGGTTTTGATTGGCTGCATACCTAGTATTATAGTTATGTACAGTGTTGGCATATTTAAAAATGTTTTGAAAAATGTTTGGTAATAATCCTTTGCGCCATAGGTGCGTAAATTTAAGTGCATGCAAGACGTAAACATTATGTACTGTTAGAATATCTAATAAGTTTAGTAATGGTTTAGCGCTTTCCGTTTCTTTGCCATAAGATGTTGCAAAGAATATTAATCTAATTACGTGATTTTGTTTAATTTGAACTTTTTGAAGATGTGATTTGTAAGCGTACCCCATGCTAAGATGGCATAAGATATATATATGGACATATTAGGTTATAATAAATTTGTTTAAGTTGATTAATAGAAAGGTAGTGTCTTAGTTTGGATATAATTCCTGTATTTCGTGATATTCGTGAGCAAATATAAGAGATATGATTTTTCCAAGATACAGAGTCATCAATCATGACTCCTAAATATTTAATACAATGTTTTCGTTCCAAAGAATGACACGAACCATCCTTGCTCCCGATTTGTATGTCAATAGCCATATCTTTTTTCCTTGCAGATTTAACAATCATGAAATTTGTTTTTGTCATATTTATAGATAATTTAATAATATCACACCATTCCTTAATTTTTGTTAGTTCTGAATTCATTATATTTTCAAGAGTTTTCAAGTTATTCGCAGAAGCAAATACATTTGTATCATCTGCAAAAATTTTGAAGTTCAGGTTTCCGGAGCAATTTGGTAAATCGTTTATATAAATTAAAAATAACAGAGGGCCTAATGTGCTTCCCTGTGGGATTCCGCAGATCATTGTTTGTTTTGGGGATTCAACATCTCCCAATGTAACATATTGCTTTCTGTTCGAAAGATAACTACCAAACCATTTCAAGGGAAGCCCTCTAATTCCATAGGTTTCTAACTTTTTAAGTAATATATCGTGATTTACAGTGTCGAACGCTTTGGAAAAGTCAAGAAAAACACCACAGGTGTACAAATTGTTGTCTATTGCTTTTCTAAGACTATCCGTAATTTCTGTTATGGCTTGAGTAGTTGAGTGACCTTTTCGAAACCCAAATTGAAATTTATAAAGAATGTCAAGTTTTTCAATGTAGTTTATAAGTTGTTTGTATATAAGCTTTTCAAATATTTGGGTAAAGGCTGACAAAGTTGAAATCGGACGATAATTTGCGGGATCAGTTGTTTCCCCTCCTTTGTCAACAGGTGTTACCTTGGAAATTTTTAAGATATCCTGTACAATGCCCTGAAGCAAGCATTGATTAAAAATTATTGTTAGTGTTTCACTAATATAATCACCAGCGAGTTTAATGAACTTTTGCGGGATTCCGATTGATGATTTGTTGAGTTTAAGTCCCATGATTGCATCGTGAACTTCCTGAATATAAATACCACGGAACATAAAACCGTTTTGAAAAGCTCCTGTAATGTACTTATTGGGATCAGCATTAGTTTGCGGAAGTTTTTCTGCAAGATCGCGGCCAACGTTTATAAAGTGTGTATTATGTGCAATACTAGCTTTATCGTCGTAGCATTTAGTTTTATATAATAATTTTGTTATTGTTGTTTGGTTGTTGTTCTTTTTCCATTTATAATCATACCAATTAATTTCCATGTTGCTTTTGAATTGGCGCTATTTAAATCAAATTGATTTCTAAAATAACTCTTTTTTTGCAGCCTCTTTAATTTTGTTTAACTTATTACTGTAAGTTTTATATAATTTAACTTTGTTTAAGTCTTTACTAAGAAAATGTGTTTTGTTTATGTTTTATACTTGTAAGAATGGCATTGGATATCCATGGTTTATTTAATTGTTTCGCTTGTTTGTTCGATAATCTACGTAACGGTGCATGCTTATCAGAAATTGTTCGGAGCAGCTCAATGACATTATTCATGCTTTCACTGACACCGTTACAAATAAGACCATTGAAATCGGCATCTTCCAAATCTCTTGTAAACGAGACATTGTCAAAATGAGAGAAATCTCGAGAATATTTTGTTTTGTTTAATACAGGAAGTCTGTTTGCTACAGTACAGAATACAGGTAAATGATCTGAAAGGTCAGCTCAACAATTGCAAATCCCTGCTTTAATAACTTTTTGTGGTACATTAGTATATATGTGGTCAATTAAAGTCGAGGTATGATCAGTTATACGTGTGGCTTTGGTAATTAGTGGCATAAAACCCGAATCCAGCAGCATATCAAGATAATCTGATGTTTGATTATCGGAGTTGTAATTTAAGAAATTGATATATTTTAAATCTCTCTAAAAAATCTATTTTTCAAATTAAAACGAAATCCATACTTACGATGATGGGAAAATGAGTAAATTCCATAACAACGTCAACGATTTTCCGATATAATGCGACACATAAAAAATCTTAGACTTTTCGTTATTGGTCACGTGATCATGGGCGTGGCTCGATGACGTCATTTTTTGGGTTTAGGACTGAGTTGAAGTTTTGACCGTATGTAAACGATTAAAATTAATAAAAATAAATAGCCATTACTGTCCCTAACAACGGGTCCGAAAATATACGTCAGTAAGCCCTTGAAGGTAAAGCATATTACATTTTTCGATGGGAAGTTATGTTGATATCAATCTGTGATTGACTTTTTCTTTGTCTTCTCGCTAGTTTTGGAGAATTGTTTATAAACGTGCTTAAATTCAGTCGGTTTTGATTTCGTTCATTGAAGACAGCTCTATGGTGGCGTAGGTGTGCCATTGTAGAATTGTACATTATTTCTAGACTTCTTTAATGTTTTTTAACCTCTTACTAACTGAACGCGAGGGCCGTACTGGGGAATATTGGCCCGAGGTCGTGGCAGTACGGACCGAGCGCAGCGAGGTCCGTACTGCCACGACCGAGGGCCAATATTCCCCAGTACGGTCCCGAGCAAGTGAGGTTAGTAAGTAGTTTATTATATGGCATGAATTTTTTATGCGAAACAACACTTCCGGTTGTTCATTCAAGTCAATTTCCGGCACGATGTCAGGGAATTTCCCGCTTATGATGACGCAAGCAGCAAAAACCCAGTAGAACTACATGTAAAACGACAATAAATACGATCTGCGAATTTAGAAAACATTTAATGAGTTGGGAAAAAAATCATTATACAGTTAAGCAAAAGAACATGCATCCGCTTAGAAATGTTTTATTCGCACAATGGCGGAGTTTGAACTGAATCGAAGTTTTACAAAACGGTACTTCGTAATATATAAAGCAGACGCAAAGTCAAGTCAGCTTATGTCAAATTCTCTTTGGCGTTCTCGGATCAACTAACCCAGCAGCGTACAGTCAATCATCGTCGTCATTTTCAATAATTACTCGACGCTTCTTTTCATTCTGGACGATTTTCACATTTCCATGAAAAATCTGGAAAGTGCAATCAGTGATTGAACCAATGTTGGCTCCTGCGAAGACCGGAGCGGTGGATGATAGAAGTGGATCAACGTCAGTCGACTTCATCATTGAATTTACCGCCGTGCTGGAAGTTGTGTCTTCACTGGAACAAGAGGCCAGTTGAACGTCGTGAACGCTTGATGCAGATTCTTCGCTACCGCAACGAGCTCTGCTGAGAGTTAGAGACATTCTTCTCTGATGTGTGGAGCTAGCCGATTTGTACGACTGGAGACTCTCCGTGTTTTTGTGACCACTGAGTTGGGCAACAAAGTTTTCGGGAATATCCGCATCCAAAAGTCTGGATATGCATGTTTTTCGTACTGAATGGTTTGTAACTCTTTTTCCCTCTCTCTGAAGACCGGCCTTTTTTGCTGCTGTGGATAAAAACTTCCCGATTTCATTTTTTCCGAGAGGAGACTTCATGTACCAAACTTCGTCATTCAAGCTTCTGTTATGCCGGACGGCCAAATAAAATGGCGCTGCTGGTTGGTTCATTTCTAATGGCCTATGACTTTTGAACTTTTTGTAAAACTTCACTGGACATCTTTCCGTCTTTGTGGCGTAGATTTTTGGCTGAAAAGCCCTCTGATGACCTTTTTCTTGCCCATGACGCGTCTTGCTCCCTCTTTCGGCCAACCAAACAAGGATTTCTTGGCCGTCCTGATCGTTCTGCAGCTGAACATCTCCCCAGCGTAGCTTCCGACTTTCGTCTCTTGCTCGGAAACCAAAATGAAGGGACAAAAACCACCATATGGTCCTCTGGAGTGAAACTGGGTTGGAGTCACCGAATTCTCCGGTCTCAAAGAGAGCATCTTCTTCGTCATTTTCAAGTGCCTTGGCAGCTTGCGGTTTGTTGCCTTTGCCATGCTCATGAACAAGCGTCTTGCGTTTCGCAGCAAGAACTCTCCTCGATTTTTCAAAGTTCTTGTCCTTGAGGATGTTTACTGGAGACCTTTTGTCGGTTAAATACCTTTGAACGCTTCGCTGAAAACCAGATATGGTGCCTGGTTCGTACTCTTCTCCGTTCTTCTTGCGGATATTCATAAAAAACTTGGACAACAGGTGGTCAAGCTCGTCCGCAGGTAGGCTTTCGATATTTTCATTATTCAACCCATTTTCTTTCATGTAACGGAAGAGAGTGTTCATGTCAGTCGTGGTCTTCTTAGTAGTGTTGACACTTTTCTGGTTATTTATAAAACCTTCAATTTCTTCCTGGCTGTCGGTGATCCTTGTCTCAACAATCGTTTCATAAAAGTTGCAAAGTTCTTCTTCATCTGGATAATAAAACTCGCTCGGTGAATGTTCGTATTCCTCTTCGTCTTCCATGTTATCGATCATGCTAAATTGTTAGAACGGTAATCTTATAATAAAATAAACAATATTTTGCTTTCTAGCGAGGTTTCTTGCATTTGATTTTATGCTTTTGTGTTTTCGCGGTTTGAATTTCCCGGGAGCTGAGCGATCGAGAGGAAATATCCAAATGGACCGTTTCCATGGTAATGGTCCGTACTGTAAAATCCCGACCGAAGAATAGCCAATCAGAGCACTCGATTTGGCCTCGAGTATTTCTTGCCATATAATAAATGATTTTATTTAATGTATTGCATATTTTATTGTTTATTTTTTATTATTTTTGTTATATATTGTTTGCTTTTCAGTTTTTGATACAGTATTTTTATAGTTTGCTATTATTCAACAGTTATTCAATTTCAGTTTCAATTCAATTTCAGTTTCAATTCAATTTCAGTTTTAAAACGAGTTTTATTTTGTCTTATTTCTTCTCAGTTTTGTTTTACAAAACTAAACTGCATCATGGCCTATGAGGGCCATTTACCCACAATGCCATGCACGCATGTCGAAGTGTGTGGCTCTCGGACTTCGATTTGTTATTCGTACAGGAGTCCAAAACTTTCGACAATTTTCGATGTTATTCTTCACTTTTGTTGGTCTACAATATTAAATGTTCGTTTAGCTTTACGAAGCGCTTCAGGTAAGCGATGTTGATTTGGCTCAGACTAATTTGCTGAGTCTCTGTATACTACGCAAGCGACTCATTTCGTGACACTTGGAAATTTTTCGCTTCAAAGAATACTCTCTCTCTCTCTCTTATACGTTTCCCTAAATTTGTTACTCGTACGTTTTAGAAAGTTTTAGTTTGATTATTTCAACCAAATTTTGGCTGTTGTATGCATACCACACAGAGATTCTTTATACCCTATGTCGTGGTCTTCTTTATTATCTAAAAGACTTTTTAAGAGATTTTCGTTTTTGCCTGCTGTTCCGATATTTGATTTTGGAACGTTCCTATGTGATAAAACGTGGAACCAATTGTTCCACATTGGCGTGTTCCCTTTAGGCTAGATAGGAACAAATTTTGATATTAAATAGGAACAAAATGTTCATGTGGAACTAAAAGAGAACCTTTTGTTCCGAATTTTAACCTGCGGGTGGAACGTATTGTTCCTAAATGGGCGGCTTAGGAACAAGTGTTCCTAACATTTTTGTTCCTCTTTTGATAACCAGTTCCTTTTCACTCTATTAGGGAACTGATTGTTCCTATTAATGAGTTCCTTTTTACTGGAGCTGTTCCATTTTGCGGGAATGTGGAACATTTGTTCCTAATTACCTGTTCCGATTTACTTAAATTAGTTCCTATTTACGTAAAATAGTTCCTTTTTACGCAAAGTAGTTCCTCTTCACCATTTCTGTTCCTTTTTTTTATTTCATTTCATTCAGTTATTCAAGCTTAAAGGAAGGGTGCTTTTGAATATAAGTGATTGCGGGAATAACGTTTGTTCTCAGTCACATGTTTTGTCACGTGCACTTGACAAAAATGTTAGTTAAGTACGTATTGTTAGGAAAAATCGTGAAAAAGCACAGTTTTAAGTATCTCCCCACTGTAAATTTGTATAATGGTGATAACGGCTGGCAAGCAGGGGCAATTTGTGGCACGCATGAGCAAGCAAGGGCAATCATGAGCAGGCATGAGCAAGCATGGGCAAGTAGGGGCAAGTTATGGCAAGCACGGGCACGCATAGACAAACATGGGCAAGCATGAGCAGGCGTGAGCATGCATGGGCAAGTAGGGGCAAGTTGTGACAAGTTTGAACATGCATGATGACTTCATTGTTCACAGTTTATTTAAACAAACGTGCGCGCTACTCAAACGTTAATCTACTTGAAACATGAGTAAGAAGAGTAAGCTTGACTGGACTAATTTTGATGGCGCATTGCCCAAACCAAAACGGCTTCACTTGGAAAAAGACGAAACAGATCGTTTGTATCACTGTCCACTAGAAGTTTGTGAACATGAAGGATTTCAAAGTCAACGTGGCTGTAGGAAACACGTGAATAACAAGCACAGATGGTTCTTTTATTTTGACCAAAAACCCGATCTGCAAGAAGCGAAAAGCTCGTCGGTGCAAGTGCCAAAGAACTTACCCGTAACAGACAAAGATGACGACGTATCGCGCGTAACGGCAAAACAAGCCGTCAGAGCATTAATTCCATTATTTTCAGTCTCTGGCCAAATTGGCGAAACATTCACAAATTGGTTGACTGGAAGTGGCGGTGGTTACAAGAAAGATCGTCCAGCTCAACAGATTGTGAATAGATGCTTTAAATTTCTCAAGTTTTGCTGCGAAGACGAGGATGAGTTGACCTTCGAGGTGATGGACTTCAGCCTGTGTTCCCCAAATCTGTTGTTCAAGTTCATTGACTATCTGCAAGAAGAATGCAAGCTCGGCCATGGTGGACGATTGGGCTACATAGATGCTCTTTCTGAATTAATCGATTTCAGAAAAATTAATGGTGCATCAGATGCAGTTCTTCGAAAATTATCCGCAACAGAGTTGTACCTGAAAAGAGCGCGCAAGACAGTGGCAAAAATGATGAGATTGCAGTGGACACATGATCTAGACATCGAAACGCTAGAAGCAAGAGGGCACTGGGCAACGATGGAGGAATTGTTGCAAGTTGTAACCTTTCATTTGCCCCGCTACGAAAATACCCTCAAGATGTGTAAAACCAGTCCGGGGCAAGTCAACCCATCAGACCTAACATTTGCCACAAAATTTGTAGCCGTGTATCTTTTCATTAAGGTGAAAGGATCGCGCCTTATGACTTATCAGTACCTGACAGTCGACATGGTTAGTGCAGCGAAGGAAAATGGAGGATTCATCGATCAGAAAACGTTCAAGACTGCCAGCAAGTACGGATTTGACTCGTTGATTCTGACCGATACAAGCATGCAAGTACTCGATGGGTACATCACTTTCGTAAGACCCATGCTAAAACCCCAGTGCGACTTTGTTTTGGTCACGAGAAATGGAGGCCAACACAGCAAATTGGGGGACGTCATGAGCAAATTGGTCTTTGACGCAATTGGGAAATACGTTCATCCCACACGTTATCGTCAAATTGTCGAAACGCAAAGCCTAAACCTGCTCACTAGCAAAGAGCAAAGAATTTTGTCAGAAGACCAAAAACACAGCTCTGCTGTTGCCAAAGTTCACTATCAAAAGCAGAGATCGCGCGAAGTTGCTGTGAAGGCCCACGAGTGTCTACAAAAGTTACAAGGTGCTAAAGGATCGGAGGTGGATGAGGACGTTAACGCGAGGTTTCGCGTTTCAAGTTCAAGTTCAAGTTCAACTTCACGTTCAGTTGAAACCGAACAGGAGAAAAGCTCGCCCCCGGAAGAGAAAGTCCCACCCACGAAGCGTTTGTGCATCCGTAGAAAAGTTCGTCGTGTTTTGAAATTCACAGAAGAAGAGGACGATTTTCTAAGAAAGGGGATAACAAAGCACGGTTTTGGACAGTGGACGGCTATTCTAAGAGATCCCGATTTCAAATTTCAAAACGGAAGGATGGCCGATTCATTAAAAAAGAGGGCTGAACAAAAGTTTCTTTTGAGTGGAAGTGTTTGTGACGCACAAGACTTAGAGTAGTAAAGGATCGCATTCAGGAAAAAGAAGAAGAAATGTCTATCATTGCAAAAAGAACATTTAATTAATAAATAAATAAATAAATAAATTAATAAATAAATAGAATAAATAGGCTATTTTGAGAGATCCTTTGAAGAAAAGAGCTGAACTCAATTTTTTTTTTCAAGCGTCAAAATTGAAAAATGTTACATTTCTCGGCCTCTCTGGACTTGTTTTCCCGAGGGCTACCACGCAACGATGCAACAAGAAACAAAATGCAATTGACACAATGTACATTGTACTTTATTATCCGTTATGTGTTAATAATACAATTTGCGCGAATTCACTCCTGGCATTGACTTTTTCTGAAAGAACGTGAGGAGGGTTTGTGTTCACTTTTGGCTTACAAAATAGTTATGAAGCGTGTTTGCTGGCCTCTTACTGAGCTGCTGACTCTGATGGGGCTTATGTCTGGGCCTTTTTCTGCTGTGGATCCCCAACGGGTCTTTGGAAATCGAACAATCATCGACGACGCTTGACGGTACGGCACTAGCGGGCAACGGGGTGCAGCTAGGAAGGGGTGTCATGAAGAGCTCTTCCTCGTCGGAACTGCTGTCTTCCGGAGCAGTTTCAGGCCGTGACAACCCTTGTTGCTGCGATGGTCCCGGCATGGGCTCCGTCACATTTTTCACCAATTCTTGGTTCTGTTCGCTAAGTATGCCCAGTTCTGTGCATACTCTTCTCCTCTCCTCCACCGCCTCTTCGGTGTTGAACGTTCCAAGATTCACATGGTGGAGTTTCAATTTGTGCGACAGAGTCTCTTGATATGCTTGCAAGTTGCTGCGTAAGTAGGGATCTCGTGCCTGCTGAATCTTCTCCACACACTCGTGAAGCTCCATCTCCGTGGTCCTCAGCCACCCACCAGCGTAGGCTGAGCGTGCCTTCTCGCAGCGAACCTCCTTCTCGGCCGCTTCCTGGGCGTCGTTGAATCTCTGGAGGTCTTTTGCAATCGGACTCGGTAGTGGCTCGTCTGGCTCGACGGGTAGCAGGTTTAGGTGCTGGCTCGAGACGCCCTTGTTCCTGAGCAGATTCTTTCTTCGCTGGAGTTCTTCTTCTCGCGACTGCCGTTCTTCGGTCTGTCTACGTTCTTCCATCTTCAGTATCTGCTTGAGGTGTCTGTAACGCAAACTGCCAGGCTGCGACTGCTTTATTATCCCTTGCAGGAACTGTAACCGATCTGCCGGAGAACCACTGTTCGAATCATGCCCATGTTCATCATCTGGAATTTCCTCGACCGTCGTATCCGCAGCTGGTGTTTCTTCGGTCAATAGTGCCGGTAAGGACAGCGATCTTATCTCTCCCTTGTCTTCCTCCTGCAGAACTCCCTCGGCCGCGGGCGATTCGCTTTCGGACACAGTACTGTCGCTACCACTCTCCGATTCCTCGCCTTCTTCGGACGCTTTAGCTTTCTGCGCTGCCCAGAGGACACAATCCATGGCGTGCTTTTTCATCCAGGTCGACGCTTTCCTTTTCGGCTGGGGTAGGCTTCGGAAGGAGTACGTTCTCAACCTCCTATCCATAGCGGGTTGGTCGGCTGGACCGAATTCTAGCTTTCGCTGGGATGTAATAAGCATTGGGCACCGGTTGATGAATGCTCGAGCACTTTGGTACTTAACGTCGTGAGCTGCGTACCCACCTTGGGTGAGAATCTTCCAGTCATCAATGTCCAGCGTAGTTTCTGTGGCTTCGTCTATAAATATTACTTCGGTGAAAGGCGTTATCATTGACTTGTTGAAGGCTCGTTGTTTGGTCACTGTGGCCACGTTTCCATGATGGATGAGACCTAGAATGGGAAAAAACAAGCTGGTTTTGCCACTGTTTGCGTCCCCCACCAAGCACGGCACTTTGTCCTTGTGTCGTTTTTGATTGTAGCTGAGCAGCTTGAGGAAATCGTTGCAGAATTCTGCCACTTCCTGCGGTTCAAGACTGTTTTCCAGCACCTCTCTGAAATACCTTGGGTCGGGATCTCTACTTGGATCAAAAGGACAAAATGCTCGGGGTGACAGTTTTCCAATCTGATGTTCTTTGATGGCACCGTTCACGAAATCTCGTCTCTTTATGGACCAACAACAACCATTGTTGACTTCGATTAGGTCATAGTCAACAGTTAATGGCGCGAACAGTTCGCCAAATGGATCTGCCAAAAGATCAATTACTTTCTTCATTTCGCGTATCAGTCTACTCTTGAAGAATTCGTTTGTTCCCAAGGTGTTAATGAACGCTCTAGCCTCACATTTGTAAGAGTAAGTGTACTTTGAGCGCGGCTCCCTCTTGTAGACTTTCCCTCTATAACTTGCGTAGCCTAATCTTTTCATTGAGATGGCAATGTCGTTAATCAAAACTGTCAATTTGTCTGAAAGCATTCTTGATTCTGCATTGGAGTCGCCGGATGAGGTCGATGGTTCTAAAACCTCACTTGCCTCGGCAAATCCAAATTTGTCTACTCGCAAGCCAGCTCCGACGAGTTTGTCAATTGTTCCTGCCAATGGTGCCTCAAACTGCGGGTTGACGACAGTCAGTCGAACGACACTCTCTGTACCGCATTCGTCTAGCTCCTGCGATGATAAAATTTCCGCGCCACCAATACTTTCAAGCTCTTTTGCAAAGCCACTTCTGTAGGAACACTGAACCAGTTCTTCCATAAAGGGATTTTTGTGGTCCTTTAACACCTTATATAACTCCTTCATTGCTTCGCATTCTTTGCCCTCTGCAAATGTTACCTAATGAAATCAAAACAAGAAAGCCTTATAAATAACGATGATAGCATCATTAAATTTGTAAAAAAAATAGAATAATTGAAAGAATAAAAGAAACGGCTGACGCACCGATTGGCTGAATGAATGAACGAACGAACGATTGAGCTAAAGAGCGAACGTGCGAACGCAGGAGCGAACGAACGAGCGAACGAACGAAGGAACGAACGAACGAACGAAAGAGTGAATGAATCAATGAATCAATGAATCGATGAATGAACACGGATACTTACTCTGTTGGCTGTGACGTTGACACCACACTTTAACAAAGTTCTGTGTACAACAATAGGGCTCGCTGGAGCGCCATTGGGTGTTGTCAAAGCCAGCCAGTAGGTAATGGCGGGATAAAGTGACTTGTTCACAAGTGCAGGGTGTCCATCAATCCACTGTTGTGTTGTAGTGCTAGGAATCTGGCTTGAAGAATCTTCATCGCTTTCTTCACTCTCTTCTTCGTTCTCTTCGCTTACTTTCGCCTTGCTTTTAGCATGTGTGCTTATAGCACTGAAGAAAAAAGCAGCATCTTGAATTCCTGAAAAAAAAGGTCGACAATGTCTCCGTTTTTTTACCGTGAATATCATTTATTCTAGCTTAAAAAGTCAACTTGTTTTTGACAATACCAACCTGAAATGGCGGTGTCACAAGCATCGCGAGTTGCGCAGATTGCCTCCCACGATCTTTTTAAAGCCTTGTCCTTCACGTTACAGATACATTTTGCACAAACAATGCTGCATTTTCCCGACACAACCGGACTTAGGAAACACAAGGCATTGCTTTTGATGGCCTCACTGTTAAGTTGTCTGCACGGTTGTCTAGCACGTATCATCTTCGCTGGTAGAGGTACAAATGGCAGTTATCAAACGGCTCCTTATATATAGTTTGGAACTTGCGAAATCATTAGGAATTAATTTCACAGAAAATCACATACTTTTACCATACTTTGAACAGCGTCTATAGTTTTCAACACCTCTCTGGACGCGCAAACTTCGAAAAAGGTGCTGATTAGACTAGACGCTGTCAGTAGCTAATGAACGTCGCTTCATTTGTTTCCCCAAAGACAACGATATACCAATTTTATTCTGTTTCCGTGAATTTATGTGCTAAACTTTCAGCGACTTGTGAAACCAATCTTATACAACCAAATATGCATGAAAATCCCGGCTAAGATGGACAAAAAATATTTTTGTTTCCGTCCTTTCCGTGTTGTCCCGCTTTTCCGTTGATAAATAAACGTTTTTGGCTTGGAAATGCATTCCCTTTGGTATCTTACGCACTGCAATTTTCCTTCAATCCCATACTTTTAAAAATCACATACAAAATCACACTTACAAAAATCACATGCTTTTACCATATTTTGAGCTGCGTCTGTAGTTTTCAACACCTCTCTGGACGCGCAAACTTCGAAAAAGGTGCTGATTAGACTAGACGCTGTCAGTAGCTAATGAACGTCGCGTTATTTGTTTCCCCAAAGACAACGATATACCAATTTTACTCTGTTTCCATGAATTTATGTGCTAAACTTTCAGCGACTTGTGAAACCAATCTTATACAGCCAAATATGCATGAAAATCCCGGCTAAGATGGACAAAATATATTTCGGTTTCCGTCCTTTCCGTGATGTCCATCTCTTCCGTTGATAAATAAAAGATTTTGGATTGGAAATGAATTCCATTTGGTATCTTCCGCACTGCAAGTTTCACTGGGCACCAACTCTTTTTAAAAACAAGCGGACAGTACGGATCGCACGGACTTCGCGGAAACTGAGATATTAAAATTCATATATATCTTCTCTTTCTTACTGTAAGTATTATCAAGAAATAATATATATATTTATATATATATATATATTGATTACTTACCGTAAGAAAGAGAAGTTAAATAAGATAATGTAGTCTTGTTTCCGTCCTTTCCGTGGTGTCCATCTTTTCCGTTGATAAATAAAAGATTTTGGATTGGAAATGAATTCCACTTGGTATCTTCCGCACTGCAAGTTTCACTGGGCACCAAATCTTTTTAAAAACAAGCGGACAGTACGGATCGCACGGACTTCGCGGAAACTGAGATATTAAAATTCATATATATCTTCTCTTTCTTACTGTAAGTATTATCAAGAAATAATATATATATATTTATATATATAAATATATATTGATTACTTACAGTAAGAAAGAGAAGTTAAATAAGATAATGTAGTCTTGTTTCCGTCCTTTCCGTGGTGTCCATCTTTTCCGTTGATAAATAAAAGATTTTGGATTGGAAATGAATTCCATTTGGTATCTTACGCACTGCAAGTTTCACTGGGCACCAAATCTTTTTAAAAACAAGCGGACAGTACGGATCTCACGGTCTTCGTGGAAACTGAAATATCACAATTCATATATATCTTACTTACAGTAAGAAAGAGAAGTTAAATAAGATAATGTAGTCTTGTTTCCGTCCTTTCCGTGGTGTCCATCTTTTCCGTTGATAAATAAAAGATTTTGGATTGGAAATGAATTCCATTTGGTATCTTACGCACTGCAAGTTTCACTGGGCACCAAATCTTTTTAAAAACAAGCGGACAGTACGGATCTCACGGTCTTCGTGGAAACTGAAATATCACAATTCATATATATCTTACTTACAGTAAGAAAGAGAAGTTAAATAAGATAATGTAGTCTTGTTTCCGTCCTTTCCGTGGTGTCCATCTTTTCCGTTGATAAATAAAAGATTTTGAATTGGAAATGAATTCCATTTGGTATCTTCCGCACTGCAAGTTTCACTGGGCACCGAAACTTTTTAAAAACAAGCGGACAGTACGAATCTCACGGACTTCGCGGACGAAAACATTAAAGTTCCGTTTTCGCTTTCATTGTAGTTACATAATTTTATTCATTTATTCCAGTAAAAGTGAGAAGCAAAGAAGGAACAAAAATTTGGGAAACGATCTCTCTCTCTCTCTCTCTCTCTCTCTCTCTCTCTCTCTCTCTCTCTCTCTCTCTCTCTCTCTCTCTCTCTCTCTCTCTCTCTCTCTCTCTCTCTCTCTCTCTCTCTCTCTCTCTCTCTCTCTCTCTTTCTCTTTATCCCTTAGTAAATTCAACACTATTACGTATACTCAAGGGACATACATACCAGTTCTTCTCTGTTAACTGAACAACTTGTGAGCAAGGTAGGCTTAATGAAAGAAGCGTTGGAAACAACAACAACAACAAAAAACAATTACAAGACTCCCGTATGAACAACAATAACGTTAGCGTACGGGAGTACAGGCGGTGTCACGAGATTCCTTCGCGTAGCTGAATAAACATCGCTCACAAGAAGCGCTTCGTGAATCTAAACAAACATACAATATTATGGATCGGCAAAACTGAAGAATAACATCTAAAATTTTCGAAAGTTTTGGACTCCCGTACGAATGGCAAATTAAAGTTGGCCGTACGGGGGAATTCTTTGACGCGAAAAATTTCTTCTAAGTGTCATGAAATGAGTCGCTCGCGTAGTATATACAGACTCAGCAAATTAGTCTGAGCCAAATCAACATCACTTACTAGAAGCGCTTTGTAAAACGAAACGAACATTTAATATTGTAGACCAACAAAAGTGAAGAATAACATCGAAAATTGACAAAAGTTTCGGACTCCTGTACGAATAACAAATCGAAGTCCGCGTACCGGTGCCGTACGGAGAGCCACACACCTCAACATGCGTGCATGGCATTGTGGGCTATGGCCCTCATAGACCATGATGCAGTTTAGTTTTGTACTAGCTGTTTTTATCAAAAAAAAAAAAAGTGCTGCGAGTGTGTTGTGGTACGTTGGAATAGGGAACGCCATGAGTTGTCAAGTACCAAATTACAGGCTGAAATATGGTATATGTTGGCCTTGTTTATCCCAGATTATTTCTTAAATTTATTTATTCCAGAGCGTTGATTTTAGAAAAGTTGATGTCAACGGTTTTTTTAAGTGATCGTTATAAATATAGGAATAAATACCGTCAGATATTTGATCCCATATACCATGTTATGAGCTTGAAATTCAGTATTTGTCAGCGGTCGCCCTCAAAGCGTATATAAGGATTAAGATCACTCTACTCGCCCTCTTTTCGTGCCAGTCAGCTTAGCATTCTCCGCTCTCTGTCGTCAGTTCAAGATGACCGAAGAAGCCGCTCAAGTTCCTTCTGCAAGTGTGGTGCAGCACAAGCCGCGTTGACCGTCCCTGCTGTTCTTGTTTCCGCTCAGTCTATTCATCAGAACGCCGTTCCTGGTCCTTCTTCGGAACAACAAAATTTGGAGGCGAATATCACTTCTTATTTACTGTCATGTTAGTATTATATAATTTGTTTTATTTCACGTTTCCTTCCTTCCTTGCTGCCATGCTTTAAGTTCTCATGCTCGCCATTTGCCTCTAGTAGTTTTGCTTTATTTCTCATTTTCAGTGTTATTATCTTTTTCATGTTTGGTCAAGTCGGCTTTCGTTCTAAGTTTTCGTTGCACGTGGCAGTTCTTTTGCATACTTCTTTCCCTTTGGGTTTTCAAGCGTTTGTTTTTAGTATTGTTTTATTTTGTTTGGCATACTGCGTTTTGCCCTCAGGGATTTGCTTGTGCTTTTTGTTTCGCGCATTTTTTCAACTGTTTAGCATCCTAATTTGTACTTGCCATCGGGCTTTGCAGTACGTTGCTCCTTGTCACACGTTAGAGTTTTTTCGCCTTTAAGGCCCTGCAGATTATTGTTTGTTGCAGTTTTAGTTGTCTCATGTTATTAATCATTTAGCATGCTGCGTTTGTCATCCGGGTTTTGCACACGCTTTTCGTCACATTTGTTATTATTTAGCATGCTGCCATGCTGCGTTTGCCATCGGGGCTTTGCAGTTGCTTGGTGTGACAAGTTTGAGTTTGTTTAGCATGCTGCGTTTGCCATCGGGGTTTTGCAGATGCTTTTTGTCACATTTGTTATTATTTAGCATGCTGCGTTTGCCATCGGGGCTTCAGTGCAGATGCGTTTTGTCACATTTGTTATTATTTAGCATGCTGCGTTTGCCATCGGGGCTTTGCAGATGCGTTTTGTCACATTTGTTATTATTTAGCATTCTGCGTTTGCCATCGGGGCTTTGCAGATGCTTTTTGTCACAGTTTTTAATTATTTAGTATGCTGCGTTTGCTATCGGGGCTTAGCAGATGCTTTTTGTCACAGTTTTTAATTATTTAGTATGCTGCGTTTGCCATCGGGGCTTTGCAGATGCTTGTTGTGACAAGTTTGAGTTTGTTTAGCATGCTGCGTTTGCCATCGGGGTTTTGCAGATGCTTTTTGTCACATTTGTTATTATTTTGCATGCTGCGTTTGCCATCGGGGCTTTGCAGATGCTTGTTGTGACAAGTTTGAGTTTGTTTAGCATGCTGCGTTTGCCATCGGGGTTTTGCAGATGCTTTCTGTCACATTGTTATTATTTAGCATGCTGCGTTTGCCATCGGGGCTTTGCAGATGCTTGTTGTGACAAGTTTGAGTTTGTTTAGCATGCTGCGTTTGCCATCGGAGTTTTTGCAGATGCTTTTTGTCACATTTGTTATTATTTTGCATGCTGCGTTTGCCATCGGGGCTTTGCAGATGCGTTTTGTCACATTTGTTATTATTTAGCATGCTGCGTTTGCCGTCGCGGCTTTGCAGATGCGTTTTGTCACATTCATGTTATTATTTAGCATGCTGCGTTTGCCATCGGGGCTTTGCAGATGCGTTTTGTCACATTTATTATTTTCAATGCATCATTTCTGATGGCATTCAGTACACCACCCCCAAATCCATTGCTTTTGCTTTGAATAGCTCCTTTGCGTCTATAGGCAAACACCTGGCTGACAAAATAGAGTCTACCTGGTCGAATCGCAACTTGGTCGCAGAACAACCGTGTTCTCAGCTCCAGTTGACTGAATTAGAGGAATCATTTGTACTTCAGCAGCTTACCTCTTTGAAGACCAACAAAGCAATCGGTTTGGACAAAATTAGTGCAAGATTGCTCAAGAGCTCTGCTAATACGATCACGCCATCTATCACTAAGCTGTTAAATCTATCGATTCGTACTGGTGAATTTCCTAAATTGTGGAAATGCTCTAAAATCACAGCTTTGTTTAAATCAGGCGATCGGACTAATGCATCGAACTATCGACCTATCTCTATTTTACCTACACTAAGTAAAATTCTTGAGAAAGCTGTGCATTCCCAGTTGTACCAGTACTTAGCTTCTAACAACCTACTCACAAGGAAACAGTTTGGATTCAGGAAGGGGCTCTCTACTGTATCTGCTTTGACTTCTTTCGCCGATGAAGTCTTATTGAATATGGAACAAGGTAAACTATGTGGGGCCGTGTTTCTGGATTTAACCAAGGCCTTCGATACCGTGGACCATCGGATTCTGTTACGTAAGCTTTCAGAGATAGGTTTATGTGAGAACTCGCTTCAGTGGTTCCGCTCTTACATTACTGACAGGAAACAGCGCATATGTTGTGGGAATGAGCTGTCTGATGAGTTGCCAGTCACATACGGGGTTCCTCAGGGAAGTATTTTGGGTCCCCTGTTATTTGTCATCTACATCAACGATCTGCCATGCGTTCTAGATGTCTGCCAAGCGTCGCTCTACGCAGATGACACGGTGATCTACTGCTATGGGTCCTCCTCCCAGGAGCTGACTGACAGGCTTAATCAAGACCTCCTGGCGGTGGCGAAATGGCTGAACGAACGTACATAAGTTAACACTGAATCTTGACAAAACCAAATGCATGCTGATAGGCAGTAACAGGAAACTCGAGAGCAATGAAGCTCTAACTGTGTCAATATTTGATCATTATGTGAACAATGTCAGTTGTTTTAAATATCTTGGAATTTTAATATCGTCTGATTTTACTTGGACAAATCATGTCGAACACATGGTAGGGAAAATTAATCAAAGGCTTGGCCTACTTAGGCGCATTAAGCATTTATTACCATTTAGGACGCGTGTCCTATTTTATAAAAGTCTTGTTATGCCCTTATTTGAGTACGCAGATCTAGTTTGGGGTGACAAACATAATGTAACTTTAATGTCTAACCTACAAGTTTTGCAAAACAAGGCGGCTCAAATAATTTTAGATCGACCGCTATACTCATCTGCGTCGCACGCATTAGCGACTCTGAAGTGGATACCTTTAGAGAAAAGGCGTTTCCAGCGAAGATGTGTGCATGTATACAAATGTATAAATGGACTTGTAGATCATGAATTGACATTAGTTACACAACAACAACAGCATAATTATAACACCCGAAATAAAGCAAACCTTACACTTCCCTGCGTTAAAAGAAATTGGGGGAAACAAAGAACTGCTTATCATGCTGTTAAAGACTTTAATTCTCTTAGTCAGGTAATAAGACAATCTTCTAATGTAAATGTATTTAAGCGGAATGTTTTTAACTTCTTAATCTAAGAGTTTTTACATAGTTTTTGATGTGTTTTTTGTTTTGTTTTTTAGTGTGAGTATTTTAGTTTTTATTCTTAGTCTTAATCGAGGTCCTTTTTGAAAATCACTGATGTGAAAGAGTTTTCCTCAATAAAGATTATTATTATTATTATTATTATTTGTCAACAAGTAACTTAATCATTTCGTCGACGGACTCCATAGTTTGGGTAATCCACATCAAGCGTCTTAAGTGTACGCTTATTTTTGGGGTCGTTCACGACCCTTACCGTTATTTTACAAATCCTTTGATTGCAATTAAAAAAGGGGGAATCAATGTTGGCAAATTTAGCGACCTTTTATGTAAAAAAATATTTCCTCTGTTCGACGAACTTGCCGCTAAATTGGTGTCTTTTGATATATATATTTTTTAAATTCATTATATCAAGGCGGCAGTACAACAACCTGAATGTTATGTACAAATCCTTTAATCTTGGTTAAAAAGAAACATGAAAAATCGCCAATAAAGCGGTTAAGGCTACAATAAGCCCCCAATATGTCTGAAAAAAGAACAAATATATCATCTTTGTCCTATGCTTTTTAAACTGTTGTGATATTTGTATTCAAGGACGTCTATTTTCCACTATTTTTTTGCTGCATAGTCTCCAACGAAGATCGTTGCTATCCGCAATGCCTCAAAAAAAGCATAGGCTCTAGTCAATAAATTATCTGCGGCTCATTTGTTTATATTCAGGCATTGAATAATTTAATCTGTAAAATTATTTAATAATGTTTTCCGTGAACAATGGTGCAGATTAACGGACGCCTCCTGTAATGAACACTTGGCAAAGGGTATTGTTGTCACTGTGAAAAGGTATCTACCGTATGTCATCACATTCGTGATGCGAACGCAATAGCTATATATATATTTCTATTTTTTAAAAATGTCATTTTTTTTTGCAAACGGGTGTTATATATATATATATATATATATATATATATATATATATATAGATTTGTAGAGATGGATTACTTGGTCGAAGACATTTATTCACTGCTACTCAGAGTTTCATGCTTCTTACGAAGCAATCATCAGGCAACTGCCTACCATAACGGATACATAGAATACATACAAAATTTGAAATTACAGAACAATACCTAATGGCGTGACTTGCGGAGATATGATTGGTTAACTAAACGAATACAGTTTTCAACAGGAATTTCTTAGAATGTCTACAAGTAGATAGGAGTTCGCTTCTATTGTTCAGTGTTGACATTTCGGGTCTGCATATGATGAAATATTTTTCCCATAAACATAAATTACAACGCTTGTTTACATTTGAATACGATCTTGCTTGTTTAATCTTACGCCATTTGATGTTGTAAATAACGTCTCTTTCTTTTAAGCTCCAGATGTATTTGTATTTTTCTTTTAAGCTCCAGATGTATTTGTATATATATATATATATATATATATATATATATATATATATATATATATATATATATATATATATATATATATATATATATATAATGTTTCAAAAACATCCTTTGTCTGGATCTTTCTTCCAAAATGTTAATTAAGTTAGTTGCCCTGACGAAGTCTTTTATAATAAAGACGAAATATCGGCAAGGAGTTTATTGTCTTTATTTCCATATTTTGAAGAATATATATATATATATATATATATATATATATATATATATATATATATATATATATATATATATATATATATATATATATATATATATATATATATATATATATATATATATATGACTTCGGTCGTGTATCATGAATTTGATTCTTAGTTGGGTTTCAAATGGAGTTAAAGGCTTCCCCTACCCTGTCCCCTTGAAAGAAAAAAATCCCGGGAGGCCCACGTCCGGAATCACATAAATCACATCTTAGATTGCCATGTTGCCAGCATGGTTGTCCTGATAGTGTAGTGGTTATCACGCCTAACTAGTATGCAGGAGGACGTGGGTTCAAACCCCACTCAGGGCAAATTTTCTTTCAAACATTTATTCAGTAAATAAATAAATATATATATATATATATATATATATATATATATATATATATATACATACATACATACATACATACATAGATACACCCGTTTATACATACAATTATGTATACAATGTGCCCTCCCGGTTGTTACCATAATGGCTTTATGGCAATATATATATATATATATTATGAACTCGACCTCTTCAATACAGACACTACAATTAGAAAAGTTGGTATCTCATACAATTTCCTGTTTGCGGTAGAAGATCAAACACATTTGTCATCGAATTTTTTTTGTTCTTTGAATACTTCACAGTTGATTGCTCTGCAGTCTTTCTTTTTCAATCCTCTTTTTCTTCACAACAAACATCTTCCACACACATCTTTTTTTTCTTTTTGTTTGTTTCAGGGTATACAAAATGTAATATTACATTTGTATAACTGCAATTGCTGTAATTGATATTAAAACAAAGTTTTAATATCCACTTTTTAGAATATTCTTAGGATTTAATTTAAGTTTAGCATTTTATTAGATTTTAATACAGTAAAAAAGCAACATATAAGGCTGCATAGAAGGGGGTCTCGATAATGCAGCATAAGTTAAAGGACAAAACAACAACAGAAACGAGACAACAGTTCAACAAGAGGCTACTATTGTAGCCTACACTCATGCGCTTGCATAAGCAAGTTTTATGGTTTGTTTTGAACGGGTCACGCACCCCTTCCCCCCTCAACGAATTTTGCGTGACACACTAAAGAACACGCTAAAACACGTTTTGAAGTCGTGAATAGGACTTATTGCGATTACTGGAGAAAAGTCACTCGCTCATCGTAAACTTTAGGAACACTGTTTGACATGCGCCGGTTCTCGTCTGATCACCGAAGTTAAGCCCTGTCGGGCGAGGTTAGTACTTGGATGGGTGACCGCTTGGGAATACCTCGTGTCGTTGGCTTATCATTTTTCTTTCCTTCACTCCCTTTCATTTTTCATTTTTTTGGTTCCGTCAAGGAACCATTTGTCCTGAGGAGGGCAAACTGAAGCCAAACGGTCATGAAAACATAGCATACCTTTGACGATATTCCAACGACAACGAATGGGCGACGAAGTTTGTCCGTAATTTTCATTTTCGCTAGTAAACACATTCCTTCGTGCTAGCATGTTTTATAATTATTTCCTCAAAACTAACCAGAACACAGAGAAAATTGAATCACAAATTGAATCAAAATAAATTCTCACCAAAAAATTGTAATTTCTTTTACGGTAAAGTCCGTCATCTGTAAGAAATCTGCTTCTTCGGTTTTGATCGCCCCGCACTGATAGCAGCGTATGAATTTCCTTGAAGCAAGATTCAGTTGCTGAAAGTTCTCCTTTTTCTCCACTATAGCGGCTTTGGATATTCTTTAAAGCTTTCTCTTTCCATTTTGAATATTTTAAATGTGAGTTATTAATGCGATGACACGAAACTACGGTTTTAAAAACCAAGCACATGCCGAGCGCGGCAGCCATTTTTGTAGAATATGTTGGTGACCCGAGGACCCGGTCACTAAAATATGCGTGCATAAATTTGCATGCAAAATCGTGACACAAAAAATAAAAATAACAAGAGGCTGCAAGCAGCCTTTACTCATGCGCATGCGTAAGAAAATTTATGATATATTTTAAACATGATAAGAAGATGTCCGTCATGGAGAAGAGTTACTCATTTCATTCAGTCATCGTTCCTGCAATATTGAATGTTGTGGACATGAAGACTGTACGACAATGAAGCCAGTGATTCTTCTTAGTCTTACATATACCGAACGTGAACATAGTAACGTATGTAGGGTTGTAGAAGATGCTGTCGTGACACCTAAGTAACGCTCTTTTACCGGAAGTGACAGTAGCCGGAAGTCACTAAACAGGAAGTGTAAATGGCGAAGACATGAACCTGAAGTGCACAATTTAAAATATGCGTGCATAAATTTGCATGCAAAATCGTGACACAAAAAATAAAAATAATAATAATAATAAAAATAATAACAAGAAAAACGGAGCCGAAACCTTACCTCATGCCGCTTCGCGCATGAGTAACAAGAAAAACGGAGCCGAAACCTTACCTCATGCCGCTACGCGCATGAGTAATAAAGATAGACAGCGATAACCACTTTGATTTTATTACTGGATGCTTAATAATAATAATAATAATAATAATAATAATAATAATAATAATAATGAGGTATTGTCAATACAAAGCTTTCAAACACTCATTAATAATTCATAAGCATATTAGCCTATCACACAACGTAAATCGATCACGTGCATGGACCTTTATACCTGGTAATTTACTCTCATTAGTATTCTTTATATAAAGAATACTAATAAGGATAAAAGACAATAGTTTTCCTTTCCTTATTAGTATTCTTTGTATAAAGAATACTAATGTTGGTAGTAATTATTCAGGATTCTTAGTACAACAAATGGTGACTTTAATATTTTCGTTCAGTACTGTTTTACGATATGTAGCCTTTTCCCATTCTATAAGGAATCTTCTCCAACAAAATTAGCAACCAACAGTTTAGCAAGTAAGCCGTTATTTGAATGACACCAGCGCCCACGTGTAAATTGGTAGGTAAGCGGGTGGTTCAGAGATGCAAGCTGTTTATTTCTACTCGTTCGCTGCCACTGAATAGAAATTGTCAGACATGTTATCCACCGCACCTGTCAACTTTGGTATAGCATTTTTCATGGATTATTTTTTCCTCAGAACTTTAAAATCCCAAAACTTTCAACAGAAGCCGGGAAGCCATGGTCACCTCGTCGAAGCCAGTGTGGCACATGTGCTGTATGCTAATCAGTCTACTTGTTTTTCTCGTATGCTAATATCCTCTTTGCACAAAAAGCACATTTGTTTAATCTCCGTAGGGACACGCGCGCTTTTGGCGGGTCGTGTTTTATCAAGTCTAAAAATTCTCGCGCTTCGCGCTCGAATTTTTAAACTTGATAAAACACTGCTGTTCGTGTTTTAAACATTACATAATAAACAAAAAGGGCCGGGGTTTGTTTGCGCTGCTATGCTAAGCAGGATTAGAGACGACAAAGATCAGACAGTAGTTCAATAAAAGACAGTAAACTGCGATTATATTGGCTTTAATTTCATGGATGCTGGATGATAATTATTTGGAGAAATTGTTAATATAAATTAGAAATCTATAAGCACAACGCAACAGGTGCCGCGGTATTACTTATTGAACAAAAGGGCCCCCTTTGGTATATGAGCTGGTGACTTGTCTTGGTTATAAGTTTTTAAAAATATAAAACATATATATGGCGAGATCCATGAACAACGAGCGCGACGTTTTTGACAATATCCCTCAGCGCGAGCTTATCGCTTGGCTTGACGCTCAAGAAAGAAAACCCTTTTTGAGGGCTCCTCACAACGAGGATCTTGCTGGGTTTGATCCTTTGGTTAGGGAGCATATGGGGGCCTTTCTGATGCCTAATCGGATTGTTGAAATTTATGCTCTGGGTGAACAGGGTGCACAAGGCAGACAGGGACGAATAAGGAGAACAATAAAATGGCGCTTTACTCGGGGCCTTACAAGACCTCTTGTACCCCAAATGATGAACAAAATCAAACAATCTGTTCGCACAAGGCATAAAGTTAACCTTAGCTTTGCCTTCAAGTTGCGAAACATCGAAACCGGTGAACACACCGTTTACTATAAAAACAACAACAGCCCTTGGTTTTCTAAACTATCGCAAACGAAACGATGGTTGCAACAACAATAAGAGCTTCGTCTTCAAGGTGAAACAATCAACAGGCCTAATACGAAATGGGTTTTCGAAAGTGCTGTTTTTGTTGAACTCAAAGTGATCTTAGATCGGCAGCCTTTGCAAATCGGCCTTGGCGAGTTGCCCGATTGGCTTCGCAACAAATGAGAAGTCATCTCTCTTGATAACTATAATGACGATCTTTGTATCTTTCGGTGTTTGGCTGTTCATCAAGGCGCCTATATAAATCGGAGTACTCGCAGAGCCAGAGCACTAGCGCAACGTTTCTTTGCTGTTAATCCGAGAGTTCGGCCTAATGGCAATGTTGTCACTTTGCAAAAGTTTCATCTGCTTAAAAGTCACTTTAAACAAGGGATTGCCGCTTACACTGTTACAGATAACGGCGACTTTGTTTTGAGTGATACACCTTCACACTATGACAAGGTTGATACTCCTACGATGACTATCGGCATCTACGACGCTCATGCCTTTTTGATCACTGACATAAACAAAGTCATAAACAACTACACTTGTGGCGATTGTTTGGCTAGGTTCACACAAGCTTGTCACTTAACGCGCCACGCCAAGCCGTGCACTCGCGGGCAAACCAATATTCCTGCCCTGGAAATCAGATCCTGGCTCCTGAGTCAGCTTTTGAAAAGGCGTTTTACCCAGAGGGCAGTTTCGGCATTAAAGCAACTTGCTGGCTAGAGTATGAGGCCCGACAGCGGGGTATCCACATCCACCACCACAGATGCGGCCATGGAGGCGAGCTCACCATTGCAGGCCACAAAGTTGACGGCTATATAGACTTACATGTAAATAATTCGATTCCTTTCTTCCATAAAATAATTATACGCCAGATCGCCTAAAAAAAAAGGGGGGGGGGGGGCATTATAAAGACAATAGTATTCAAAGGTGACAGGAAGAACGCCATATTTAATTATTATGATTTGGGTTTTTCCCTAGCTTCAAGTACAGTATAATTGGGAGATTCAGAGGACCTAGACAAACTCACCGTTTCAGTTGTTCTTGGCATTTTAAGAGCCAATGTCAGCAAAAACCAGACATGGTCCGGCCACGCTCAAAAATTAAACTACCTTCATTTTGGGCCTGAAGGTAGATATTAATGAGTTTAGTAATGTTCTGGAGTTAATTTTTCAAAATACGAATTAATTTTGGAATAAAATGAGAAAATCGATTTCGCGGCTCCGAGTCCTGAAAACAGCTGTCCAGACAGGCGAAAATGGTCGACCACAAAAAGTCGGTCGCGTGAATCAAACGACCTCAAATCTGATCAAACAAACACTCAATTCCGAGAAAATAGATACTTTCCACCTCATACAGAGGACCCCCAGTTTTCATTTTCTGAAGGGTGATTTTGTCAGTCTGGCAACACTATTTTGAAGAGTAATTTTCAACTCAAGCGACAACGGTGGTTTTACCACGAAAATGAAATTCGGATTTGTGAAAAGCAGCATTCTCCAATCATCTATTTATCTATGGCAATAAAAAGTACTAATATGTCCCTCTTAAATCCCACATAACAATTTGTCTGGGTTTTTTAGACAGCGCTTTAGAAATCTTCACTGAATGGGAGCGTGAAATTTGATATTTTGCTACAAATTGTACTGACTTGGCGATCATCGCATTCTCAAAGTCATTCTTATCCGGATCAAAATGAATCAATCCGTTGTTAACTAAGCCTACAATTCACTAAAACAGAAAGAAATGCTGTATAGTGACTAAGAAACTTTGGTTTTACTTCTGAAATGCAGATAGTTTAGGAATTATAACTTGCCGTGAAACAACTGAAAGGTCATTCTATGACCCGCAAGGCAAAAAAAAAATCTCGCTTACCTGTGAATGGGTTTCCTACACCTTCGCAGCAGTAAACTAATCATGATTTTGAAGCATTTTCTACACGCGGGTTATAACTGGAGATTCCTTTTCAGATTATATTCTGGACTTAAAAGCCAGGAGTGAAGAACGGAGTTGCGATCTGCAGGTGGAGCGCGACTACTGCGTGACTGGGCTAATGGCGTGACACTTTACGATAGATAGGTTTAAAACAAAATTGTGTACATTTTTAGCGCGTTGAATCCCATAATTCTACCAAAAATATAAATTGATTATTCCTGATTCCCCTTCTTTCTTCTCCTGCATTTGCCTAATCTGTAGGTTGCGAAAACTCGACTGCACGCTCGAGTGATTCCTTGTCAGCAGGGCCGTAGCAAGCCCGTTCTTTCAAGGGCTGTCCGGGGGCATGCACCCCCTCCTCCCCCCCCCCCCCCCCCGAAACGTTTTGAAAATAAAACACTGGAAACTGCATTTTCCAGCATTTTGGGCTTTTAAATTTCACGTTTTTGATAGATAAAAACTCTTTCGAAACTGACACTTATTTATACAAAGCACAGCACATTTCCATGATCCAAAAGGCTTAGCAAAGTAATTACTCAATTTGACTGTCTTGGTCAAAGAAAGCACAACAGTTGAACATTCAATTAATTAGTACTTTCTACACTGTCTCAGCAAATCATTGAATATTGAGGTAAGTAAAACACTTCGGAATATCAATTACGAAACAAAAACTCGACTGTTTCTATGTCTTGAACCAGCTGCAACTGTATGTTTCACCTGTCAGCCATCAAAGAAAGTTAGAGGGAAGTTAAAACAAAACAAATGAATTCAAAAATTGAATTCCCAAGGATGCGTGACACTTATAAGCAAGAATTTGAAATAGAAATAAACATATTTGAAAAATAAAATAAAATGTTTTAAGAAAGTGTCAAGTAAATTTCTAGCAACGACGTTTCGGGCTTGGCCCTTCATCAGGTTGATGACCGTTGTTTTGAACGCGACTTGTTTTATTTGAAAAATTGTAATAGCGCGCGCTAAGCAAATAGTGTATGAGCGCGCGCAGTTCAGAGGAAATGGAAAACCGTGTTGAGCCCATGCGGTTGCATGGTGCCCAACTTAAAGATGGTTTCCATTTCCACTTGTTTCCTTTTGAGGTTGGTGCCGGTACATAACCTCAGTCCCCTAACGACAATGTCCGACAGTGAGTGGCCAGTAGAATTGAAATGTTCGGCAACTGGGAAACCGGGAGTGTTTTTTTGAACGCTTCGAAGGTGTTCGCCAAAGCGTTCACGCAGACTGCGACCGGTTTTCCCGATGTATAATCGGGAGCATCGACGGCAGGAGATACAATATACCACGTTCTCTGATTGGCATGTAAAATGTTCACGGATGGTAATTGAAACATTTGGGCCACGGAGGTGGATGTCCGACGTGATATATTGACAGGTACGGCATCGGGGACGTAGACAAGCGAAGGTACCAGGCTGTTCGGCGGGGCAGTGGTCATCAGAATGCACCAGGATGTCTCTCAAATTCCGGTCGCGTCGAGAAGAGACGACCGGCCGATGTGGGAAGATGTCCCTGGTCTCGGGATCACGGGATAAGATATCAAAGTTATCCAGGAGGATCCGCTTGATGCGACCGTTAAGAGGATGGTGCGTCAATACCAGGGGAATCTTGTCTTGGATGTTGTTTCGCATGCGTGTGACCAGCGCATCATTTCTACGAATTGAGCCAACTCTGTTGAGATCGTTGTTCAGAGAAATAGAGGGGTACCCACGTGCTTCAAAGAAGCCGATCATTTCTCTGGACTTAGAAATGAAATCGCCATCCTCTGAGCAAAGACGGCGAAGGCGGAGAAGTTGGCTGTAGGGAAGTTAGAGGGAAGTTAGACTGTTGACTGAGTTGCCTTAGAGGCAAACACAGACTTCATCGGAAGGTCGTTCTTTTAAAACTTTCCAAACAATTGCTTGCGATGATGATGATGATGATGATGATGATGCGCCGCTGGTTGCCCCCCCCCCCCCCAAATAAAATGACCCAAACCATTTGCCAATTTCTCGTAATGCAGAAGAATGAGGTGAGCGTGGCCTCTCCCGTGGTTGAACGCAGATAGGTCTTGACACGCTTTAAGGCAGAGAAGAAGCGCTCGCTGATGGCGTTGGTAGCTGGCATGACAAGCATAAGCTTACCAAGGGTTCAAATCTCACTCAGTAGGAGTTCGCGATCATTTCTGAGTGACTGAAATCAGTTTTGTTTTCAACATTTTATATTTGTGTTTTCAATATTTTTCCGGGAAAACAAACTAGGGGGCGGCACGCCCCACCCCCCCCCCCCCCCGGTTCCTCCCCATGCTACGGCCCTGTGTCAAAGGAGTCATGTGAGCGTGAGAACGTTTTAGTCGTCAGCAAGTGGAATCAAGTCAGTGGAATCAGTCTACTCTATAGCTGTCAAAAGGAGCTGTGAATTTCACTAGTCATGGCGGAACATACTCCGGAACGCTGTTCATTCCATGCTATTCTTGGTAGTTAGTGCGGTGTTGATAGCATGGATAAAGAAGCGCGGAAAAGTATCCCGCTACTAGAATGCCCGCGCGATATCAGTAGTCACAAGACTAAACATTCGTTCAGTGGTGCTGAAACTGAGGTGGAGCTCATCTTCGAACGAGAGCAAAACATAGAGTTGTGGACAATTTATCCAGGTCATCAACGTCTCTTGGTGTTAGTTGGCGGCGGAGCCCTACTAAATGCTCTGTACCCCTGAAATTGTCTTAACACAACACAACGAAGCAATTGGAAAGCGACCAAAGGCGGAAGCAGGACTGAGTAAAGTTGCTTCCAAACTTGTACTGAGGGAGACAGGTATCTTCATTGCCGCTGGCACAGGTAAGTATACTTTGCGCAATGACGTTCGTTCAATGTTAACCCTATTCAGACCGGGGGGGGGGGGGGGGCGGAAAGTGCCCGCGCCGACTTTGAACGTTTATAACTTCTAAGCCTTTCTACCTACAGCCTTGAAACTTCTCGACTTTTCCTAAAAATTATCTGTGAACATTTTGGCAGAAAGTATGTTGTCAAAGAAAATTTGACGTTGCCATGGCAACCACATTTTGACGGATGCTTTTAGCTCATTTTGAGAGATAAGTATTTCCTCTGTTTATTTTATGTTATTCTGTTTTACACTGATCTTTATTATGGATTTAAACACCAAACGATGCATTGTTGTCGTCCTTGATCCAAAATTAAAAATTAAGGAGGTGTTTCCATGGTAACCGTAGTTAAAGAGGCTTTTTGTAGTACTTTCAAATTTCACTTTTTCTACCTTTTATCGCATATTTTTTATTTTTGTTTTTTACTCTTTGCTTGATTTAAATGTTAATCTTTTAATTTTGAGTGATTTTGGGTAATTTTAGCGCATATTCCGTGCTCAGGATACGACATTCCAAATCCAAGATGGCGGATCCAAGATGGCGGATCCAAGATGGCGGATCCAAGATGGCGGATCCAAGGTGGCGGCTCCAAAAAATATTCGAAATTTATTTTCTTTTTTTTAATGTTGTTTTTTCTTTATTTTTTGTTATTTTAGCTTTATTTATTTTTTATGTATTTTTTAGAATAAATACAATTTTTCGCCTTTTGGACGTTTTCTTGCACATCTGACGTCATATTGACGTCATGATGACGTCACATGAACTGTCATGGTAACATAAAAAGTTGTTGTTATACAAATGTTTAAACAATTACAGAGTAAGAAAAATTGATACTTCCCTTAGATTGTGGTTTAATTACAAAAATTAAAACATCAAAACAAATATATTTTTATGACGTCATGATGACGTCATCATGTTGCTACAAGTTACAAGTACCAATATATACATTACAAATGTTTTCCAACATCATCAGAGGAAACATTATTGTCATTATTCTAAACAATTTAGAGATAGGTACGGCAAACACTTTCTGTGAATGAACTGTCAATATATGACGTAATTGTGACGTCATAGAAGTTGTCATGACAACATAATTATGTGGATCGATAGAATTTCGGACATACAATGTCTCCTGAAAATTTGGTGTCCATACCTACTTTCCTGTAGAAGTTACAAAGGGGGGGCGGAATCCGCCCCCCCCCCCCCCCGTCTCAGAAGATCCAAAAAAGCCCGGTCTGAATAGGGTTAACGATAAATTAGTAATATTAATATTAATATTAGTAATACAGAGAATAGAAATTACCACAACATTTTTCAACTCTATGTGAATGCTCCAAATGCAGAAAGCTGTTAGGGCAGCTACTGCAGAAAGTGACCCCAGTAAGTCCAAGAAGTGCCAGTGAGGGCGAGGCGCTCCGAGGAATACAAGAAATACCAATTCTCCTCCTAGCCCCACGCCTATTTGGCTGATTTAGTCACTATGCGCGATGTTCTACCGCCAGTCCACATGGCAGTCTGAACCCTGTTCGCTACTTACTACAGATGACAATTCCACAGATACCACAACTCGGATAAGAAAGTACTCTGTGCGCCTGTAACCAATGGCGTCTTGCAAAATCGGCAACCCAAATATCGCAATAACAGACCACAGGTTAATAGCTGAAAATTTTACCGATTCTTTAATGTTTTCTCAGCAGAAATGTTCCAAGTAAATCCATAAGATCCGAAGAACCGTAAAACTAAAGGAACAAATACAAAAGGATCTGATGTAAAAATGCGATAGAATCGAATTGACAAATACGTAGGTGAAAACGCTAATAACTGACAAAATACATGACTAAAACAATACCTTTGTGCAGCTACGAGGCCATAGAAGTTCTAAGTCTAAGAATCCATGAAAAGTTCCGTTTGGTAGGCCAAAAGGCGAACAAAAAACACGCACTAAAATCTTACTGTTAATCTAAACTTCGCAAAAGCACATGGTTTCTTACGCGCAAGTGTTCTTGGGACATATTTGTTTTGTTGCTTCATGTAAGCTACATGGCTCCCCAACAGTGGGGATCACTGTTCATCAACATCGAAATGTCACTAATATGAAAACAAAACTATCTAATCAGTTTCGGTAAGACGACACCTTCCTCTTGATATTAAGCAACTAGTTCATCAGGCTCCTCGACGGGGAATTCCCGGTCTTGTGGTTGAATCAGCACCAATTTGTGAATGGGTCTTTCTAAATACCGAACTTCCTGTGTTCTTCTCCCACGCTTGTCAAGGGTTGTTGTCCCAATGGCTAAGATCACCTTGCGGACGAATCCATCATCGCTGGGTAGGGTTTCTTCAACTCTAGCTAACTTCCATTGGTTCCTTGGGAGGTTGTCGTCCTTCACTAAGACAACATCACCAACTGTGAGGTTTCTTTGTGGTTTAACCCACTTCTGCCGCTGTTGAAGTGTGAGAAGATATTCTTTTCTCCATCTACTCCAAAATACATTAGCAAGATGCTGGACCCTCCGCCATCTTCTCCTACAATAGAGGTCCTCTCTCTGAAACACACCAGGAGGAGGCATCAACACCTTCATCTTCATCGTAACGAGATGGTTAGGGGTTAGTGGTTCTGGGAAATCTGGAGATGCCATGTTGTTCACCGTGAGAGGTCTTGAATTGACAATACTCTGGGCTTCCTTCATGAGTGTGCGAAAGCTTTCGTCATCCAAATGGGTTCCGGACTCTTCAAGTAATGCAGCAAGAGCATTCCTCACTGTCCTTATCTGTCTCTCCCAGCAGCCACCCATGTGGCTTGCTGCCGGGACATTCATCTTCATGTCGATCCAATCACAATTCTCCCGTAACAGATGACCTTTAATCTTGTCTTGATCCATTTCGTTGAGAGCGTCGGCTAGTTCTCTCCTGGCTCCAACAAAGTTTGTACCGCGATCTGATCGAATTTGACGAACTGGACCACGTTCAGCTAAGAAGCGTCGAAGCGCATTTATGTAAGAGTCGGTGTCCAGTGTGTTTGATGTTTCAATATGTACGGCACGGGACGACATGCAGGTGAATAACACACCATAACGTTTGACTTCTCTACGACCCTCTTTGATAAGGAACGGACCGAAATAATCCACAGCACTGTACGTGAAAGGGGGGACGGGTTCGGTTCGATCCTTCGGCAGGTCCGCCATCTTCTGAACCTGAGGTGATGCGCGGAGCTTTCGGCAAATAGTGCACTTGGAGAGGAACTTTCCTACTGCTGATGTACCACCAATAACCCAATACCCACGCTGGCGGAGTTCGTTGAGGGTCATCCCGCTGCCCTGATGCTTTATGGTGTGGTGGCTGTCTTGGTGATGTGGGATTCTCTTGGCAATATCATTGGGTGTTTGAAGCTGTCTGGTAAGTTGGCTCTTCTGAGACGACCTCCGATTCGAAGGATCCCATCGGTGTCAAGATAGGGGTCAAGTCGGTACAGGCAACTGGTCTTCTTTAGACTTGTGTTACGTTCCTTGGCAGCCTTTCTATTGAGAAATTCTCTATTGACATCCAACGACTGCAGCACCTTGATTTCGTCTTCAAAGTGTTCATGTTGGAGACTTCGAACAATTTCTAGCTCTGCATGGGCTAAATCTTCTACCACTGGGCTCCGACAGTGGGACCTTTGATCTTCACTGGACTTGTTCTCTTGACCTTCCAGGGATTTCCTTTTAATTTTTCTTTTTAGGCAATTTTTCAGCTGCAGACACAATGCCACCGCAGTCTTCGCTCTGAACCAGTTGGAGAAACGATCCAATCTGCTTGTCTCAAAATAGTTTGGAAAGCTCTCCACAGACTGTGTTACCATGGTGGAAACTTTCTTCACCTCCGGGTCTTGTACGTCAAGGAGAGGGGGTTTGAAGGGTTCTTGATTTGAATGATCATCGGAACTCCACAGGAATTCGGGTCCCTTCAGCCAACATGAATCTTGTACAAGTTGACGGGCTGTAAGGCCACGGGAAGCTGCATCAGCTGGATTGGATTCACTTGCAATATAATGCCACTGTTTCGGTTTCGTGTGATTCTGTATTTCTTGAACACGATTTGCCACAAAGGTATGGAAGCGTTTAGTCTCATTGTGGATGTAGCCGATAACCACTTGACTATCCGTCCAAAATACTTCGATGATATCTTGGTAGTCCAACTCTTGCTTGAGACACAGGCTGACTCTTGTTGAGACCACGGCTGCAGTTAGTTCTAATCGAGGTATTGTAATTGACTTCAGTGGGGCCACAAGCGCTTTGCCCATGACCAAGGAAACATGTGACTTGTTCTCCTGGTTTTTGAGGCGGAGGTAACTACATTGTCCATAGCCACTTTGGCTGGCATCAGAAAAATGATGCAACTCAATGCTCTTTACTTCTCCAAAATCCTTGGGCTTGAAACATCTTGGAATCCTTAGTTCCTCTAACACTTGCAACTCTCTCCTCCACCTTTCCCATGGGGCTCTTAGGTCATCAGGAATTGGGTCATCCCAATCTACATTTCTGCGACACAGCTCTTGTAGAAGTTGTTTTCCAACCAAGATAACGGGAGCGACGAAACCAAGGGGGTCGTAAACAGAAGAAATGGTGGAAAGTACTCCTCTTCTGGTTAGCGGTCGATCTTGTATGACAATACGGAATCTTAAACAGTCAGTCTCGACACACGACATGACACCCAATGTGCGTTCAATAGGAAGCTTGTCAAACTTCAGGTCCAAATCTTGTAATCCCTCAGCTCTGTCTTCAAGGGGGATTGCTTCAAGCACCTCCTTTGTGCTGCTGATGAACTTGTGTAATCGGATGCCAGCTTTGGCGCACAAGGCTTGGCTGTTCTGAATTAGCTCTGCGGCAGCTGAAGCTGTACTAACTGACTTTAATCCGTCATCCACATAAAAATTCCGTTTTATGAACTCAGCGGCGTCGGCTCCAAGTTCATCTTCTCCATCCTGCGCTGCCTTCTTAAACCCAAAATTGGCACAACCAGGGGAGGAGACAGCTCCAAATACATGAACTTTCATCCTGTACTCCACAGGCCTAGTTTCGAGGTCACCACCTTCCCACCAGAGAAATCTTAGGAGATCTCTGTCCTCTTCGTTTACATAAAATTGATGAAACATCGACTGAACATCGCAGGAGAATGCCACAGTCTCTTGGCGGAATCTGCACAGAACTCCAACTAGATTGTTCGTAAGGTCTGGTCCTTGTAACAGAGCCTGGTTCAAGGAGGTTCCAGCGTAACGAGCACTACAGTCAAATACGACGCGAATTTTACCGGGCTTCTTGGGGTGGTATACCCCGTGATGTGGTATGTAGTTAACTTTACCAATCCTTTTATCATCTTCTTCGCAGTGTTGAGGGCATTTCTCAGCGCAATCTTCTAAAACACCTTCCATGAACCTCATATAATCCTTGTAGTAGCTTGGGTCTCTCCCGAAGCGTCCCTTGAGGTGAAATAGACGTCTGAGAGCCAAAGAACGGTTGCTGGGAAGTACCACATCTCTCGAGCGCAGGGGTAGCGGCATTTCGTAATGTCCATCTTCTCTTTTGTGTATTCCTTCTTCAAGGATGTTCAGGAACCTCTGATCTTCGACAGATAAGGAACGTGCATTCTTGTCACTGTGTTTTTCTTGAAAATCTGCCTCGAACATCTCCCTTACTTGGGCAGGAGTAAAGAGTTCCTTTGCCTGAGATTGCACAGCAAACGTAGCACCATAACAGGGGGCAGAATAGGAACTAGTCACTTCTCTTGTCATAACCTTGTTTGTCCACACTTGAGGATTCTCATTTAAATCTTGAGAGGGGGAAAGGCACACCCTGCCAACAATACCCCAACCGAGATCAGTTCGTATTCCATAGGGATCATTGTCAGCACCAGGTATTATCTCTCGTGGTTTGATGGCCTTCGGAGAATTCGTACCGATCAGCAAACCAACTTCTAGATCACTCCGGTAAGGCATTAATTCACTTGCAATAGGCTTCAAGTGATCCCAACACATGGCCACTTCAGGTTTGGGAATCTGTGAGCTCTTGAACGGATTGTCTGTCTTGTGAACGTCTGTGGAAGAGGAATACTGACTTCATGCTTCACATCTGTCACGTTTAGGCCCTTTATCTTACAACAGTTAACAACTTCATCTTCTTCATGCATAGTAGATAACAGAAGGTGACTCTCAACTCCTTCAATTCCTAACGCTTGATTCAACGTCTCTATAATGAATGTCGCATTGGATTGACAGTCAGTAAGAGCGTATGTCAGTTCTTCCTTCTCAGGGTTCTCGCAACTAGACACCCAGACTGGGATAATCAGACTTTGATCTTGGCCAGACTCCTGACCTTCAACTCCACAGACCATTGTGCACTTGGTAGATGCTGGTTCTGATGTTTCTTCTGTCCCCTCAGGCCGGGCTAGCTCACGTTCTCTGTGTAGGCAGGTAGGATGCTGCTGTTTGCACGAAGCGCACACAATTCTTGTCTTGCACTTATTTTCCTTTGCCATGTGGCCATGTTCTAGGCATCTCAAGCACAGTCCTTTCTTTATCAAGAATAAGATTCTTTCTTTGAGAAGGGTTTTCAGAAATTCTCGACAGGTATCCAGATTATGCAGCCCTTTACACCACGCACATGGATCAATGTTGTTTCCCTCGTTGGTGCCTGGTTGTTCTTTAGCACCCGTGTTGAATGTGTTTCTATTGTCTCTATTGTACCTTTTTCGATGACCAGGACCTCCTCTTTGGTTCTTGATTTCTTGATTATTAGCTTCTACTCCAGAGAGAACAGGTAGACATTGCACTTCTGCTATCTCGACGACAAAGTCAACAAACGCAGAGAAAGGAGGGAATTTAGAGTCCCCATGCTTTGTTTGATAGTCACGAACTTTAGTACCCCACTTAGGATGCGCCCAGCTTGGGAGAATTCTCACTAGTTTCTTGTTGTCGCTTTCTTTATTTAATGTCTCCAGGTCCTCAACTGATTGCATTGCTAGTTCACAAGTTCTTAAGAAGTCAGCGAATTCTCTCAAGGCGCTTCCATCCTTTGGCGAAATCCTGTGCCAGTTTTCCAATTTGTCTCGAAAGGCCTGAGCAACAACGGATGGATGTCCAAATCGTTTCTCTAAAACATTCTTTGCTGTTTCATAAGCATCAGGCGTAGACAGAAACTGATATCCTTCTACAACCTTTCTCGGAGTTCCAGACAAATACTGAAGAAGATACAGAATCTTTTCACTGGAATTGATGGCTCTTTTCTCTATAACAGTTTCAAATGCACTCTTCCAAGTTGGCCAAGCTAAGGGATCACCGCTGAACACTGTAAGTCTTGGGGGTGGCATCCGAGCTGCCAGAAAACTTTCTGTTATCGCCTGCGAGATACCATGCTGATCCACTGCTGGGTAGAGTGGTGTTGAGAACAACGGCGTTGCTGTTTGAGTGTACACTGGCTTGAAGGGAGTTGCCGTAGGTTTCAGTTTAGATGGCCTTGTTCCGGGAGATTCATCATCAATCATAGGCGGGTCAGTGCGCAGATTAGGTACAGTCGAGAAAGGGGCCTGGGTTACAACAGTTGCGGAGGGAGCTGGCGGCCGGTCTTCAGTGTTATTGATTGGAGTAGTTGAGTAGGGAGGGTTGATAGGTAATGTTGACAGATATTGACGTACTCGATCCTCGCTAGTAATGACAGCAGGAATGTCATCTAGACTATCCGGGGTTAATTTCTTTTCCTCTTCTTCCTCGACCTTAGCTAGGGCAATGGCCTCGGCCTCAGCTCTTTCATAATCTTTCTTCTTCTTCTTCATTTCTTCTATTTCACACTCTTTCATCTTAAGTTCTACCATTTTCTGAGATTCGATCTTTGCATACTGCCACTCAACCTTCCTTCTTGCTGCCTCTGCCACTGCCTTCGCTCTAAACTCAGAAGCATTCCACGCCTTTGATTTTTTGGACGAGGAGGTTTTAACTGAAGAACGAGAACGTATTTCATCCCTTTCTAGCGTAAAAATCCGTTCTCCAATGTTCTTTCTAAGGTCTACTGCCTGTTTCATAATAGCTGATGATTCGGAATTGAACAGCTGAAATTCTTCATCAAACACGAATGGGGCAAATTCCACCCGTGCCCTTTCTAAAGCCTGTCGATCTTCCTCTAATTCTGTTCTCACTTGACGAAGAGTACATGCATCCTTTGCATCAGTCCACAACATATCAACTCTATCCACACAGTTTCTTAATTTCATTAAAGCATCTTGGTAATTCTTCTTCTTAAAGGGTAGTTGATACTCAAAGCCCTTCAGCGTTAAGGTACGTTTCCTACCTTCTAATTCTTCAGGTGTATTTTGAGCTTGCTGTTTTTCCTTTGAATCTACTTCAGATTCATCTCCCGATTGTCCGCTTGCATCTGCAGGCGTTGAAGCACTCATTTTAAGTCGATCACAAATCCACTATCCACGCATCCAATCCACGGACTCGCATCCAAAGTTTTACTGTAACCAATGGCGTCTTGCAAAATCGGCAACCCAAATATCGCAATAACAGACCACAGGTTAATAGCTGAAAGTTTTACCGATTCTTTAATGTTTTCTCAGCAGAAATGTTCCAAGTAAATCCATAAGATCCGAAGAACCGTAAAACTAAAGGAACAAATACAAAAGGATCTGATGTAAAAACGCGATAGAATCGAATTGACAAATACGTAGGTGAAAACGCTAATAACTGACAAAATACATGACTAAAACAATACCTTTGTGCAGCTACGAGGCCATAGAAGTTCTAAGTCTAAGAATCCATGAAAAGTTCCGTTTGGTAGGCCAAAAGGCGAACAAAAAACACGCACTTAAATCTTACTGTTAATCTAAACTTCGCAAAAGCACATGGTTTCTTACGCGCAAGTGTTCTTGGGACATATTTGTTTTGTTGCTTCATGTAAGCTACAGCGCCTTTGCGCGTTAAACACTGTATACACCAAATTGAAGAAACGTTGACTCGTGAAAAGCATAAACCATGAACGATGAGACCGAATGGGATTCTGGGTAGGCAGCATTTGCAAGCTAGTAATATTCTATTTCTTGATAATCAAGATTTTTTTTTTTTGTTTGAGACATTTAAGAGCATGATTTATGCATCCTGTGTTAATATAATGTATATCCTGTCACAGACGAAGATTAAATTTTCCAACTTCCTAGTAAACCTTTGGGTCGCATCGTTCATGGTTTATGCTTTTCACCCGACAACGTTTCTTCAATTTGGTGTATTAGCCAATACGAGCGAACGCCTTCAAATGGCCGTTACCAGAGCCTCCTTCGTGGGATCTGAGGAGCTGGGGCCTGGGTACGATAACTTATAAATGCCCGTATTATAAAGAAGTTTCTGCAGTCGCGCAGGATTAGCGTGTCATATCACCCGAAACTTCTAGATCACGTTAGTGCGCCTCCAAAACGAAGAAGTCCGTTACAGATCCACTACATCAGTAGCCTTTTGGTTGTACACTGTTAATCAGAGCCGGCTGTAAAAAACCTTGTGCCTCCCCCCCCCCCCCCCCCCTTAAGTGGTTCTTTCATATGTTTTACATATGGGCGCCCCAACCCCTTTAAAAATTTGAAGGTCCTCCGGCCCCGGCTACATGACTAAAATTTGTGTGTTTTTGAGCTTCGGGATTCCTGTGGCGCGCGGCTCAAAACTCTGACATCACTGTAACAAACGTATCGGAGAATCAGTACTATCCTAAACCTCTAATAACTTTTAAGATAGAAATAAAAAGTAAAGAAATAAAAGAGAAAATCCCCAAAATAGCATCTTTTTAGTTTTGACTTTCTCGAGCACCATAATCGATTTCCGTGTCACGTGTCATCTCTAAGTGTCATCTATAATTAGCCGTCACGCAATGCTGTGACCTTGTTTATCCTGCTCGCTCAGTACAGTTTTGTGTATCAAAGTTTTGACGGTGATCTTTTTACGATATTGGATGGCTAAACCAAGCGAAGATTTACAAATGAATATAAGACCTACAAAGCTTAACTCGGAAAAGTAAATTCACGCAGGTAAGGTTTTGTTAATTGAAAGAGGATTTCGTGAGATAACTTTGACCTGACATTAATGGAATGTGATTACTTGATGCGACCAACAATTCTGCTATTTCACTAAAAAATAGCTTTATCTGCAATGATTTGTCTTTCATCGGTTTTCGTTTTGCTAATACGAGGTCGGGATGCTATATAAACAGATATGAAGAAACTTGGCTTCAGTTATATACGCAAACTGGTCGGTACCAAATACTTACATGTGGACAATTTGCAGCAAAATATCAAATTTCACGCTCCCATTCAAATAAGATTTCTAAAGCGCTGACTAAAAAAGCCCAGATTAAATATTATGTGGGCTTCAAGAGGGACATATTAGTACTTTATTGCAATAGATCGATAGATGATTGGAGAATGCTGCTTTTCACAAATCCGAATTTTATTATCGTGGTAAAACCGACCGTTGTCGCTCGAGTTGAAAATTGCTCTTCAAAATAGTGTTGCCAGACTGTCAAAATCACCCTTCAGAAAATGAAAACTGCTCAGTGTGAGGTGGTAAGTATCTATTTTCTCGGAATTGAGTGTTTGTTTGATCAGATTTGAGGTCGTTTGATTCACGTGAGCGACGTTTTGTGGTCGACCATTTTCGCCTGTCTGAACGGCTGTTTTCACGGCCCGGAGCCACGAAATCGATTTTCTCATTTTATTCCAAAATTAATTCGTATTTTGAAAAATTAACTCCAGAACATTATTAAACTCATTAATATCAACCTTTAAACCGAAAATAAAGGCAGGTTGACTTTCCAGCCGTGGCCGGAATTTTTCAATTTTGTCTGGTTTTTGCTGACATTGGCTCTTAATATTTGCTAAGTCTCCAGAAATATCTCTGCAGTATGACCACGACAGAACAGTGCATCCGGAAAGGTTTTGGACCCGTAGCTATGATTGCAGAGCTCTTATCTTTGGATTGAGAACTTTTTAGGCATTCCTTGGCCGCCATCTTTGTTTGCTTAGTAACCGAGCCTAGTATATGGGCATTTTTCCCTGCCCTCCCCTCGACGGTATTTTTGTCAATTTTCAATTTTTAATTTTTCATCCAAACGAAAATTGAAAGTTGATTTTTGATTTCCGATTTGTCAGTCACGATATGGTGTGTTTTAGATCCATTTGATTGAAAAAGGGTATAGGGAACCAAGACTTCATTTTTTTACACAGATAAATTTTAGATAAGTCAGTGTCGATTTTCGATTTTGATTTAGTTGGAAAGAATGAAAATCGAAATAGTAAAACCATTTTTAATTTTTGTTTTGATGGAAAATGACGAAAATTGAAAACAGACATTTCATTTTGATTTTTCTTGAATTCAATAATCTCAAATAATGATTTTCATTTGTGATTTTTCCATTTTTGATTTTTATAAAAATGGAATGGACGGAAGGAACACGGACCCTCTATGATTTTCAGGGTCTTCCTATAGATTATTTAATAGAAATAAATTAAAATATATAGTTACACAACCATGGGTTCGGCTAACGTGTTGCCATCGGCTCCTGAATACAGCCATACTGAACTGCTTTATCCAGTCTTGCAAAATGGGGAAGACTTCCGGCTCAAGAAAATCTCTGACTTGCAAAAGGAACTTGAGTCAGAGGCCGACCACTATAGACAAGTTGCGAAGAAATACAAGCGAACACACACCATTGTTCACGGAACAGCCGTAGGTCTTGGTTTAATTTCTACGGGTTTATCTTCAGCTACCCTTGCATCAGCCTTGACTGGCTTTGGGCTTGTCGCCAGTCCCACACTTGCGGGTTTGGCTGCTATTTCAGGGGCTTCATCCGCCAGCCTCACTGTTTTTAGCAAGCGGCTCGAGAAAAAGATCACGAAACACGAAAAAATCTACACACTCGCCCTTGCAAAACGAAACTCTGTCTGTGAGTTGGTTTCAAAAGCTCTAACTGATAAACACATCAGCGATTCAGAGTTTTCAATCGTCCTCCGTGAGGTTGAAAGATATCACGAACTAAAGAACGCAATCCGCTCTGGTGAAACAAAGACCTCACAAGTAAACAGCAAGGCAAGATCGCCAGATCTTGAAAAACTCAGAGGCGAGCTTCGCAATGAAATCAAGCAAGAGTTTCAAAAAAAAATCAATCGTCTCACAGCTGTGTCCAAGTCAGATTTGAAAGAGTAAACTCTGGGTTTAATCTACAAATCTTGAGGGACAAAACACGTCACGCACTTTGACCCCAATGAAATCAATATGTATACTAGACTCTGGTATACCGCTACGGGCGTTTTAAAATAAATTTCACAGGCGTTCTTTCGCCTCTCTCCCCAGCCTCCCCTCGTTTTTTCTCTTGCGCCCGATTTTTCTTTCACGCGCCACAAACTTAACGCTTGGAACAGGCTAGGGAGGTCCTCTTGATAGAATCTTTTAGGCAGGGCCAGAATCGATCACGTGCTGAAACATCAGAAGGGGAAAGCCGGGAGAGTGGAAACAGAGAGCACAAGAACTGAGGGTATAGCAGAAGTGGTTGAGAGTGAATAGAAATTGTGCAAGTGCGTTTCGAAATGTTGTGAATCTTTCCAAACGGGTATTAAGTGAAGCAGAAGTATCACTTATGTCCAAAGGACTGAAGTTTTGTCCAACTCCCGAAAGGGACGATATTTATGCGCTACGGAAAGACATTAAGGATTATATCGGGCGTATTCGGTTGAAAGAATATTTTCACTCGGAAGATAATGTAGAAGGCGATTTTACTGAGATCCCAGCGTTTAGAAAAAAGTCAAGTTGGAGTCCTAACAGGAACAGGGAAACAGCAATTGAGGCTTACGTTGAATCACTTGACTTTGATACGTCATGGCGTCAGAGGAAGAGAAAGCAGGACGATTTTACTTACTGCCTAAAATTCACAAGACAGGTTGCCCCGGACGACCAGTGATATCAAGTTGCAATACACTTACGGAAAAGATCTCTCAATTTGTATACCACCATTTAAAACCATTGGTTCCGGATATAGCGTCTTATATTTAAGATACAAATGATTTCTTACGTAAGTTGAAGAAGGTAGGTACATTGCCCAATGGAGCTATTTTATGCACGATGGATGTTGTCGGTCTCTATCCACATATACTTCACGATAAAGGGTTACAGGCGGTAAGAGAGGCTCATGGACTCTGACAATATGTCTTCGGGTGGAATGAAAAAGGACGATCTTAAACAGGACATAGTTGATTTTACGGAGTTGGTACTAAAGGATAATAATTTTGAATTCAATGACAAGCACTATGTGCAGAAGTTGGGTGCGGTGATAGGAACCCGCATGGAACCGTTGTATGCAAATATTTTTATGGATAGACTCGAAAGAAAACTGATTTCGCATGCTGAAATTAAACCCCATACATGGTGGTGTTTCATTGATGACATTTTTATCATTTGGACAGAGGGTGAAGAGAGTCTTACAAATTTTATTGACTACTTGATGCACACAAAACAATCAAATTCACGTCTAAATGGCCGAACAAGGAAATATAATTTTTAGACGAGAGAATAATGAACGATTCTGGGAATGTAGTGACGGATGTCTGTATCAAGCCAACACATAGTCATCAGTATTTACATCGATCATACTGCTTGTAAGAAAGGGATTCCTTACGCACAGGCGTTGAGATTACGGAGGATTTGTTCCAAGGACACGTTTTTTGAGAAACGAGCTAAAGATTTGTGTAGTTTTAGAAGAAAGGGGATACAAGAGGAAATATGTAGAAGAACAAATAGATCGGGCGAAAAGAACATCACGAGATGAAACTTTAACAGAAAATGGAAAAAGAAAGACGCCAGGGTCCCGTTTGTCGTTACTTACCATCCAGGTCTCCCAAATATTGGAGGTTTACTTCAAGATTTACATCCGGTTTTAAGGTCATCTAATAGATGCAAAGAGGCGTTTTCGGAAATCCCTATGGTGGCGTTCAGAAAACCAAAGAGCTTAGCTCAAGATCTGGTACGTGCCCGTTTTACGAACTCTCCGAAACAGAAGGCCAATGGAACATCGAAATGTACTTCGAAAAACTGTCAGATGTGATTTTCTCTGTCTAGGTAACACCTTTTGTAGTAATATAAATGGCAAAGAGTTTAAGATTAATTATGACTTACAGTGCAACTCTAGTAACATAGTATATCTGATCAGTTGTAAAAAGCGCAAAGTCCAGTATGTAGGATCTACTATAACTAGGTTTAGAACCCGATTTAACAATCAGAAAAGCTGGGTCAATGCCCATGGAAATTTAAACGCCGATCAAAGAGGGAAAGACGAACTGATTTATCGACATTTTAACAGTGACGGACATAGAGGTTTGGAGGACATGACAATACAACTGATAGACTAGCTGTGTCGAGGGAGAAAACGATTTGCGAGATAAGGAGGGTCAGTGGATCTACAAAATGTGGACCTTGGCGCCCCATGGACTGAATGATCATGATAATGACGGCTTTTACGTTCTAAACAAAAAGTCGCGCGCGGGTACACGCGCGCGTTAATCTTATTTTCTTTGTTTGGCGTGCTTGGTGGCGTTGTTTTAATTCAACAGTTTGAATATTGTAATACGATGGTTGTAACGGTTTTTTAGTCACCCTGAAGAAGAGCATTGAATGTGCTCGAAATATAGGTGTCAGACAAAAATAGTAATGGAATTCCCTTCAATACATTTCATTATATATATATATATATATATATATATATATATATATATATATATATATATATATATATATATATATATATAAAACCGAAAATGTGAGGGTCAAGAGTCCAACTCCAATGTAGCTTTGCTGGTTTATTCGCTCAACGTTTCGACCATAACGGTCTTCATCAGGAGCATCTGAGGTATATACTAACTGTTACAACATTCGAAATTTAAAAAGCTTAACGGAAAGAACACACGTCACATGCTGACGTAATAATCAGATATGGAGCTATAAAACTAAACTAAACTAAGCCAAACAATTTATTACGTAAATTTAACTAGGCTATTAATAGTAGGCTTGAATTTAGAAATCCAATAGCTTTCTCTTGCTCTTCTAATGTCTTGATTAGGATTTCTAACTTTTTCAATGACGGTTAATTTTAAATGTTTAACCCCACAGTTTTTAAAGTGTCTGACAGTGGGAATGTTCTTATGACCTGCGTTCTACGGTTATATATATATATATATATATATATATATATATATATATATAGCAAAACTGAGTGGATTGAAATCCTCATCTACTATAAAGTGCTCGGTAGTAGAACTAGAGCGATAATTAATTATAATATAAAAGCTAGCTTATTTGAACATTTACTGCAACTCTGAGTTTCATGCTTCTTGTGAAGCAATCATCAGGCAACTCCTGATGATTGCTTCGCACGAAGCACGAAGAGTTGCAGTCAATGTTCAAATAACCAATGTTCAAATAACCTATCTTTTACATTATAACATATATATATATATATATATATATATATATATATATATATACAGCCGTTTGCAAAAAAAATGACATTTTTGGAAAACAGAAATATATATATAGCTTTTGTGTTCGCATCACAAATGTGATGACAGACGGTAGATACCTTTTCACAGTAACTACAATACCCTTTGCCAAGTGTTCATTACAGCAGGCGTCTGTTAATCTGCACCATTGTTCACGGAAAACATTAATGAATAATTTTACAGATTAAATTATTCAATGCCTGAATATAAACAAATGAGCCACAGACAATTTATTAACTCGAGCCTTTGCTTCTTTTGAGGCATTGCGGATAGCAACGATCATCGTTGGAGACTATGCAGCAAAAAAGTAGTGGATACAAATATCACAACAGTTTAAAAAGCATAGGACAAAGACGATATATTTGTTCTCTTTTTCAGAACATATTGGGGGCTTTTTGTAGCCTTTACCGCTTTATTGGCGATTTTTCATGTTTCTTTTTAACCAAGATTAAAGGATTTGTTCATAAAATTCTGGTTGTTGTACTGCCGCCTTGATATAATGAAAAGCCGCCAATTTAGCGGCAAGTTCGTCGAACAGAGGAAATATTTTTATATAAAAGGTCGCTAAATTTGCCAACTTTGATTCTTCCGTTTTCAATTGCAATCAAAGGATTTGTAAAATAACGGTAAGGGTCGTGAACGACCCCAAACATAAGCGTAAATTTAAGACGTTTGATGTGGATTACCCAACTATGGAGTCCGTCGACGAAATGATTAAGTTACTTATTGACACCTACTCTCAATAGGTGCTGACTAAAAAAGAGAACAAATATATCATCTTTGTACTATGCTTTTTAAACTGGTATGATATTTGTATCCTCAGACGTCTATTTTCCTATACTTTTTTGCTGCATAGTCTCCAACGAAGATCGTTGCTATCCGCAATGCCTCAAAAGAAGTATAGGCTCGAGTCAATAAATTGTCTGCGGCTCATTTGTTTATATTCAGGCATTGAATAATTTAATCTGTAAAGTTATTCATTAATGTTTTCCGTGAACAATGGTGCAGATTAACAGATGCCTGCTGTAATGAACACTTGGCAAAGGGTATTGTAGTTTCTGTGAAAAGGTATCTACCGTCTGTCATCACATTTGTGATGCGAACACAATACCTATATATTTCTATTTTTTAAAAATGTCATTTTTTTGCAAACGGGTGTATATATATATATATATATAGATATATAACCGTAGAACTTGTGAGGGGTCTCGCAAACAATGCAAATCCTTAACCAACGTTAAATGCTTGCTGGAGGATCACTAAAGCGATCGTGGACACTTGAAATAATCGTAAATAAAACCGAAAATGTTAGGGTCAAGAGTCCAACTCCAATGTAGCTTTGCTGGTTTATTCGCTCGACGTTTCGACCATAACGGTCTTCATCAGGAGCATCTGAGGTATATACTAACTGTTACAACATTCGAAATTTAAAAAGCTTAACGGAAAGAACACACGTCAGGTCATAAGAACATTCCCACTGTCAGACACTTTAAAAACTGTGGGGTTAAACATTTAAAATTAACCGTCATTGAAAAAGTTAGAAATCCTAATCAAGACATTAGAAGAGCAAGAGAAAGCTATTGGATTTCTAAATTCAAGCCTACTATTAATAGCCTAGTTAAATTTACGTAATATATTGTTTGGCTTAGTTAAGTTTAGCTTTATAGCTCCATATCTGATTATTACGTCAGCATGTGACGTGTGTTCTTTCCGTTAAGCTTTTTAAATTTCGAATGTTGTAACAGTTAGTATATACCTCAGATGCTCCTGATGAAGACCGTTATGGTCGAAACGTCGAGCGAATAAACCAGCAAAGCTACATTGGAGTTGGACTCTTGACCCTAACATTTTCGGTTTTATAGATATATATATATATATATATATATATATAACAAAAAAATACAAATACAAATAAATGTTGTTTATAGTGGACGAGCACTTTTACGTTCTAAAATCAAATGTCACGTTATCTCCAATCAGCAGAAAAGGCGCCCACTGCCCCACTTTGGAAAATCCATTTGCTCTCATCCATTTCATGGCCTGGTGAAGTGATTCACTGGCACTTTCCCCACGAACAAGGTGTTCGTAGAAACGACTCATGAGCTGCTTTGTTGCACTATCTTCTATGGCCCACAGGGCCACCAACACGGAACGTGCACCAGATCCTAAGAATGCTCGAGCAATTCCAACAACTCCTTCCGCTCTGATCTGTCCACGTGCACTGTGACAACAGCTGAGGACTACCAGTTTGGCTCGCAGTTGAACCTGTGAAATGTCAGCCATTGTCAATAAATAGTCTTCTTCTTGTGGAGTTCTGTTAATGGAAGGTGGAGGGGCAAGCACGATTTCTCCTCTTTCGGCATCACCATGAGCAGCGAAATGTATTAGACTCACTGAATTAATGCTTTGAAGAACCGCCTGCTTAGTTGCTTGCTTTCCCAACAAAGGCTGACCTCCAAGCAGTCGTCCAACCATTTCTGCTTCCTCTCTTGCAAAAGACAGTCCGGATATCTTCTCAGGACGTCCCTTATAAAGCACGTGACCGACAACAGGGTCACCCACTATTAGTGTACCAGTCTGACTGTGATAGTCTGCTGGGCTGTCCTGGATAAGCTTCAGAGTCGTCAAAGAAGGAACGATGCGGATTCTAAAAGTTTCTGAAATATACTTATCACTTTCATTCGTTAACGCCGCAAATGGAACATTGAACAAGAAGCGGTCAGGAACAATGATGATTTCAGGCTCATCTAATAGATCAACAACAGGAGCAATGATCATGTTGTAGCAATCAATAAGAGTCGGGTCAAGTTGCTGGTTCTCGTCTTCCTCCTCTTCTACAAGGCGTAGTGCTGCAAGGCTATCTTCCTGAAATGATTTAGGCGTTGCGTGGTTAACGTTCAAAGGAAACCAGGATCGATCTTCGCACTGCTCTTGAGATAAGACATGAAACTTTCTAAAGTTTTCGCTAGCAAAAATTTCGTGCACAGTTCTTACCGATGCTTTGTTAAACAAACAGCTAGTGACGTCCAATTTTCGCAAACGTGTTGGTTTGTTTGCATTAAGGACCCACAAATATATCATTCGTCCATAATAGGAAATGTATAGACAAATGCAGTTACGTTCACTTTTCATCAACTTTTCAATGCCAACCAATGCCTGTGTATTAACTGATATTTGTTTTTCCACGGAGTACTGAGATGACATTAAGTCTACCAGTGCTCTTGCCCGTCCAAGCTCTGAAGCGTAAAGAGCCTTATCAGGATTTTTAATAGCACAAAACAGTCTACTGAGCAACTGGTAGAAATCAACATACTCGTCAAAAAGAGATATCTTAAGTTGGTCATTATCTTTTAGGGAACTTCGCATAGCTTCAAACTTATTAATGCTGGCAAAGAGATGAAATTTAGCTTCGTGTATGTTTCCTTCCCGTAGCATTAGAAGTGAAAGATTAGCGCGGTATTTTATCTCAATTACAATGGATTCCGTGTCTTGACTTATCGCAATTGATTTTTCGAGATATTCTTTGGCCTTGCCGTAGTCACCGAGAGACGCGAACAAACTTCCCAGGTTTCCATAATCTCTGGCTTCTAAGTTTAGGTCGCCAATTTCTGTGCTAATCGCAAGTGCTTTTTCCAAATATTCTTTAGCCTTGGCATTGTCACCGAGAGAATAGAACACAGTTCCCAGGTTTCCGTAATCTGTTGCTTCTCCGTTTAGGTCGCCAATTTGTATTCTAATCGCAAGAGATTTTTCGAGACATTCTTTAGCCTTGGCAAAGTCACCGAGAGAATGGAACACTGTTCCCAGGTTTCCGTAACCTGCTGCTTCTCCGTTGAGGTCACCAATTTCTGTTGTGATCGCAAGTCCTTTTTCGTGATATTCTTTGGCCTTGGCATAGTCACCGAGAAACTGGAACACGTTTCCCAGGTTTCCGTAACCTTCTGCTTCTCCGTTGAGGTCACCAATTTCTGTTGCGATCGCAAGTGCTTTTTCGGGATATTCTTTGGCCTTGGCATAGTCACCGAGAGACAGGAACACTTTTCCCAGGTTTCCGTAAACTGCTGCTTCTCCGTTGAGGTCACCAATTTCTGTTGTGATCGCAAGTGCTTTTTCGAGACATTCTTTGGCCTTGGCATAGTCACCAAGAGAATGGAACACAGTTCCCAGGTTTCCGTAATCTGCTGCTTCTCCGTTTAGGTCGCCAATTTGTATCATAATCGCAAGAGATTTTTCGATATATTCTTTGGCCTTGGCACAGTCACCGAGAGAATGAAAAACTTTTCCCAGGTTTCCGTTAACTAATGCTTCTACCTTGAGGTCACCAATTTCTGTTGTGATCGCAAGTGCTTTTTCGAGATATTCTTTGGCCTTGGCATAGTCACCGAGAGAAAGAGACGTTGTTCCTAGGTGGCCGTAACAAGCTCCTAATCCTTGCCTTTGTCCAGTTTCCATCATGATACTAAGTGCTTCCTTGTAAAGCATCTGTGCTTCTTTATATTTACTTTGACATTGATGCACTTGAGCCATTGCAAAGGCTACATAGCCTTCTTTGACTCTTTGTCCACTTTTGCGATGTAAAACCAGAAGCTTTTTACCGCATTTTATCGCATTTACGTAATCATTGATAAGACGGTACCCGTTAAATATTACACAATATACTGCTGTGATAAGTTTACTGACTAATGAGTGTTCTTTTTCCAGAGCTTTGTTTTTGAGAAAAGTCAAGCATTCCTTGCATAACTCGATGCCCTTTTTAACACGATTGGTGCTGATAAGGAAACTGGCAACAAGCACGGCAATACCAATGACTTGTAGAATTTCTTCTATTTTGTCCATGACAGTTATTTCTAGAGACCGTGAAGATAAAATAAAAACATGTAAGTTGGATAGTATGTTATTTTTTAATACCCTTTAAAGGATAGGAAAGGTTAGTTCTTTATTTCATCTAACATTAAGAAAATTCATCATCACCATTGTTTTACACTTATCGGTAATTAGAACATGGCAATTCACACTCACTCAGCAAAACAGCGCCGGTATCCCGATGCTCTATATTCAAAAAACTGTTTCAAATTTGTTAACATAGCTTGGGCTTTAAAACACCAGCAAATTGTAAGGTAAAGTTACTTTTGAAATAAAATTAAAAGAAACCCTGGTCTCGTTTTTCCTGCTGTCACTTCTTGGCGGTTGAAGGACGTTAATGGGTAGCAATAACTGCCTCTAGTTCTCAGGGAACTAGAAAGCAAAATAATGCAACAGCTGCGAAGAAGCGGATACTAAACTTTGATACTGTGAAAGCATTACCATTCAAAGCTTGGTATGAAAATAGAAGCAACATCGTAAACAAAAGGCAATGTGATTGCAAAGAATGAACTACAAAAGTTTGCGATTTTTCTTTTTTTCTTTTTTTTTGCAGCATACGCGTATTGGAAAATATGCGATAAATTGAGGACGGATACCATCGTACGCACGCACTTTGTTGCCTATTTTCGGAAATTGAAGTATGCTGTTCAAATGCATGATAGCCACTGCAAAAAGCACACACACAGAACCTCTACCTGGATATTATCAAAAAAGGAAGACAGGAATACACATCGTTACATAGTCTAAATAGTCTTGGTAGGTCCGATGACTTTTAATTGCGTTGTTATGTGTAATTACGGGAACTGCGCCTCACGATTAGACCGCTAAGTGGCAAAATATAAGGATTGTATGGAACGTTAGCCACCGGTGATTTATCAAGCGAACGAAAAACGACAATAAACGGCCATTTAAGCTACCTTCCACATCAAACGTTGTCCTTTTTTTGTTGACTGTCCTGTAGCCACTACGCCACGCCTGTTTCTATTTTTCGTATTTTATTATACCACTATTACATGTAACTGGAATGTTCGTAAGCCTGGGCTCTCTGCCTGTTGTGACTGTTTCAATCACGTGACTTATTTCCTCGCGTGACATGAGTTGTTTCGCCGACAATCACTTCCAGACATGAAGTGGATTTTAAACTTTTGATTCTGTGGACACAATTCTATGTTATGACCATTCAACTGAAGCCTCTTCAGTATTACATTCTTGTGGAAATATTTGTCTTTCAATATTTTACAGAATGAAATTGGGGATTTTTCATGAATTTTGATTGAGTTGTGGCGTTACACAAGCCTTCCGCGAGCCTGAGTCAACCTCGAGTCACGAGTCAACCTCGAGTCAAGCCAAAAATTAAAATATATATATATATATATATATATATATATATATATATATATATATATATATATATATATATATATACTTTCATGTCCAAATTGAGCACTGTATTAGGATGAGTCATTGCTGTAGCATTGCGCATAGCTCACTAGTTTTCTAGTTTGAGCACTCTGGCATGGCTTAGATGTTACCACATGTGTGGGACATTTGGGGTGGCTTTTAAAGCTATACCCCATCCTAGCATCAGCACTGCACTGATAAGGCCCAGCTTTTTGCTTTTGCTCACGGCAAAAGTAAAAAGCTCACGGCAAAAGCAAAAAGCTCACAGCAAAAGCAAAATGCTAACGGCAAAAGCAAAAAGCTCACGGAAAGAGCAAAAAGCTCACGGAAAGAGTGAAATAAACCGCCCGTAAAAATGTTAAACTACTGATAAATTACGTAACAAAAATAAAAGCAAAAATTACAACAATAATACAATAATGGAAGTGATAACGAGACTAAACCAAAGGCAAACCACAATTGCCACAAATAATACTAATGAACTACATTAACCTAACAAAAGATATAATAACTAAGAAAAACAATCAAAATTAGAAAAAGTTATGCAATAGCCTTAACTTAATAAGTTTCCCATTCAGGGCTCTGAACAATCATACAGGCCAATGCCACAACAAAATCCCTGAGCAGGGTCCTTAAACAATGAGTAATAAATTCCACACTCAGAGCCTTTGAGTGACGAGGCCAGCACAAAAATAACAAATTCCCGAACGAGGCCCTTGAACGTTAAGACAATTACAAAAGACGATAAAAAATTTATGCTAAAAATTCACTATAAGAAAATCACAACCTAGTGATGAAACCTCCCTGAATTTAACCCTATTCAGCCTGGGCTTTTTTTGAGTTTCTGAGCCTGGGGGGGGGGGGCGCATTGTGCCCCCCCCCCCCCCCTTCGTAACTTCAAGAACATTAAGGCTATGACAATGAAACCTAGAGGGTAAATAGTACGTCCAAAACTGTCTCCTTTGCGGTCCACACAATGGAGCGATGACGTCATATGACGTAGTTATTACGTAATTAGTTATGCGGCCGCCATCTTGGATCCGCCATCTTGGATTTCTGAATTTTTTAAAACCTCTTAAAAACCGTCCAAATTCACCCAAAATTAATGAAAACCAATAAATAAACGCTAAATGACGTAAAAATACAAAAGTTATACCAATAAACATTGTTTTTCTTCGTTCAAAGGTATAAATATGCAAATTTCAAAAAACATGGCTGCCAAAATCTTGTTGCCATGGAAACACCAAGTCACGTGATCAAAAAATTGTCATATGAAATTGTTGCCAGATAAATTTTAGGAAAAGTCACAAAGTTTGATGGCGTTTGAATACATATTAAGGAAGTTATGAATGTTCAAAGTTAGCGCGGGCACTTTGTGCCCCCCCAGGCCGAATAGGGTTAATTGTAATGTGACCTCTGCGAGAATTTCCTTGTCAGTTCTAAAACTTTTTTCAGCGCCCAAACTGGCAAAACATATAGTATTCGACAAAGACTTTCGTGCAACTCCGATAATGTGATTTATTTGGTTCACTGCAAGAAATGCAATCTCCAGTATTGGAAGCGAAGCGTATTGGAGTGCGCAACTATTTTCCCTTTCACCTTTTGGGCTAAATAAAAGACAAGAATTTCATTCAAAAAATCGTATTCATTACAATTAAATTCAGGGAGGTTTCATCACTAGGTTGCGATTTTCTTATAGTGAAATTTTAGCATAAATTTTTTATCGTCTTTTGTAATTGTCTTAACGTTCAAGGGCCTCCTTCGGGAATTTGTTATTTTTGTGCTGGCCTCGTCACTCAAAGGCTCTGAGTGTGGAATTTATTACTCATTGTTTAAGGACCCTGCTCAGGGATTTTGTTGTGGCATTGGCCTGTATGATTGTTCAGAGCCCTGAATGGGAAACTTATTAAGTTAAGGCTATTGCATAACTTTTTCTAATTTTGATTGTTTTTCTTAGTTATTATATCCGGACTGTGAATCCATTATTGTGATCCTTTTGGTATGACATCTTTCGTTGGCTCAGGCAGCACCTTCAAAACCGTATATATATATATATATATATATATATATATATATATATATATATATATATATATATATATAAAACTAGTTAAAAAGACCGAGAATGGACAACTTTTGGTATAAAAAATATAAAAATTTAGTTTGAAAACGTTTCGGTCTCTCGACCTGCATCAGTTATACAGACAAGTTACACATGAGACTTAAATACGGTTACAACAATGACTTAACGTTAAACTACTGATAAATTACGTAACAAAAATAAAAGCAAAAATTACAACAATAATACAATAACAAGAACAATAGATTTTGCTCATTTGCATTAGGTTCGGCACATGTGAAGTTCGACGTTTGAACTGGGCCTAAGACAATTACAAAAGGCGATAAAAAATTTATGCTAAAAGTTCACTATAAGAAAATCACAACCTAGTGATGAAACCTCCCTGAATTTAATTGTAATGAATACGATTTTTTGAATGAAATTCTTGTCTTTCATTTAGCCCAAAAGGTGAAAGGGAAAATAGTTGCGCACTCCAGTTTTAGAACTGACAAGGAAATTCTCGCAGAGGTCACATCTGGTCTTTTCGCATTTGTAACAGCCGGGTGCTTGTGCATCCGTTGTCGGCCGCGGGCTGTTTCTGCACTTAGAAGGTGCTAAAATTTCTTTTAGGTTCTTAGGTCTGCGATAATGCGGGTGTCACACAGTCGCGATTTTGCTTCACGATTACCTGACGATGCGAAAAGTGACAAAAATCATGAGTCCCTCGCGAGAGGTCTTAGAGCACTTGACGGGCTCTGACATAGGACTTAAGTGGTCTTCAGTGTGTCTTGAAGGACGTGATAAGTCGGCAAACTCTCACGAACATTTTGACCATGCTCAAAACAATCGTGAGAGTCAGCCGATCTATCTATCTTCGTCGGGTAGCGGACGCCAAACCGTCGTCAACTGCTCTTAAATGCTCTTGACGGTCGGGAGCCGCTCGTGAGCCGCTCTAATTGATCGCCAGTCCCACTGATAGGTCGCTAACAGATCGCGAGTAGGACGCAAATGAACGTGGATTGCTCTGTTACGGCACGTCTGTTGATCGTGTATAGCTCGTTTGTAACTCGTGTATAGCTCTTGACAAACGTGAGTTGGACTTCACCTTGTGTTTTTTTTTATTTTGACGCCACATTTCCTGCGTTCTTTTCGCGATATTTTACAAATTTAGATCGTGAAGGTCGTGAGCTGATCGTGAGTTTAGGTCTCGACTGTGTGACACCGCCTTAAGATGATATAATAGAACAAGGTGGGAAGAGCTCTTTAAGTTTAGGGGATGACTCCAAGAGATGAAAATGTTTTCTAATCAACCCATTAATGAATGGTAAATTCGGATTATATGTAAGAACGAAAGGAATTTTTTTTTTTTGGAATCCCTAACTAACAAAAGGTTGGAGGAGTACAATGGCTACCTGGTTGATCAAGGATATCCAGTAGAATCTGTTTCCCGGGAATTTTCTAGAGCGGCAGAAATTCCTAGAAGTGATTTGCTTAAACCTAAAGTTAGGGATTCCAAAAAAATTTTTCCTTTCTTCGGAGGAGGCTCATTTCTACGGAGGAGGCTCATTTCTACGGAGGAGGCTCGTTTCTACGGAGGAGGCTCGTTTCTACGGAGGAGGCTCATTTCTACGGAGGAGGCTCGTTTCTATGGAAGAGGCTTATACTTGTATTGAAAACAAGAACCATTGTATAAAAGAGGCGAGTTTTTATACAGAGGCGAGTTTTTATAAAGAGGCGAGTTTTTATACAGAAACGGCATTAATTTAAAGTGTGCTGCAGTGGCCCTTGAGGGCCACCGTAATGGAAACTATACAAACCTCCGGTCAGGAAGTAAAATTGCAGTTTAATACCGATGCCTTGGATTTCATTTATACTTGACCAGAAATCCGCAAGCATTTCCTTCCAGCAGGGCCCGGTTGTTCAAAAGGTGGATAGCGCTACCCACCGGATAAATCACTATCCAGTGGATAAAGGTGTGCAAAACCAATTGCGTTATCTACTGGATAGTGATTTATCGGGTGGATAGCGCTATCCACCTTTTGACAACCGGGGCCAGAAATTTTAGCTGTCTCCGCGACCCGCAAAAATTTCCTCACGCAAAACAAATTCAGTCGGACAATCCGCAAAATTTCCTTGTGCACGGTAGCTAAATCAATAAAACTATGACGTCTTTCCCATACTATTGCATAATCAAACCGTAATAGCAATGATTCAGTATTTCAAAATAGAACACACGAAAGGTCATACTATTTTGCTCTGCTATATCGCTCATATTAAAACACAAACTTTCGCGTCCCATTTAACTTTCTTAAAACGTCTCCATTCGTAAAAATACACCGTGAAATTCTCAAACTGCGTTTCCCAAAAAAACGCATTTAACCTATTTTTACCCTTCTAAAGCAGCTTTAATGGCTTTACGACAAATGATTGAAGCTGATAGGTAACGTGAGATATCGAAACTTAATAAGAACTGTAATACCTTTGTGGTGACGTAACGTGAGACATGACAAGTTCATGACATTTCAATACTCTAGGAAAATTAACAATAGGACCGGGGGTGTTCCTCAAAAATTTTAGTGACGGTATGTGACGCCCTTCTTGAAATCCTAACCGCTTTAAGCAACCATATCCTCAATGCTCTAATATAGCTTCTATAAAGAAGAAAGAAGAACCCCCCCCCCGGACAAAAGTCCACAAAATTTAACAAAGAAACCGTTGTTAACACTTTTGTCCCTTTTTTCGTCGACTGATTCCGAAATCTCGTTTAATGCGCATGCGCATTAACGAGATAAAAATGGGTTGACCACATGTTACTTATGACGTCATATCTCGTTGCCATAGCAACCGGTTGTCGCCAAACTTCACCAAAATGTGTTTCAAGGATAAATGAAGAGCCACTGAAAACGGCATGTGCTAATCTTAAATGGTCTTGAAAATATCGGAGAAAACCTTAAGTGGGTGGCAACCACCCCCCCCCCCCCCCCCCCCGTACGTCTGAGGGTTAAGGGAAAATCAAAATTTCGCCCATTTATGAATTAGTTTTCGGAAATCCACACTCAGATTCCAGTAATTTGGTTATTATTCTATCTGGAAACGTTAAAATATTTTAACTTCAAAAAAAAAATCGTATTCCTGAAACTTTCACCTCTCATCTTTGTACAAATTAAAATTTCTGAATTGTTTTCGGGATTTTCCGAGGTTAAAATTTTTAAAATTCGACGTTTCGGCCAGTTTCGGCCAGTTTCACTGGCCTTCTCCAAAGTACTTCACAGGCCTTCGACTGCTTTTCCCGCGCATTTTGACATCGTTTACACGTCATGTAATAGTCACAAAGTTACATGCGGTTACCCAGCTAAACAACGTTCCGCCATATTGATACATTTTTAAAAGGACCTGAAGAAGGCCAGTGAAACTGGCCGAAACGTCGAATTTTAAAGATTTTAACCTCGGAAAATCCCGAAAACAATTCAGAAATTTTAATTAAAAAAAAATTCCCGTCATTTTGACCTTGAAGTGACCAATGTCAAGTAAAGGCTTGTATGAATTTCAACCGCGCGGTCATCGCTTTTAGCGGCATAACTCATTTTAATAGGCATAATGTCAACATCCACACTCGGTTTTGAAGAAACTGGGATCTTGTGAATTTTTTGTTGGGAAATATGATTTAGTTGGAGCAAAAAAAATCCCGTCATTTTGCCATTTTTTCAGTGCACTATGCTTCGAATGAGCCAATTTTGGCTTCTATTTGTCATGAGTCTGTATCTATTCGCATGCTCTACTGTCAATGCATGGCCTGGCAATTTATGAATTACTTTTCGCAAATCCACACTCGGATTCCAGTAATATGGTTATTATTCTATCTAGAAACGTTAAAATATTTTAATAACTTTTATAAAAAGTACCGTCATTTTTACCTTGAAGTGAGCAATTTCGTATAAAGGCTTGTATGGAGTTCGACCGCGCGGTCATCGCTTAAGTGTTCTAATTCATTTTAATAGGCATAATGTTAACATCCACACTCGATTTGAAGAGACTGGGATCTTGTGAACATTTTGGTGGGAAATATGATTTAGTTGGAGCGAAAAAAATGTCATTTTGCCATTTTTTCAGTGCACTATGCTTCGAATGAGCCGATTTTGGCTTCTATTTGTCATGAGTCTGTATCTATTCGCATGCTCTACTGTCAATGCATGGCCTGGCAATTTATGAATTAATTTTTCGCAAATCCACACTCGGATTCCAGTAATATGGTTATTATTCTATCTAGAAACGTTAAAATATTTTAATAACTTTTATAAAAAGTACCGTCATTTTTACCTTGAAGTGAGCAATTTCGTATAAAGGCTTGTATGGAGTTCGACCGCGCGGTCATCGCTTAAGTGTTCTAACTCATTTTAATAGGCATAATGTTAACATCCACACTCGATTTTGAAGAGACTGGGATCTTGTGAACATTTTGGTGGGAAATATGATTTAGTTGGAGCGAAAAAAAAATGTCATTTTGCCATTTTTTCAGTGCACTATGCTTCAACTGAGCCAATTTTGGCTTCTATTAGTCTGAATCTATTCGCATGTTCTTCTGTCAATGTATGGCCTAGAAATTTATGAATTACTTTTGGGAAATCCACACTCGGATTCCAGTAATTATAGCATAGCATAATTAATTATGCTATCTAGAAACATTAAAATATTTTAATAACTTTTTAAAAAAGTACAGTCATTTTTATCTTGAAGTGAGCAATTTCGTATAAAGACTTGTATGGAGTTCGACCGCGAGGTCATCGCTTTAAGCGTTCTAACTCACTTTAACAGGCGCAATGTCAACATCCACACTCGGTTTTGGAAAGATTGGAATCTAGTAAACATTTCGGTGGGAAATTTGGTTTGCTCGAGCGAAAAAACCTCCGTCATTTTGCACTTTTCAGCGGGAAAGATTTCCGTTTAACCCCATACATTAGTTATGCATACCGTTCTTAAAACTAAAACAAAAGCCAAAACAATAGAAATCCAAAGGCGAAACAATAGCGAATACATACATAATTATGAGCTATAGTTCATTTTGGTAACGCGCACGCCCGGAGCAAATGTCTCGTCTGAGGGATCAATATTTTGGAATGTTTAATGTGACTCTCGAATGAAGCTTAAAGATCGCCTGTTAAATAATATGTATATGTAGCGATAATTCATCCCAGTTCTGAACAATGCCATAAATCAAAAGCATTTTCTACCGAGACCGAGCTAAGCGACGTCCAGTAAATAATAAAATTGGACTGCATTGTGTAGCGAGTCCAAAATTAGCTTTACATTTACTGTGGCAAATCTTCAAGCGCCGCGACAATTCCACAACCGTTAATTTACAGATCCTAAAGCAACTTGCACTCTCAAAATCAGTCGATGTGGATATATATGTTTTGAAGTCTGCGGATGACTGCTGCTTCACATTTACCGCAAGCCGCCAAACGCTTTTGGATTTGTTTAGATTCGCAATGCTCTGCCAGAGCGAACAAATTTCACGCTTTGCAGCCCCTCCTGCAAGTCTTTTATTTGTTACACCCAGATTGTGGGACGCACGTGACCAGATTTGACCAGGGTCTCTCTTTTCTCGCTCCAGGGGGCGGGAAGATGAGAGACCCTGGGAACGAGGTTGGCCTCTGACCTTTCACGGCGATTTCCTTTCTTTTGGTCACGCGCCACGTGTAATATAATACCGAAACTCCCGTATGTAAACAAAAACAAAGGTGTGGCTGACTAGGGTCCTTTAAGTTGATTCTCATGTTAGAAGCATAGATTTATCACTACTGAACATATCTGGTGTCGGAGAAAGGGGATATTCCAGCTTCTGTTTGTTGTATTTTTGAAACATTTCGAATTTCCATACATTTTTTTTTTCACGATTTCGCCATCATTAACGACGTTTGTCTGACGTATGTCTGACGACGTATGTCTGACAAAGGTGTGCCTGAAGTAGATAGATAGAACGACGTATTGCGCACGCGCGTCTGCCTTTTTGACCCAAATTTCCGGCAATGGACGGTTAAACAAGTTGTATTTCAATAAACTGAAAGTGTACTGCCGCTTCTCTTTGTCTGAATAGTTCTTCTATTTCAAGATACGAACGACCATAATGTTACTATTTCTTCTCCGTTTCTGATACTTATTTTGCATGAATATTGATAGCAATTTTACAACATTCGCGTTGATGAGATCACACAGCAATACAGCTTCATACAAAAACACAAATCTTGATCGAGTCCGTCTCCACTTTATGTCGCAGGCACGAAAACTTAAGTCCTACTTGTAAAATGGTAAAGATATTTAACAACAAAACACAGAATACAACTGAAGCGAATCGTTTTCTCCTACAAAACAAAGTGTTATTCAAATTTGGCTGCATTCTTGGTTTGGCTTATTAGGTGATCAGATATACGGCCGCCATCTTGGATCCGCTATCTTGGATTTCTGAAATCTTTTCACGGTGGTCGGTTGCTAGGGCTTTTCCTCCTGCAACTCTCGAAACTGTGAGTTTTGGGCTAAAGACAAAAGTAGAATACATCGAATCTAACGAAACTTGGAAGGAAAGTAGGTGGATAATTTACCTAACAGTTGATGATTATTTTATCCCATTTGACTGCTATTGTGACGTCATAAATGATGTCCAAATTTGGCATCAGAATTAAAATTCAGGAAAAAAAGTGTGAAAATGTTATATTAGTTTTGAGCATAGAATTCTATGATTTCTGGTGAAAACCCCATCTCAATCAGATAAAAAGACTTAAAGTTACAGCTAATTAAAGAAATTCAAATTTCCCGCCAAATGACCATATATGGTCAAACTTTAGGGGTATTTAAACGCGAAAACAATGAATGTAGTCGCAACGGAGAAAGGACAAAGTTGCATAAAATCGAAATTGTAGTTTTTTCAACTTAGCATATGTTGTACTATGACGCGTATTTCATCACGAATTACGTCATTATGACGTCATAATGACGTAATTCGTGATGAAATACGCGTCATAGTATAGCATATGCTAAGTTGAAAAAACTACAATTTTGATTTTATGCAACTTTGTCCTTTCTCCGTTGCGACTACATTCATTGTTTTCGCGTTTAAATACCCCTAAACTTTGACCATATATGGTCATTTGGCGGGAAATTTGAATTTCTTTAATTAGCTGTAACTTTACGTCTTTTTATCCGATTGAGATGGGGTTTTCACCAGAAATCATAGAATTCTACACTGAAAACTAATACAACATTTTCACACTTTTTTCCTGAATTTTAATTCTGATGCCAAATTTGGACATCATATATGACGTCACAATAGCAGTCAAATGGGATAAAATAATCATCAATTCATAGGTAATTTATCCACCTACTTCCCTTCCAAGTTTCGTTAGATTCGATGTATTCTACTTTTGTCTTTAGCCCAAAACTCTCAGTTTCGAGAGTTGCGGGAGGAAAAGCCCTAGCAACCGACCACCGTGTTTAAAACCTCTTAAAATCCGTCCAAATTGACTCAAAATTAATCAAAACCAATAAATAAACGCTAAATGACGTAAAATATAAAAGTTATACCAATAAACATTGTTTTTCTTCATTCAAAGGTACAAATATGCAAATTAAAAAAACATGGCTATCAAAATCTTGTTGCCATGGAAACATCAAGTCACGTGATCAATAAATTGCCATATGAAATTGTTACCAGATAAATTTTAGGAAAAGTTATTAAAGAAGTTATGAATGTTGAAACTTAGCGCGGCCCTTCCCCCCCCCCCCCCCCCCTCCCCCCAGGCTGAATAGGGTTAACATTTTACCATGCAGCACCGAGTATCTTTCCAGGCTTTTGTTTCAGCACATTCCTGTTTGTGGTGTTCCAAAAATCATTTTATTTCTTCTATCCCTTCTTTAAACCTCTTCAAATTTCAAATTTCATTCAAATTCACGTGTACCCCCGTCTTAACTCATAAAAGAAAGCTACAGTTTCTTTTTATCTCATTTTACTTTTTTAGTTTCTTATATTCAACATACGAACGACCATAAAGCTATTATTGTTGCGTTCAACGAAAGGGACGCATCCTAATTTCAACGCCTTTCTCGCGTAGCGGGACTGATTTGACAATTTTGGGCTTTTGACACTGATTTACCCACCGATATTTCAGGGGTCGAAAACTGGTACCTACTACCTGGTACTTGTACCTGTCTAAGGAAACAACACGGCGGCAGGGACCACCGACCTTCAGGTTGAAAAACCCTTGTAATCCGCAGTTAACATTTATAAACGGGGGCGAAGAGGAGGAAGGGTTATTTTACGGTATTAAATTCGCTAGCAGACACACGCGAGAATCACCGCTTTGCCGGCCGCTACCGGCTCGCGTTGCCTCGCGCATTGCTCGTGGTCAAGTCAACTGTACTGCATGTAGTCATACATTGTACGAGAGCTACATCTGAGTTTCATCCATTGTCTCTTCTCTCTTTTCCCTTTAAAAATTGAAACCCGAGACTCGCTGCCGGGGATAATTAATGGTTAATACATGTGCATTACGTTACGGTTAACTGGCTAGACCAGTGTTTCCCGACTTGACGCTCATGAAATGATTACATTTTAAAACCGCACGGACAAACCGTCTTCGTTCTGATGCCAATTCCTTCCAAAACGACTAAAGAAAGACACGGACACACCGGCAATTATTTTTTTAAATATACATTAGTATTTTATAGCTGTAAAGCGGTCGGGTTTCCCGTGTGACAGGCTGTTTCTTTCGACGAAAATGTATAATAACTAATGGCGTGTTATATGAGAGAGATGACAAGAAAAAGCGTCGGGCGCCTAGGCAGTGCATTCACATGCATTAGATTGCCGTGTTAGCTAAGCGTTACTACATTTATGAAATACTTTTGTTCGTCCGTTAATAAAGTCCCATTTCACACTAGAAGACGGACAAATCGTCTGGACGGACAAGTCGTCCGACGATTTGTTCGTGTGATATGAATTCTAGACGGACACCTCACCTTGTGTTGGTCATCGTAAATTCATATCTGAACGAACAAACAGACGATTTTGAAAGCAAGGGGCCTGGCACTAACAGGCTTGGCTACCTTGCGTTCTATCCGCCATTTTGATTTTCCCATAAACCATCACTCCCTTTACTAGTTCCATTCCCCTTAGCGAGTACTGGGACCGAGATACAACCATTTGTTCGTCTGGTGTGAATTTAAGTCGGACTTTGGACGACTTATCCGTCTAAACGAACAAATCGGCCTTTGAAAAATAGTCTTAATAGACGGCCAAATCGACGGACAAAATCAGACGACTTTTCCCTCCAAAATTTTGTTCGTCCCGTTTTCACACTAAGACGACTTGTCCGTCTGAGACGACTTGTCCGTCCAGACGATTTGTGCGTCTCTAGTGTGAAAACGGCCAATGAGACTGCCTTTGAATCCAGTCATCTTTTAAAGTTAGTGTTTCAGTAGTGCAGTCACGACCTTGTGTGTCCCCGCGGCAGGCAATTTTCACGCGTTTCGTAAAATAGCATGGTCCAAAAGCGTTAGTAAGGCAGATATATTCACCGTTGCAACTGGAATTGAAATCATTTCCATAGCTTTGGGGTCGTAGAAGCTATCAGTTTCTTGTTAGATTTCACTTGACCACTGTTCATTTTTTGAGACATTCTGAACTCGTAACATTTTGTAAAGACCGTTTGAAGAAGTTTGAGGAGCTTTGTAAAGATTTGTTTTCGAAGCTTGACAACGAAATGTTTTTCGGATGCGCCCGACTTAGATTTAGTTGAAATTTGCTGAAAAAAATTGAACACAGGATCAGCACCCCGCCGAAATAATTTTGATCCGTTGAGGTAAAAAACAAAATCGTAACTTTGTATTAAGCGGCACCGTATTAAGCGGTCACCCTCTATTAAGCGGTCTTTTAAACAAATCCCCGGAATTAAATCGCTCCCCATGTTTACTGTAAACTTGACCTCTTTTAAGCTGTCACCTCTATTAAGAGGTCAGTTGGCTATTCCCCGAGGGTGACCGCTTAATAGAGGTTTGACTGCATTCGTCGTATAAAGGAAAATTAAACTGCTGGTTAAACTTTAAATTTAAACTGAAATTTAAACTCTCTAAAATTAGCTTAGGTTGTGTACTACACGATTCATATATATATATACATATTTTTTTTTTCTGAGGCGCCCGACTTTGAATTAGGGCCTGTTCACATGGAGGTGGGGGACCTCGGGAAGGTGAGGTAACCAATCTCTCCATACAATCTCTCTTTCTTTGTTGATCGTGTTCCACATGAGAGGTGGGGTACCTCACCGAGGCAGGTTGCCCGGTCAGCCGGGCCGGGTAACCCGCCTAGCTGGGGTGAATTTTCTCCATGTGAACGCTGAAGGTCGGGTAATCAACCTAGATGGGGTGAGTTTTCTCCATGTGAGAAATAGAACACAAACCGCGGTGATAAACATATATTCGTATGCTACTACATACATTTTCAAAAGTGACCGGTGTTAATCAAAGGGCTCTTAAAGCCATCTCGTTAATGGGAGAGAACGTAAGGTAATAAAAAAAACAACAAGAAGAATTGGAAAAGTTGGGTGCCTTTGATAGGTAAATATAGTCAAGATGTGATAGGTAATATGTGTAAAGTTGCTAAATGGTCTATTGAAGTTGATGTTAATTTTTAGCGGGTTAAGTAGCAACACTTCTGAATGGACACGAATGGGTTTGACCTGTATGTCTTCGCGCGTGTTTTGTTTCTGACAGTTGCGTCATATATATAATATAACTTGTTTACGAATTATCTGTTTCGTTTTTATACGAGGTGTAGCATACAGATGTAGTATACAATGGTTTTGTGGCTACATCGGGTGGGGTTAGACGAGGCGACTTGCTGCCTGTATTTATTCAGTATAGCAGAAGGACAAAATGCGAGTCGCACCTGTCAACTGGATATGGGTATTGGCAGGATAGAGAACATTGAGAAAAAGATTGAAAATACCTGTAGGTCTAATCATGGAGTTAGACATTGCAGTCATAGAGGACTTAAGGGCTCTTTTAGAAGCTACCAAATCAATGAAAGTCATGAGCAATGACTTGTATGGCATTACAATGGCAATTTTCTTATCAATCGAAATTTGGGAAAGATGAACGAAGGTTAAAAAAATTTACTATCTTTATTTATTGATATTTAAACAGAACTAAAACATATTGCAACGATTTTCATTTAGGATTAAAATTGATTTACTGGCAATGTTTTTAAACAGCCAATTCATATATGCATTGTATATGTGGATGTATGAGACAAAACAAGAACTTTGTGCATGTGAATAAGTTCACTAAAAAGAGGGTGGCGAAGGGTCTATGCATGACGCGCGATCAGGGAAAAAATCAGTGCGTGAAACGTGAAAGTTAGTAAAATGGAAACGTGATTCGTAAATTTAGTAACTAATATCCTTGTAAGGAACCAGACTAAGGAATTTAACGAATATGTGACGCGTGAAATTCATAAAAAAAGTGCGTGAAACGGGATCGTGACCCCCCTCCCATTGTAATCTCTAAAAAGAGGAATGTTTTCTCTAAAGACTTCATTATATTTTTAAGGTAGACTATTGTAAAAAAGGCAAATGAAAATCTTTTACTTGTCGCTTTTTCCGTTGACTCAACAAATGTGTACCTTCAGGCAGAATGGTGTCTCTTGTAGGAATAGAGCTGGTGATTAGGTTTCGTTTCCTTTTATAGCCAATTGAAATGCGAAGCTGTTTTCAAAACATCTCGGCTCAAAGAGGCCTTCCAAAGGGTAAAAGCGACAAGCGACATGGCCCCGAAAACTGCCGACACGAGACGTTCCACTGACGTTCTGAACAGAACAGCGACAAGCGACTCGATTCCGCTTCAAAAATACGACTAATTACGACAGCGACACAATAAACACTGAATATAGACAGCAACTTCAGAAAGTTGTGCAATTTACCAATAAAAGTTAAACATTATTGACCATATCGTCCATATCAACACAGGACGGTCTGTTTTAATGATCTATTTCTTATTGAAACTTCTACCAACCTCGTTCCCAAGGCCCATCTCTTCCTAGCCTGCGGACAGGCTTCCAGTAAAATAGCGCCGGAAAATAGCGCCCCTTCGAACCAGGAGCCTGTTCGCAGGCTATTCTCTTCCTCTCTGCAGTTAGAGTAGACCCTAGACTCTTGGTATACATACTCGGTGACCTTTGATTTTTGGCACTCATTTATTTCAAAGTCATTCTTTGTGTTCTGAATTCTGGTGATCTGTACAGCTCCGCAAATGATCCCGGACCGCAAATGATCCCCAAATTGGACCGCAAATGATCCCGGACCGCAAATGAGAGGACCGCTCATAAATAATAATGGAATGGTGTGGATTTTTTACTAGAGCTGTGCATATACATCTAGTTTATGCCTAAGCCTGGATTTAATAAATAGAGGAATGGTGTGGATAGTGGAATGGAGTTGATAGGGGAATGACGTGGTAGTTGAGCTTTTGTCACAAGTATTTCTAAAGCCATATTTTGACCTCACAAATCAGGGTTTACATTTTTTTATCGAGGCTAAAGAATTTCGTTACGACACTATTGGATTCACTCTCAATCAACAAAAACGTAATTCGTTTTATTTGAAATCATAAAATTGTGAGCAGATTCTATTGATGCCCACGCAACATACGTCGCATATCCTTACTTATAAACTGGACATTTATTTAGTCAAACCATACATTTGGTATTTCAAAGGAAAAAACATTACCAGGAACATAACGCAATGTTACAGGCTAATTAGTTTTCTTCCAGGTCTGCTCATCCCCTTTATGTTCACCTACTAGGCTCAAAAAAAGTTCATGCATTAAGCAAACATCACAAAAAAAAAACAGTCATTGGAATAGACCTGCAATGCTCCACCACTGTCAAAGACGCCTTGGGTGTAACATTGAAACTTTTTTCCACAGTTACTGGACAAATCTCCTCTGTGTAAACTTTTCCCCTTGCCATACTTGTTTTTTAACTGTTCGGTCGCACACTGGAACGTCGCGTACTCTTAGAAGCGGAAAGGTCTATTGGTTCCAGACTGTGATAATGTAGCTCAGCTTCATGGCTAAGTAACGCCATACCTCCTTTGCTTTTATCGTTGTCGTCATCCTCATACCCAGCTGAATGAATGACTTTTAATCCTGCCTCTCCTAAACTTGAGACTATCGCCACCGGGATATTTAACATGTTGATCACTCCCAACAATGCAATCCAGTCCCCCACCATCCATCCTTTGCCATTCTTCGTAGATAGGTCTTCCATGCGCCATGATTGACAAAATCTCTGAAATGAGCTCCGTCTGGTGTGGTTGGGTTTCTAGTCTGAGATAATTAACCAGGCTAGAGCGTAATTCTGAGACACTCTGGGATACCATCCCCAGGCAAAGTATTTGGTCATTCATCGCATGGAATAAACAATTGCCATCTTTTGGCGTTGGAGGGCTGTTGATTAGTAAGTCCCGCGTTACTGACTTCTTTATAACAGACACTGGGCTCTTTAACTTTTTAGACGACCTAACGCGTGTTTTATTAATTCATATTCTTAGATTAAATAGTTACTCTTTTTAAAAATATGTATAAGTCTGTATACGTATGATATTATAATTTTTATTTTATTTTTTTTAATTTTAAGGTGCATTTCCAATGTCGCGTAATTTTTACGAGCGTATTAAAATAAAAATAAGAGATGATGTATGAACAACTCGCGTAAACTTTTGCACAAGCTGTTCATACATCATTTCTTATTATATTTACGCACGTAAAAAATACGCGACAGTAGAAATCCATGCTTAGGCATAACCTAGATGTATATGCACAGCTCCAGTAAAAAAAATCCACACCATCCATTATTATTTATGAGCGGGATCATTTGCGGTCCTCTATGGGGATCATTTGCGGTCCGGGATCATTTGCGGTCCAATTTGGGGATCATGTGCGGTCCGCGATCATTTGCGGTCCAATTTGGGGATCATTTGCGGTCCAATTTGGGGATCATTTGCGGTCCGGGATCATTTGCGGTGCCGGGATCAATTGCAGAGTTTTACAGATCTCTGGTGATCTTATATCGTCAAATAACAGTCAATAAGTAACTCTTCCCGCATGGTAAAACACAAGGAGGAAAACAGGAAACGAAAAAAGTAAAAAAAAAGCTGAAGTCGACACAAATCACACAAGGCTCATAAGACTCAAAAGCCTCGGAAGGATGCAAAAGGTAAGTGAATTCTTTTTATGGTATTTTATGACTTTTTGGGAAGGAATATGATGAAGGTAACCTTGAAGATTTATACATCAGTGGTCGTTGGCCACCCATGATTGTAAGTTCAGAACATTACTCTGAAATCACATGCATTGAAGACCTCGAAAAAACAGTTGAACTCCTGACATCTTGCACTCTCATTAGACTCGTATAGTATATGACAAAAGAAAATCGAAGGTCACCGAAAGGAAATGGATTTGAGTTCGAGATTACGGGGAGTTTGAGAGGTTCAACTAGTCTCAACTATGAAACTGTAGGTGCAAATTGCGGATCATCGCCATACAGAATTAATTCTCTGAGGACTGTCAGAAATGTCAAGCAGCTAGGATCATCCTATCGTAATCTTTGATGTGTGCCACAACGCATCGGAAAACTGTTTACGTTTATCCGCGTTTGTAGATCTTTATATATAAGACATAAACATCTTAGAATTTTACGGAGATTTTGAAGAAGAAAAGAACTGATTACTGATCATGACCTATGACAACTATGGTGATTCTTAAATGTTGCGTGCTACTCGTCGCCGCTATTAATGTCTGTCATTGATCGGTCAGAGTCCATTCACGTATAATCGTTTATCATAGCGCATTGTTCATTGCTATTTTGAGACTTAAATTCAGTCAGGAAGTCAGGACAAAAAGTGCATATCCTTAGAATTCCTCTATTCCTCAAAGAAAGAATTGAGCAAATATTTATTTTTCCAACTTTAATTCCATTTTTAAGATTCGCTCTCTCCCGCCTTTCTAATCTTCCGGAAACCGGACATTCCACAATGATAAAAAGGAAACTTTATTACGAAAGCTGTCAAAGCCAGGCAAACACTGAAAAGCAATTTTCACTACTTTTTACTTCAACTGAGTCTCAAGCTGTCGCAGTGCTATATTTTTCTGACTTTTCTGTCTTTTCTTGTGATCTTCACCGGAACTGTTTCTGTCTTTCCTGCACGCCACAACCGTGGATCCGGAAAAAAGGTGAAAAAACGTTAATGAAATGGTTTTAACTTGAGTAGTATTGGCACTCAAATAATAGGGCCATTTATACGACAGAAAATAAATAAGACGCGAACCGATCGTATAAACAGTACAAAATAAGCATTCGTGTCTTATTTTAGACGCGACTTAAATAAGACGCGTCTTATCTTAGAACAGGGTTTTCAGCTGTTCTTATTTTGTCCGCGTCTTAAATAAGACGTGAACTTCCTCGTATAAATGCTTTCGCGTCTTAAATAAGACGTGAACTAGTGCGCCGTATCAAAAATAAGACGCGAACCATTTATACGTGATCTTCGCGTCTTATGTTGGACGCAAACGTATAAATGGTACACTTCGCATCTTATTTAAGTCGCGTCTTAGATAAGACGCGTCTTATTTTCTTCCGTATAAATGGCCCTAATATCTTCTCAATTAAGTCCGTAATAATGCCAATGTATGTCTTGAATCGAAACGCTGAAATCGCTTATAAAATGGTTGTTAAAATGCTTGCTTTGTCATTCAATTCAGAACAACAAACTTTTACTTGTACACGAATAGAACTGTAGAAAGAATTGCAGCAAACAATAACTTCTACATTTGCACAATTAGTTTGTTCAGCAAAATCACGAGATCCCTTGCATACTATTGCATAATGAAAGCGCAATTTTTATCACCGTCAATACATTCTACCATGTACCTAAATCTAATAATGGCAATGATTTCGTTCGCGTGATCGGTAATTTAATATCAAAATGATAACATACTATGAGAACTCAAAGCCATTCATTTCATAAATTGAACTTAGTAATTATTGTTTTTGCCATAACATGCCATGAGAACTCAAAGCCATTCATTTCATAAATTGAACTTATTAATTGCTGCTTCCCAAAAGAATCGCGACGAAACTATCAACAACAACGAAATAGATAACTTAGACGTTCGCGTGATCGCTAAGAGAAAATAAAAAAATCGTCATGATAACATGACATGACAGTTCAAAGCCATTCATTAATAAATTCAACTAAAACTAAACCGCGAGAAAACTGTCAACAGACAAACAAACTTTACATAAACTACATACCTATATGTGTACATACGATTTCCTTAAAGTTTGAAATCTGTTTCTGCAGATCGGCTATGTTTACACTGTTTTTTTTTACAATGTTACTCCCGAATACTTTAGACAGTCAACACTTCAACAAAAGATTAAAAAATTTCGTTATTTCGCTGAATTGATTTTAGCTCAATTTATTATATTGTCGCTCATATGAAAACACAAACTTTCCCTTGCCATTTAACTTCCTCAGAACGTCTCCATTCATTTTAAAAATACACCGTGAAATTTTCAGTCAAACTGCGTTTCCCAAGAACATTTGACCTTTTTTACCCTTCTAAATGAGCACTAATGGCTTTACGACGTATGATTGACAAGAAAAACACAAATTTCTTGAACCTTTGAAGATCAATGCCGTCTCGGACACATCCACGTAAAAACAAATTTGAAAGATTGATATGTAACGCTATATATCAAAACTTAAAAAAAATTATGACATGCCAATTCCCTAGGGAAATTAACATAGGTCCGGGAGTACTCCCCAAAAATTTTAGTGGCGGTATGCGATAAAATCCTAACCACTTCTTGATATTTTCTTCGTATTGGCACTCAAATAATATCTTCTCAATTAAGTCCGTAATAATAAGTTCCAATGTCCGTCTTGAATTGAAACGCTCAGATCGCTTATAAAATGGTTGTTAAATGCTTGCTTTGTCAACAACAAAATTTTACTTGTATACGAATAGAACTGTAGAGAGAATTGCAGCAAACAAGAAATAGTTTGACTAAGTCTGCAAAATCACGAGGTCCCTTGCATACTATTGCATAATCAAAGCGCAATTTTTATGATCGTCAATACATTCTACCATGTACCTAAATCTATTAATGGCAATGATTGAAATTTGAAAGATTATTGATACCGTAGGTAACGTGAGATATCGAAACTAAATAAGAACTGTAATACCTTTGTGGTGACGTAGCGTGAGATAATTATGACAAGTTCATGACATCCCAATACCCTAGGGAAATTAACAATAGGTCCGGGGGTGCTCCTCAAAAAACGCAAAGTTCATGCTATTTTGCTCTTCCATATCGCTCATATTAAAACACAAACTTTCCTGTCCCATTTAACTTTCTTAAAACGTCTCCATTCGTAAAAATACACCGTGAAATTCTCAAACTGCGTTTCCCAAGAAAACGCATCCCTTCTAAAGCAGCTTCAATGGCTTTACGACAAATGATTGAAACTGATAGGTAAAGTGAGATATCGAAACTTAAAGAAGGACTTAATACCTTTGCGGCAACGTAATGTGAGATATGACAAGTTCATGACAAGTTCTGACATCCCAATACCCTTGGGAAATTAACAATAGGTCCGGGGGTGCTCCCCAAAAATTTTAGTGGCAGTATGTGACGCCCTTCTTGAAATCCTAACCGGTTTAACCAACCATATCATCAATGCCCTAATATAGCTTCTATAAAGAAGGAAGAAGAAACCCCCCCGGACAAAAGTCCACAAAATTTTGTTAACAACTTTTGTCCCTTTTTTCGTGACTGACTCCGAAATCTCGCTTAATGCGCATGCGCATTAACGAGATAAAAACTATACTTATATAGTAGTGAAAAGGGACTGGGACTGAGATTAAGTACAAAACTTAACAGCTGATCTATAAAAAGAAACAGCTAATTAATAAAGCATCAGCTTCTCGCTGTCTTCAGTTCTTGTATAAACAATGTTTCTTTGATTTTACAGTGGAAATAATCAGTTTTGCCCGACGCTAAGATATCAAAATAATCCCACTTGATGTTCTGTCCAGTGGTGTTGACATGGTCAGCAATGGCTGATGTGCGCAATCTCGTTCCCAGGGCTTTTCCCTTCGACAGAGGGGGCGGGCGGGAAAAGACCCTGGCATCGGCTGGTCACGTGGTGTTCTTAAATAATAATTATAACATTAATGTATGCATTCCTGTGATTAATCCTGCATTTTCATTGGTTGATGGAATTTGCTCAAAAATTACATTAGCATTGGGATTTCTAATTTCGACCTAGAATTAGAATAAAATCAAGTAATTGCATGTAATATGGGGGTGGCAGGTCTGCACGACTCTTACCTCTTGTTTTTAATGCCATTTGCTCTTTCTATATGTTGTGAATGGGTATTCTACATTTAGCGGTTTGTTAAGGAGGATTTCAGTGACTGTAGTGTGTACTGAATTTTCACCTTTCAAAAGCCGCTTGCAACGGACTAGAGGTCAAGTCTGTCGGTTGTAGTTTCCCGTGGTGTCGCGCTTGTAGATTTTGACCTCATTTTAGCGTCCCTTTTTGCCTGGCGGTTGTGTGTTGTTTTCGCCATTAGTATTGGCATGTAGATTTTTATGTAGGAAAGGTTTGAATTTCTATAACGTTTCTCTCTGAAATACCGGACATGACAGGATCTGAAATGATCTGTTGGCCGTGAATGTCTTTCCTGCTCTTTATGTCACGCTGGGCCCAGCTATTTTATATTTGTCTTTGCAGGATTTTAATATTCATGATCCAAGCTTTATAGCAGAGAGAGTTGTAGCTTAATAAGCTATTCAACTTGTAGAGAGTTGAAGTTTACCTCAGTCAAGGCTATAATTTTACCTTCCTTTCGCTAGTCGCTTTATAGCTGCGTCAGTGGAGCTTGCTCCGTTGTCAATTTTGACAGTCTGGCGAGTGCTTCGTTTACGCCACTATTTCTCCGATATTTTATTCAGGCAAGACCATGGTTTCGGTTCTCCTTTCGAACCTCATCAGTTGCCGGGTTTGTATTGCTAGCTGCTACCTTTTTAGCAACGCATATTTTTGTTGAGAACGGTTAAACCATTCTGCTCGACATAATATTTAATATACCCTTGCGCACTGATCTAATAGCATCCATTCCGAACTTAAGAAGGAATGTGCAGGAAACGAAAGCGCTCACATTTAGAAATATCCTCAATTCAGCCAAGAGAAGAAAGTGCTAAAATTTTCAAATAATGCCTTCCAAAGAAATACACGCTTAGGAAATTCGATCCCCACCAAGGGTATAAATACATGTTTGAAAATTATGTCGAGCAGAATGGTTTGACCGTTCTCAACAAAAATATGCGTTGCTAAAAAGGTAGCAACCAGCAAATACAAACCCGGAAACTGATGAGGTTCGAGAGGTGAACCGAACCATGGTCTTGCCTGAATGAAATAGTGGCGTAAACGAAGCACTCGCCAGACTCTTGACTGTCAAAATTGACAACGGACGTTTTAGTATAAACCGGCAGCGAGCTCCACACAGCTATAGAGGGGAGCGAAAGGAAGCTAAATTAAATTACGTATACAGCCTTGACTGAGACAAACTTCAACTCTCTACAAGTTGAATAGCTTATTAAGCTACAACTCTCTCTCTGCTATAAAGCTTGGGATGCTCCGCCCGAAAGGGGTACCTTTTTGAGGCTGGAGGTATATGAAAGGGTCGTGATTTCACGGGTTGAAGTATATGAAAGGGTAGGGATTTCACGAAGAATAGGAAAGGGTACCGAAAACACGCCGTTGAGGCGTAAAAAAGGTAGGGAAAACTGCCATTTAAGTCTTATAAAAACGGCCTTTCAAAATATATCAAACAGACGCAAGTAAAGGCTATATGAAAGGGGTACCATTTTCATTGAAAGGTATATGAAAGGGGTACCTTTTCTGTCAAAGACGGTATATGAAAGGGTAAGGGTTTGGACCTCGGGGCGGAGCATCCCCGTACAAAACTTTGTTGAGGAAAATAGTTTTATTGAAGAAAATGCTAAAGAACTTGACGGTGCCAGCTATTGTCCTATACAATTAAAGCATGGTGTCCGATAATCAAGCTGATCTGCTGAATCAAATTCAAGTTTTTCCCGAAACAACAACAAAACGGAAAGCTTCATCAGATCCGAATGTTTGTCAGCCCAAATCTGCGAAGAAGTCAAACCAGAGAAACTGATAGCATTTAGAAACCTCAACCCAGCGATCCAGGACTCAATATTGCATGAGAAGGCTAGCTGTTTTGACTACGGGTACGCGGGGGTCCCCCACCTCATGTGAATAGGCTCTGAAATTTGCTGAACATACCAAAATATTGACCCCTCAGACGAGACATTTGCTCCGGCCGGCGTGCGCGCTATTGTTTTGTTTTGGATTTCTATTGTTTTAGCTTTTGTTTTAGTATTAAGAACGGTATGCATAGCTAATGAATGTATGGGATTATACGGAAATATTTCCGATATCAATACTATCTTACTTGTTTATTTAATCTTGAAGCGCGGGGTTTCCTTAATTGATAGCCGTGATTTCCGCTTTCTTTCTGATTTCCCTCGTTCTCACCGCAAGGCCATGCACTGACAGACGAGCAAGCGAACGTAAACACGATGTTGAACAAAGGAAGCCATAATACACTCAGTCGAAGCATCGTGCGGCTGAAAAGTGCAAAATGACGGAGTTTTTTTTGCTCGAACCAAAGCAGATTTCCCACCAGAATATTTACTAGACTCCAGTCTTTCCAAAACCGAGTGTGGATGTTAACATTGCCCCTACCTATTAAAAAGAGTTAGAACGCTTAAAGCGATGACCGCGCGGTCGAACTCCATACAAGCCTTTATACGAAATTGCTCACTTCAGGGTCAAAATGACGGGACTTCTTTTTAAGTTATTAAAATATTTTAACGTTTCCAGATAGAATAAGAACCAAATTACTGGAATCCGAGTGTGAATTTCAGAAAAGTAATTCACAAATTGCCAGGCCATGCATTGACAGAAGAGCATGCGAATAGATATAGACTAATAGAAGTCAAAACTGGCTCAGTCGAAGCATAGTGCACTGAAAAAATGGCAAAATGACGGGGTTTTTTCGCTCCAACTAAAACATATTTCCCACCAAAATGTTCACAAGATTCCAGTCTCTTCAAAACCGAGTGTGGATGTTGACATAGCGCCTGTTAAAATGATTTAGAACAGGATAGAACGCTTAAAGCGATGACCGCGCGGTCGGACTCCATACAAGCCTTTATACGAAGTTGCTCACTTCAAGGTCAAAATGACGGGACTTTTTTTAAGTTATTAAACTATTTTAACGTTTCCAGATAGAATAAGAACCAAATTATTGGAATCCGAGCGTGGATTTCAGAAAAGTAACTCATAAATGGGCGAAAATTTGATACCCTATTTCAGACCAGAAGATACAGGGGTCAGTTTAATAAAACTTTTACAAGTGTAATTTACAAGCGTAGCCATTGTTTCAGAGGTTGAAAACAATAGCTACACTTGTAAATTACAAGTGTAAAAGTTTTATTAAATTGACCCCAGGATCGCAGGTGACCCGGGACCCAGGAGCTAATGCGGTTTGCGTAAAACATTTGAGAAGGGCTCAGGAGGGGCTTAAAATTGCCGATGTTAATCAACCGCACTCCTCAAGCAATGAAAAATGATAAAAACTTAGCTTCTTCTAAAAAACATACCCAATTCCAGACCAGAGTGCACAATCATACGCTATTTCAGACCAAAAAAAAATGGTCAAAATCGATATCTCATTCCCGACCAAAATGGTTCGCTGGCGCTGCACATACCTATATAGCTTATATAAGGGAGTACCCCTCCCCCCCCCCCCCCCCCACTTCGCGTATTCACGTATTCACGTATGCACGAGATAACAATACTTTAAGAATCGTCTTATATTAGAACACTCGTTGTCTTGGTCGAAAATAACAACATTATACCAAAATGGAAACCAAAAGCAATGAGCGGAAACAACAAGGACTCTCCCTTCAAAACAAAGATCGTCATACCAAATTTAGCTACATTCTCGTTTTGGCTCAAATCTTTGAAAACTCCTCAGTTCAAATATAATGCAAAATAATCGGAGAAAATACTCATTCTCTATCTTCTATAACACTTTCTGAGGCATTTTCAAAGTCTCGGAAGCTCGAGGATCAAAATTCAACTGGAGGTCATGAGCCAATCGCCGGAAAAAGGAATGGCCTAACATAAGAACTGTTTGACCATTTGGAGTCGCCATTTAAGTAAAATATAAATCACTAAGAACGAAGAACCGACAAGCAACACGCGGAAAAATATGTTTTCAACACAAAAGCCGAACTGAAAACCGAAGGACCGAATGATAAGTAATAAATTACAAACAAGAGAATGAGCAAAGAAAGATGGCGATCAAAAAGGCCAAAACAACTTATTATGTAGTTTTACCTCAAAGGAACTAAGGAACGCCTTATCCGCAGCTGCACCAAGACGAATGACTAACACGCGACCTTTTTGCCATATTATTGATGCTAACAAAGAGAGGGGGGTATATATACTCTAATTTTAATTACTTCCTCCTCAAGACCCAGAACTGCTCTGACTGAAACAGACAAAACGCCAATAAGGCATACCAAACGTTTTCGCAAGCAACTATCCATAGGGCAGGCTTACTTCTTATCAACCAAAATGATTTACAAAAAAAAAGTTATAATAAAAGAAAATGTAATTTCTGACATCTGAGTGACGTAGGAACGAACTAGTCAGAAATTATTATTCTGACGGCACGATATAGAGGTTTGCTTGTCATCATGGGACATCTCGGGACTATTTAAGGGTTTGGCGGGAGATATTTATCATTCTACGTCGGTCAGTCTTCTCGAACGTTGCCTTTTTTCGTTCAAGTTTTTTATTTTTGTTACGTTGGGAAATGAAATGTTATACAAGTATCATGTAATGTTATCAGTTTTAGTACCTTTGCCCCCCAGGTCCAGTGCCACTGTATCGTTATAGGGGGTACACGTTCCACCTTTTTTTTTTTTGGCGACATCTAAAGGGTGGTTTTCTAGTGGTTTTTCGTAGCTGGCGTGGCACAATTTTCTCAAGTTTTGAAATATTATGTAAGTGAAATGTCATTTAAAAGGGTCAGGAGAATAGACATGATATGTTATTAGGATACATTTATCAGATGACTGACTTTTCCTATTGTTCAGTTTTTGTATATTGTATAATGTTTAGGCTTATAGTTGTACCCTACATATGTTGAAGCCACAAATGTAATAATTGACCACAAATGTAATAAAGCCCTCAAATGTAATAAGGAATGACCACAAATGTAATAAAGCCCTCAAATGTAATACGAACTGACCACAAATGTAATAAGTATAGGAAATCGTATCAGGAACACGAGTGCATTTCGTGATTTATGGGCACGAGTGATGTTTTGAAAGTTCTCAAAATTGTACGAGCCGCTTCGGCGAGGGCAATTTGATAACTTTCAAAGCATCACGAATGCCCATAAATCACGAAATGCACGAGTAGTTCATACGATTTCTTGTTTATAATATTCTCAACAAAATTTTGGTGAGGCCGACACGGTACACTGCGCGCGACTTTCAACTTTCACTTTCGCGCAACTTTCGTATTGCACTTTATAACCTTATTTGCACTCTATAATCTATTTATGCATTCATCATTGACCAATCAGAAACTGTATATTTTGTTGAGTATATTATAATGGATTTTACCGTGCGTTCTTCAGTTTGCACAGCAGGGTTACCAGCCCTAAGTTGTGAGTGACCAGGATTTTGCCAGTCATGCATATCTTTCTCGGACAACCAAACTTGGACAAACTGAAGTTGTCTATGTAGTGTGTTGGACATCATCTGTCATTCACGTGACCAAACCTGAAGTTGCTATTATCTCAACTAAACATTTTCTAGTACGGAACCAAGGCCCAGTTATAAAATGTAAACGAAGTAATGTTCGGAGTGAATATCTGTCAAGTTAAATTAAGAAACGTTTATTCACATTTCACAACCTGAACGAACGTAAGCAACTATTTATGCTAGCCTCTTGTCATTTCATTTTAGTTCACTGAGGTCTAAGCGGTATACCACGTCATCGGTCACTTGTTCAATCCCGAAGTAACAACTACAATACTGAAGAGCGCCTCGCAACCAGACTTTGTAAATTTTTTTGTAAAATAAACTGCGTACTACTTTCAGCTGGCTACTCTACTATTTTAGAGGCAAATAAAATCTCCGTAACATCACCCAGTAGCAGTACCTCTATATGAAACAGTATAAACTACACGCATAGACAGGATACCGGTGTACAACAGGTTTCGTGACAATCAAATCACAGTGAGAAAACTTAGTGCGACCGAAGGGTGTGCCACTTAAAAATAAAAATATAAAGTTCAAAGTTTAATTGTTCAAATCGCACACAAATGATACGAGTCCCACATACGGTAATGCATGCAATCAGAAGCTTGAACTAACAATTTCAACAGCAAACAAGTATTTCCTTAAGGCGAATCAGAAAAGGGCTTTATTACATTTGTGGTCAATCCTTATTACATTTGCGGGCTTTATTGCATTTGTGGTCAATTATTACATTTGTGGCTTCAATATTGAAGCCACAAATGTAATAAATGACCACAAATGCAATAAAGCTCTCAAATGTAATAAGGATTGACCACAAATGTGAATGACAGATGACGTCCAACACACTACATAGACAACTTCAGTTTGTCCAAGTTTGGTTGTCCGAGAAAGATAATGAATGACTGGCGAAATCCTGGTCCTCACAACTTAGGGCTGGTAACCCTGTTGTGCAAACTGAAGAACGCCCGGTAAAATCCATTATTACATTTGTGGTCAATTCGTATTACATTTGAGGGCTTTATTACATTTGTGGTCAGTCCTTATTACATTTGAGGGCTTTATTACATTTGTGGTCAATCCTTATTACATTTGAGGGCTTTATTACATTTGTGGTCAATTATTACATTTGTGGCTTCATACCCTTTCCTCGGGGTCATGTGCTGCTGCATTAGATGAGGAATACGTTTCCACATATTTTTTTGGCCACTTCTAAAGGGTGGTTTTTTAGTGGTTTTTCGTATCTTGCGTAGCACAATTTCTCATTTTTAGAAACATTGTTATTCGTAAGGCTGTATTCTGTTATTGTAATTTGCATCAGATGACGGATCCATTTTGTATCAGATGACTGACTGACTCATCCTAAATAAACTATTTCACATTGAATGTCTCGTGTTAGTGGAGTCAGAATACATTTATTATATTAATTTTATGATAACGTGATATTGTTTGAATATTTCACAGTCTAAGTCATGCTTTTGATAAAATACATTTTTAACATTCAAACTGAACTCAAATGGGCATTGCCACGGGATTTGGTGACGTTAAAAAAAACATGTTTTTTTGTATCAACAGATACCGAAAAATAATGGTCCAGTTTTGTGATAATTGATTGTAACTCTAGTGTACTGAGACTATCGATGAATGTCTCTTGTCAGAAACGAGCTAGAACATACCGTAATTTGTCCATCTTTCAAGAATAGGTTAGTTACTTTCTCTTGCATGGTGATTTAGTATTATTTTATAAATAAGTAAATGTATTGTAGTATGGTTTTGATCAAAAAGGATCATAAGTATTATTAGAGCCGATGGCGAAAATAAACAAGATTAAAGCAAAATTGCGAACGGCATACAGTACGTTGATTATTTTATGCCAATAGAGGTGCAAAGACTGGCTTCAAAGCATTGTTGACCTTCATTGGTTTAACGGCTACCAGAGCTGAAGTGGCGACAACGAATGGAAAGAAAAGCACTTAAAACAGGTTTGGATTCACTCTGCTTTGTGCGATCAAAGTGAACCAACAACAAGGCGCATCACCAACATAGTTCTTAACTAAAAATTGGAAGACCAGTAAGTTGTCTTTTGCATCATAAAATTCGATTTAATTGTTCTTTTGTGTGCTGTGTTTTGTTTGTTTCGCGGGACTAACATTCCTTGGGTGACTGATTTTCACGTTTTTGTATCGCAAACTGTCACGCCAATCTAATGAAACAAATGAAGGAAATGCTGTAAGCTAAACAGTTATGATGGCTTAAGTAAGAAAAATGCTCCGATATGTATGAACGAATTTGCCCGCCGGAAGGTGAATCCGCCATATTGGATTTTCAGATTTCCAGAAAATATGGCTCTAGTCCAAAATTTATCAAATTCAATAAAAGAATGCCATAAGATATCAGCCCTGTAAAGTTAAAAATGAAATATTGCAAAACAGGGAATTGGACAGTCATTAATTGGTCAATCTGTTGCCAAATATGAACATGTGTAGAAAAAAACAAATCATTTCTAAATGTATCCGAAAGGAAAATGACGAGCTACTGAAAGTTCCTTCGAAACTGAGTTACGAGGCAGTTTCGATGCACCAAAGTGAAAGATTCCATTTTTGTTCGAATTTGCGAGATGTAGCTGAGCTACAAAGGTAACAGTCTGATCAGGTTATAATTATCCATACATTTTTTTTTGAAAAAATTTACTCGCGGGATTTGGCTCATTATAATTAACAAAATAATTCTTACAAAGTAAAGTCAACATTTCATTTCTGTTTCTTTTGGACACAAATTCTTAGAAAATGAAAGGACTTCCTACTTTTTTACAATCAAAATAATTAACCAAAAAATAATAATATTAACGAATAAAATATATATTTTATAGTAATCATGATATATTCTGTCTCGCTGATTGTTGATTAACAAATAAACCGTTGCCTTTTCTGTAAATTGGCCACTTTCCTTGATTCGCTTAATTGTGTTTAAATTTAAGACAATAACGACCTGACTACGTTACAATTTTACTCTGTTTCTAATACTTATTTTGCACGACAAAAAATGTTAATTTTATAACATTCGCGTTGATGAAATCATAGAATAAAACAGTATCTCAGTGTGCAAAAACAAATGATCGAGTTCGCGTCCCTATACCGCGAGGATGTTTTTTTGTCGCAGGAACAAAAACCATACTTCTACTTTTAAACTAGCAAAGATATTTAAATCCCCACCCCTCCCTCACTGAAAAAAAAAACGAGGGAGGTAGTGGCGTGAAGCCTTCAAAATAATATCCGTAGAAACTGAAATCTTCTTGAAGCCGTAAAGACATGTAAACTTGAGATGTTAGGGTGAACGATTTAGGATATCTTTTTCAAATTTGCGAGATCTAGCTGAACTACAAAGATAATAGTCCAATCGCGTTGCTCATTATAACATAATTAAGGGGGAGTGAAAATAGCATAAAAGTCATTTTACTGAATTAGTTTTCTTCACAGTTCGTCGGCTGGTGCCCCGTATATCCACGGAAATATTCCCCTTAAGTCCCTGAAGTTCGTGGATCAAAATTCGACTTAAGGTTATGAGCAAATTACCAGACAAAAAACATCACTTAACACAAGAGCTCTGTTGTAGCTTGTGGAGTCGCCATTTAAGTAAAATATAAATCACTGAGAACGAAGAAGTGACCGGCAACACGTGGAAAAAAAAAATATTTTAAATACGAAAGCCGAACTAAAAACTTAAGAACCGAATGAGAAGTAATACATTACGAACAAGAAAATGAGCTAGGAAAGATAGCGATGAAAAAGGTTAAAATAACTTATTTTGTAGGCTTACCTCAACGGAACTAAGTTATAGTCGAGGAGCAAACACCGGAAAAATGACGTTCCGTTCAACCATCGCCACAGACAAGGTTTGAAAGCGGATTCTGGTAGAGAAAGACCTCCTGAACAACGCCTGCTACTTCGTCTGGTCGATTTGTGGTATAGCTTACGAGTTAACGGGCTATTTGTATCTTGGCCCAAATACCACAGGGTACCCACGTCTGATTTTTTGAAAAATATTAATAAAATACGTTAAAACAATCGATTCGTTCTCGTTTCTTTTTATTTATCACTTTTATTTGAGCGTGCACACCACAACTCATAAAAATAAGTGCTAACTTCGAACCTTCCTACTGCGCATGTCACAAGTTCAGTCACAAACAACTATCGTTCAATGTCACAGGCGTTGTCGGCTTCCTTAAGTCATTCAATTCAACCTTTCTATTTGTATATTTTTCGAATCTACTTGTTACTTAATTGTTCATCTGTTCAATGTTTCGGTTTCGATTAATGTAGATGTCACTCAGTTCGTATAGAAATAACACAGGGTACCCAAAGTCTAATTTTTGAAGAAGAAAAAAATATTGGTCCAAGTTCGGATTTGAACAATGATGATTTGAAATGTTATTATCCTAAAAAAAGTAAATAATCCAGAAGTGCAATGAATTTAATAAAGAGATTGTGATTAGATCTTTATATCAAGACCTAGCCTGGTTTCCGTGCTCATCAAAGCGAGGCTCACAAGATGGCGGCGCCCATGGACACGACACTGTTATGGCTGTAAGTATGGCATTTCTTTCTGATTTGGCGATCTAATATGGGCTCACATGATAATGACTAGTTGATATTTAAGTTTAGAACCATTCAAAACAAATCATTTCACTTTGTGTATCGAGAAAATAACTCTTTTCTAGAATGAGTCTTGTCTTTTGTCAACCTTCCTAATACACGACTCTCCACTGTTTGTAAGCGTCCCGAATGCAGAAAATACATTACAATAAGGTATTTTCAGTCGATAACACAGGGAATAGTTGCCCAGTTTTACCATGTTTAGTTTCTTTGTTAGTCATAACCACAGGTTTTCTTATAAACATTCTCAAAATACCTTTTTGATAAGCTACAAGAATAGCATTTCTAAAAACATAACAATCGCTTTCGTTCAGTGCGATTCAGCTGAAATCTCATACAAATGTTATCTTTTCAAATGTGACATAATCATGATTATGGGTCTATACTTTTCACTTTATCTTTCATTTAAAGCTAAACCATCTTGATAATTCTCCAAATGGCAAGTCAACCAAAGCGACGGAGAGCGGTGTCCCTTGAAAAATGTATCATTTGTCAGGCTGACAAAGGGAATGATATACTCAGAAGAGCGAAAGAATCCTCCCTCGAGACCCTAAAAGAAGTCATTGAACTCCGTAAAGATGAAGTGTTCGATAGGCTTCACGAAGAGCTACCAGGTCTGGCAGGCGAAAATGTTCTCTGGCATTCGAATTACTACTCTTCCTATACTAGCCAAAAAAACATACGCTGTGTTACTGGCACACACGATGATGAAGATGGAGTTGATAATGAACAACAACCCAGGGCCTCACGATCTTCTGCTAGTGTATCAGTTGACTGGTCCAAGTGTTTTATTTGCCGAAATAAAACATACAAGAAGGACAAGAAGATGTTTAAGGTATCTACTTTTGAAGCATGCGACAACGTAAAAGAGGCGGCGGAAAGCAAAGGGGACGAGCACATGAAAGATACACTTATCTCAGTGAACTACGATTTAATAGCTGCAGACGCTCAATATCACAAAACATGCTTTGCTTCATATGTAAGCAAGTCTAACCTTAAGCACAAGGGCTTTAACGAGAAACAAAGAGAGTCACTGTACGGGGAAGCTTTTGAGAAGATGTCAAGTGAAATAGGCGATGGTATTACTCAAGGGAAGGCATATGACATGAACTCATTATTATCACGATATAGCGAGCTTCTCGGCGAGAAAGGAATAGATGGAAGCAGCTATACCAAGCAGCGCCTAAAACGTCGACTTGAGAAGCACTTTGGAAACACCATTATCTTCCACAAAGATAATGTTAAGAACAGACCAGAGATTATCTACTCTAGCAACATTTCTGTACAAGATATCCATAATTCCGTCGCCGCAGCACGTAATTCCAATACTGGTTCTGATAAGGATATTAAAGCCCAAGTTTTAAACCTGGCACGTCACATCAAAGATGAAATTCGGGAGTGTAGTGGCATTTCTTTGAAACCTTTAAATGCCGATGATGTGTCCCTCGACTCGGCCAAACGAATCATTCCACCGACATTATACTGGTTAGTTCGCCTGCTGATAACGTCCGACCGTAGTGGGTTAGACGACTTTGACCTCCCCACTCAATGTAAAAGAATAGCAGACGAAAGGCAAACTGTCAGTATCGCCCAAGATATTATCCACTGTGCCTCTAATTCCCGCATAAAGCTTCCAAAGCAAACAGGCCTAGCGATGGCAGTGCGACAGCTGACAGGATCAAAGCAGCTAGTGGTTTTGTTGAATCGAATGGGTCACAGCTCCTCGTATGATGAATTGCAAGCGGTGGATACCTGCCTAGCAACGGAGGTCATGGCGAGAGCAGAGCGCTATGGAATGGTCATTCCATCAAATATCTATGCTGGATCTTTTGTACAGCTTGCTGCTGATAATAATGACTTATGCGAGGAGACACTAGATGGCAAGAACACAACGCATGCCACCACGTTAGTCGTTTACCAGAAGAAAACATTTGGTCCAGAATTACCACCTGTAACTTTAGGAGATCATTCACAAAGACGTCGCAGCCTGAAGAGAAGTGAAAGCGTCTATGAGTTACAAGAGTGCTCAGCGTATGGAAGAAGACCCCAAGTAAACGAGTATGTTGACAAGGTAGAAGAGGGATGGTTCAAGGATGAGAGCGCTGCTCTCTCTAGCGTTATGATAACTGATGAACTCTGGGCTTTCCTGCGCATGAAACCAGCAGTCATATTTGAGACCGGAACCAGCGAACAAGAAGCGCAACTAGTTCCCAGTTGGAGTGCGTTTAATGCGATCCTATATCCCGACCTTCCCTTTTCAACAAAGATCGGGTATTGTCCAATGATCGAGGGTACATCGACAGAGTTCTCCACGGTTTACACGGTCTTAAAACACGCCCAGAAACTGTCTTCCAACTTAGGTCAACGAGACACCATCATAACCTTTGACCTCGCCATATATGTTAAGGCTAAGCAAATCCAGATGAAGTTCCCTGCTGAGTTCTCTGACACTGTTATACGTCTTGGAGGATTCCATATCGCACTGAATTTTCTCGCTCTACTTGGTAAGATGTTTCGAAGCTCTGGACTGGAAGATCTTTTCATTGAGTCAGGCGTTTATGGTGCTGGCACCACCGACGCGTTGATGAAGGGAAAGTCCTACAACCGCGGGGTTCGAGCGCACAAGTTGGCTATGGAAGCTTTCTACCGTTTGCTCTGGGATGCATTCCTTGCTTGGCGCAAAGCGCGCACTAGTACCGACGGAGTTGAGTTTGTTGACGAAGGGTCCGTGTCAAAGCAAGCCAAACAGTGTCAACAAGCGATAGAAGCTAAGGCAATGGTGCGTCAAAGTCTCGATGAACTGCAGCAAGAGACCAAAGCCCTGCGTTCACAGTTTAAAGATTTCATCCAAGAATCAAGCAGCCGGTCTAGGATGTTCGCATTCTGGTTGGAGTATAGGCACATGATAGAGCTTCTTCTACAATTTGTGAAGGCTGAGAGAGTTGGCGACTGGGAACTGCACCTGTCAAGCGTTTCCGCTATGATTCCATATTACTTTGCCATGGATAGGCAAAATTACGCACGTTGGTTGCCCGTGTATGTCCTTGACATGAAGCAGCTGGCGACTAAGCATCCAAACGTCCATCAGGAGTTTCTCAGCGGGAGCCATGCGGTCAGCCGTTCGACCAATCCCTTCGCAAAGGTGTGGACCGACATGGCTTTAGAACAATCCATAAATGCAGACTCGAAGTCTAAGGGGGGAATTGTTGGCATTTCTCAGAACCCAGGTGCCCTTGACCGATGGTTTCTCACCAGCCATGAGCGTGCCTCGACGACGAGGGCTGTAAAGGATATGTTCATTGATGAACACAATACTGTTGATGTCCACAAAGAAGCTACGCCAAAGAGAGTTGCTCGAGATGAGGCCGATGTCCAGAAGTTGATTTCCTGTTTCTCTTCAGATCTGATGAGCAATCCTTTTACGGAAGATGGTGACTCACTTCTAAATTTTGCGACCGGCGTGGTACTGCCTCCTACAACCGCAGATGCCTTGGTGAAGTGCAAGAAGAAGGGAAAAGAACAGATGACCACCTTCATCGACCAGAGGCTGAACAGCACACAGAAAAGTTTCTGGGATCCAATTCCAAAGCTCCAGGTGAAAACCTTTGAAAGTGCTTCAAAGAAAGTTAAGGTGAAAGCTATCAATGAGAAGCTGATGACAATCGGCGCTGACAGAGACTTATTTGGTCGTCTGCTTATCGCCGCCAACGTTAGACACATCAACCTAAAGGATGTCCTATGTTATGAGCTCTCTGCTGTCCCACTGTCGCTGGCACATGAAGATGGCACGTTGCGAAAGTCAACCAAGAGCGTCCTGTCGGCCCTTCTTGAGAGCAAAGTATCCGCGCTTCCGCTACTTCAATCTTTTGCAAATGACACGGTTTACCTTGTTGATGGCATGGCTTTGGTTCAGGCGATGAAACTAGCTGGAAGCAGCTCTTTTGGTGAAGTGGCAGAGAAGTACTACAAGGCCATCACTGCGCCACTTTGTCATGCAACCGAAGTTCATGTAGTGTTTGACCAGTATTGGGACGTCTCCATTAAAGCTGGCGAGCGTGAACGACGACGTGAACAAAGTGATACGCTAGAAGTTAAGATCCATGGACCAACGACTCCAGCCCCAAAGCAGTGGACCAAGTACATACCTAATCCCACCAACAAGGTTAACCTTTGCAACTTCTTGTCGGAGTCCTTCTGTGATCTGGGTAAACAGCTGCTCCCACCGAACAAGGCACTTGTCATTGGAGGCGGATTCAAGAATGGCAGACGAGCTGTGATGATTAGACGTGGTTACTGTGACGACATCGATGATCTTGAATCAGACCACGAGGAAGCAGATACAAGGTATCTAATCATTTCAGGGAGCAGACTTGAGACGTGTTATCATACTGAATTAGAAATCCATTTGAAAACATATTCTATGTTACTAATTTTTAGTTCCTGTTTCAGGCTACTGTTACACGCTATGCATGCTTCAAGATCTCATCCGGATTGTCGCGTCATCGTGCAGTCGCCAGACACCGATGTCCTGATCCTTAGCGTGTCACATTTTTCCAGCATGAACGCCGCTGAATTCTGGTTCAAGTCTGGCATCAAAGATCGTCTGCGCTATGTTCCCGTTCATGAGTTGTCATTCCTACTGGGAGAGAAGTTGTGTCGCGCACTTCCTTCCTATCACGCAATTACAGGATGTGACTCCACCAGCGCTCTGGACAAAGTAGGGAAGAAGAAACACTGGCCAGCGTTTGAGGAGAGTGAACAACACCAAGAGAGTCTAGGTCTATTGGGAACAGAAAGAAGACTGAGTGACGTCGTCGCCTCAAGGTGTGAAGCATTCGTGTGCGACCTCTATCCTTTCCGCAGGAGAAATGTGCGCACGACGGACGAGCTGAGGTATCTTCTTTTCTGTCAGAAAAAGGCCAAGAATGAATGCCTTCCGCCGACGTCAGATTCTCTCCTCCAGCACCTGAAGCGTGCCAATCATCAAACATTCGTGTGGCGAAAGGCACTTACTGCCATCCAAGATCTACCAGAGCCAGCAGGAAATGGATGGGTCATGGAAGAAACATGCCTGAAGCCAGTTTTCATGACCAAAGATCCAGCGCCGGCAAGTCTGTTAGAACTAACAACATGCGGGTGCAAAAGCGGATGTGAAACCAACTGCTCCTGCGTCATGCTACTGCATGGCAAGCAGCGACGTATGCAGGAACCCACACGGCGTTATCTATGATGATTCCAGCGACGAATCTGATGACGAATAAAACGAACTCCGGATACTTGAAGTCAGAGACACTTTAACGATATTAGTAAATACAGTGGTACTTCTATGAAGCGGCGGCCACTTTTAAAAGGCGGCCAAAAATATAGTATTTCTCAATCAAGTAAGAAATACCCACATACCTATATATTCAGCTGCCAACATCTCTGCAGCCGAGGCGTTGCTTCTTAGAGGTACCACTATGTTAGAGAGATTTCGGGGATAGAACGCGGTTCAAAGAGCAGAAAAGGAATTGTGGCCTGGTCACATGCTAGTTAGTTATGACATGCGCAGTAGAAAAGTTTGTAGTTAGCACTTGTTTTTATGAGTTGTAGTGTGTACGCTCAAATGAAAGTGACAAACGTTAAGAAACGAAAAACGATGTGAGAAATATTCAGTGATATAAAACGTTTCAAAAGAGCAGATAAAGAGTATGTCGTTGAACGGCAGTTTGTTGTGACATGCACAGTAGGAGGGTTTGTAGTTATTACTGATGTTATATGAGTTGTAGTGTGTACAACAAATGAAAAGTGACAAGCGTAATACAAAGAAACGAAAAGTGATGTGAGAAATATTTAAGTGATAGAAAACGTTTCAAAGTGAAAGTAGCAGCAGACTATCGGTCTGGTCATCGTCAGTTATTTGTGACATGCGCAGTAGGAAGGTTCGAAGTTAGCACTTATTTTTATGAGTTGTGGTGTGCACGCTCAAATAAAAGTGATAAATAAAAAGAAACGAGAACGAATCGATTGTTTTAACGTATTTTATTAATATTTTTCAAAAAATCAGACGTGGGTACCCTGTGGTATTTGGGCCAAGATACAAATAGCCCGTTAACTCGTAACCTATACCACAAATCGACCAGACGAAGTAGCAGGCGTTGTTCAGGAGGTCTTTCTCTACCAGGATCCGCTTTCAAACCTTGTCTGTGGCGATGGTTGAACGGAACGTGTGTTTGCTCCTCGACTTTCTCTACCCCGCAGCTGAACCAAGACGAATGACTACGGAATGACCGTTTTGGCCATATTACCGATTCTAACTAGTAGAGGGGGTACAGTCTAATTTCAATTACTTCCTCCCGAAGACCCAGTACCGCTCGGACTTGTTAAATTAACAATTTTAAAAAAGGCATGAAAGGCGTACAATGTTTATTTCCAAGCAAGTGTTTTATTTCTGTTTCTTTATTGGTCACAAATTCTAAAAACAAATCAATTCACTTTCGGGCCAAGGGGCAAGAGTACTTTTTTTCAATCAAAATAATTTACAAAAAAGGTAATATTGGGTGAAATATTATTAATAATATATATATTTTTTTAAATCGTGCTATATTTGTCAAATGAACCCTGGTCTTCTCTGGAAAGCGTCTTTTAGTATTCGCGTTTGTGTTGCAATTTAAGATACGAATGACCTTAAAGCTACCACTTCCACACCGTTTCTAATACATATTTTGCACGATAATCAATATCAATGCAACGAAATTCGCCTTGATGAGCATGACATCATAGAATAAAACTCAGCTCAGTATATAAAACCAAATGATCGAGTTCGTCACTAAACTGCGTCGTTACTTTTTGTTGTACGCACGAAAATGATAGTCCTGCTGTTAAACTGGTATATTTATTTATACCTGGATTTTTTAAAATGTGATCACTAGTTTTTGGATTGTACAGAACCGAGGTGTTTTATGGCTGCGGTTCCACGGGGGCTGGCTGATTTATTTATTTATTTTTTTTTTTTTGAGGGAGGGTGGAGGGGGGGGGGGGGGAGGCGTCAACCATGGTTGTGGTAAACTCTACTTGTTTAGGGCTAACAGGAAATATGTATTTGGTCCCTCTAGTTTAATCCAGGGGGGTAGGGTGGGCCAAAACTTGTGTCTCCAGTTCAAAACAAGCAGTGTTTGACTTAACTGCTTCACTTGGTTCACAAACATTTCTCTAATTAATTTAGAGATTTAATTTAATTTCTCTAATTAATTTAGAGCTAATGTAGCCTGGAGTATGGCTAACAGGCGACGTGCATTAGGGATCCCTCTCGTTAAATTCAGGGGTGTAGGGTGGGTCAAAGCTTGTATCTCCAGTTTAAAACAAGCAACGTTTGAGTTAACTGCTGCACTTGGTTGATAGAATTTTTGCTTACAATTCGCAGACCTGAGGAGCAGGTATCAGGGCTTAATGATTGTTTGGGCACGTGGAAGCGGACAAAATGTATTTTCCAACAAAACCTAGCATATTCCTGGCCATTTCAACTCCTGTACAGTTTTGGACCAGCAAACCTTTTTTCAAAAAATCAAGAGTATATATTTATGTCCTTTATAGGTGTATACTGGCCGAAACAGACTTCCAAGTTTTGGTGCAGCTCAAGTATCTCAAGTTGCTAATCATCTCGAGGCATTGAAAGAAGGCGTCCTCTTCGCAGCAAATATTGAAGGGTACAAGGAAGTACCAGTACAGGGACGCGTGAAGGCAGTTGATAACGACATCATCGAGTTAGTGATTTGGAAAGGGTCGTGCATGAAGGAGTGAAATGGAACATTCTGGACTGACACTCTTCCGACGGGTTGTATTATTTTAGTAGATTTTAAATTGAATAGCAATAACAAGCTCAGAAAAGAAACCTACAAATATCTAAAAGAAATGTACACACACAAAAAAACAAAAACATTAATTGCACTGATTAGTCTTAACCTATTTTGCCTGGGGGGGAGAGGGGGTACTCCCCTCGTAAATTAACGAACAATAAGGCTATGACAATGAAACTTAGAGGGTACGTACATTGTACATCCAAACAAGTCAGTATAACGCAAAATATAGGTTAATGCAATGTGGAGTTGAGAGGAGATGCTAGGTGTTTTATTCCACCAACAGAAACTGAAATTCATATGAATTCAACCTCTTTAATACGGACACTACAATTAGAAAAGTTGGTATCTCATACTATTCTCACCGGGGATTCCTTCAAACAATGGTGAATTTCAACATATTAGGTAAATAGTAGCGTGGGAATGGGTTACGCAACCTCGGGCACGATGTTGACTATATAATCTTATTCTGGTGCGATCAGTCCTTCATAACCTCAAAAGTCCTTTCCACAGCGCTTGGGGAGGATTAGCCAAGTACGTACAAGCCCTCAGTCCCGTATCATCGCTGCGCCGTAGTTTTTTGTTTTATTTTTCACCTTGGTACGCGGCCTAGTCATCCTCGGTAAGTGTGCCATTCGCTTCTCTCTATGTGTTATGTCAGGGATAGTACTTTCCCTTGTTGTCCGCAAGCCGTTTCTAGCTTCGAGTTTTTCGCTCGCTTTTATTGTAGCTTATTACATTGGCCTTGTTTCATGCAATATTTTGCATTAGCTCATACGTTTTCGCTGTGTTATGGAATTTTTTCACTAGCTAATATGTTTGCGGTGTTAGATGGAATTTTCTCTCGAGCGAATGTGTTTGCGCTGTTTATGAAGTTTTTCACTAGCGAATATTGTTTGCGCTGTGAAATGGAATTTCTCTCGAGCGAATGTGTTCACGCTGTTTATGGAATTTTCACTAGCGAATATGTTTGCGCTGTTGGAAGGAATTTTCTCACGAGCGAATATGTTTACGCTGTTTATGGAATTTTTCTAGCGAATATGTTTCCGCTGTTAGATGGAATTTTTCTCACGAGCGAATGTGTTTACGCTTTTTTTTTGGAATTTTTTCACTAGCGAATATGTTTCCGCTGTTAGATGGAATTTCTCACGAGCGAATGTGTTTACGCTGTTTATGGAATTTTTCTAGCGAATATGTTTCCGCTGTTATATGGATTTTTTCTCACGAGCGAATGTGTTTGCGCTGTTTATGGATTTTTCACTAGCGAATATGTTTGCGCTGTTGGATGAAATTTCTCACGAGCGAATGTGTTTACGCTGTTTATGGAATTTTTCTAGCGAATATGTTTCCGCTGTTATATGGAATTTTCTCACGAGCGAATGTGTTTACGCTATCTATGGAATTTTTTTCTAGCGAATATGTTTCCGCTGTTAGATGGAATTTCTCACGAGCGAATGTGTTTACGCTGTTTATGGAATTTTTCTAGCAACTATGTTTCCGCTGTTATATGGAATTTTCTCACGAGCGAATGTGTTTACGCTGTCTATGGAATTTTCCGCACTAGCGAATATGTTTTGCGCTGTTGGATGGAACTTTCACGAGCGAATTTTGTTTACGCTGTTAGACGTAGCTTCCACGAGCGAATGTTTTTATGCTGTTAGATGGAATTTTCACGAGCGAATACGTTTGTGGTGCTAGATGGAACTTTCACGAGTTAATATGTTTTCGCTGTCAGATGGAATTTTCACGGGCGAATATGTTTACGCCGTTTAATGGAATTTTCGCGAGCGGATATGCCGGTTTGCGCTGTTAGATGGTACTTTTCATGAGCTTATATGTTTACGCTGTTTAACGGAATTTTCACTAGCGAATATGTTTGCGCTGTTATTTGGTGCTTTTCATGAGCGCGTATGTTTGCGCTGTTTTAGCAAAAATTTTACAAGCGTATGTGTTTTCCGCTGTTTGTATGGAGTTTTTCACGAGCGTATTGTGTTCGCTTAGCTTTGCTTTATGGAATTCCAGCGAGCGTATGTGTTAACGCAGCTAGTATGTTTACGCTGTTAAAGGGACTTTTTCATTATAATAACAGATTTGTTTGCGCTGGTCATGGAATTTGTCACTAGCACATATGTTTGGCTACGGAATGGACCCTTTCATTACATAATACATAATACACGTGTGCTTTGTTTTAGCTATCAATTGGAGTTTCCACAAGCGTATGTTTTTTGCGCTGCTATATGGAATCTCCCACCAGCAACGCGTTTGTCCATTTTTATACGTGTTAAAGGTATTAATGTACTTTTGTAGGTTACCATTCCGCTGTTTCCGGAATTTGCTGGTAACAGTTGGTTAATTGCAGCAGGCAAAATTTTTTATGCATTTGATCGGTGTTATTCATTATACTTTAACCTAGGCTCAGCCCCAGCAACCGGCTTGTTTCGTCTCTGCTGGTTCTCTCAGCTATGCAGCGCGTCTTTGTGCCGCGTAATTTGGGTCTTTAGCGAGGTTTTCGCGCCAAATGTATTATGTTAAGAGCGAATTAAATCCTCGCGGGGAAAAGCCTTCATTTATCTTAAGGATAGCACTTCCAGGCCGACCTTAGTGGACATCAATTATAGTCTGTTTTTCTAGCTTTATTATCTTTTAGGGTTCGTCTTATAGTTTGTGTTCTGGCTGTTTCCGTGGGTGACCTCCTTTGCGAAGCTTCCTCGAAGGGATTGTCTAATATCCTTCATTGCTCTGTCCCTGGACGGGGTATTTCGGGGTCGCTTCGCTTTGGGGTTATACCAATCTCTTAGCGGTGTTTCTCTTTCCTCAGCGCTCGGAATCAGGCTGTGCGCCTCCGTGTGGTCTGCTTGCTGGTGTTCTGTATGGTTAACCCCAAGGCGCAGCGGCTCCGGTGCCCCCATTATGTTAGGTTTCCTAGTTATCGGTTACGGGCTTGGCTACACGGTACTTTATAGAAGCCCAAACCTTTTTATTGTTTTTTGTTTCTGTTTTTGGAGGTAGACATTCACAGACTTACGATGTCTAGGGGTGGAAAAAGATTCTACAACGTTATCATAGAGCTGTTGCCTTTTCCGGGTTGCTTTACAATTCAGTTTGCTACCCTTCGTTAGGTATTTTTGCTATGGTTGGTTTTCAGCAATTCGTTACTGTCGCTCTCTACTTCCTTGTGCCCCTGTAGTGGTGGTAGCCGTTAGTGCTCATATTTGGCATACAACGTGGTGACTATTCTCACCGGGGATTCCTTCAAACAATGGTGAATTTCAACATATTACGCAACTTTAAACCCCAAGAATAGTAGCGTGGGAATGGGTTACGCAACCTCGGGCACGTTGTTGACTATATAATCTTATTCTGGTGCGATCAGTCCTTCATAACCTCAAAAGTCCTTTCCATAAGCTTGGGGAGGATTAGCCAAGTACGCCCCTCCCTCCTCCCCGCAGCGATGATAGCGCACGCTCCTGAGAGCCACCTACTCGCTACCGCCTCGGGCTGACCTTTCCCATATCTTATCACATCCTGAGGCATTGTTGGTTGGTAGCCCCGGTGAGAATATATCACTATATTGCGGTAGCAGATCAAACACATTTGTCACCGAATTTTTATTTTTTCTTTGAATACTCCATAGTTGATTGCTCTGCAGTCTTTCTTTTTGAATCCTCTTTTTCTTCACTGCAAACATCTTCCACACACATCTTTCACTGTATGCACCTCAATGACGAGTTTGGGAGCTGTGCACCTTTTTTTTTTCTTCTTTTTTTTTTGGGGGGGGGGGGGGAGTCTCTCTTTTTTGTGTGTTGGTTGCATAGCAGAGAAAACTGTAGCTTAAAAATAAAGGTATCAACTTGTCAGTGACTTGTCGGTCAGTGAGCGAAAGCCTATAACACTGGACCGAAGATCCGCGCAAGTCGTGCCATTTGTGCAGTGAAAGATATCACGTTTTCCCAATGAAACTAAACGGGCGCAATCAGTGCACGACGTTTGAGGGCTAGAGAAACCGTTTAAAGTAAATTTTATTAAGTCAGTGGAGCCTTCAAAACGACGTCATGTCCAGTGACCTCTATATATAACACCAACCCTTTAATGCGGACACTTGACTCTGCCCCTTCAGTGTCCGTTTTAGAGGTTCAAGTGAAGTGCAAAAGAAAAGGAAAGGGGAAACTAGTGTCCCTAAACCTTTTTGCCAGGATTTTAGGTGATATGAACTTAAAAGGGGACGCCATATAATATGGAATTTGTCGCAAGATCTAGAAACGCAAATTTTATGCTGTCAAAGGCACAAAAATTGACCCCAACAATAAACAATATTAAATGAAACAGGCCCCCTCTATTTCAACCCATTGGATAAGGGGCATAGTGTTATATAAACGGCGACAGCTGAAACAGTCTGAAAGCTTAAAGCCTGGTTTCCATATAATCGCAACGATCGCAGCGATCGTTACGATCGACGTTCGCTGCGATTTCTTCGACCCTTGCGATCATATGGAAACCAAAATGTTGCGATCGTTGCGATTGCGATCGCAGAGATAGAAATTTTTCTATCTCTGCGATCGCAATCGCAACGGATCGCAACGATCGCAACGTTTTGGTTTCCATATGATCGCAAGGGTCGCAAGAATCGCAATGATCGTCGATCGTAACGGTCGCTGCGATCGTTGCGATCGTTGCGATTATATGGAAACCAGGCTTACGGTAAGTGGCCACTTAAATAAATCTTACAGTGGCCACTCAAATATATCTTACAGTGGCCATTTAATAAAAACTACACCAAATTGAAGAAACGTTGTCGGGTGAAACGCATAAACCATGAACGATGCGACCCAAAGGTTTACTGGGAAATTGGGTAAATTAACCTTCGTCTCTAACAGAACATACCTTATATCAACACAAGATGCATGAATCATGCTCTAAAATGTCTCAAGCAAAGAAAACATCTTGATTATCGAGAAATAGGTTATTACTAGCTTGCCAATGCTGCCTACCCATAATCCCATTCGGTCTCATCGTTCATGGTTTATGCTTTTCACGGGTCAACGTTTCTTCAATTTGGTGTATATTTAATTATGGCCTGTAGGTTATGTAGGCGACTTTTAAAGACCTGATTTCCATAAGGTTCTTTTAATAATGTTTTTTAGTAGTTAATTTAATTTACAAAGATGCTGCTACTGATCAATTTCTGGTAAGAATAGTTAAAAATGCATTTTTTTTGGACTCAAGTTGTCAATAATTCGTCAAAAACGTGCTTTTCTGTCATAGATTTCAACAGCATGTCAAAAACATAGTATAAGAACATATTTTAATATTGCCAAAAATCGGTATTTTTATGGAACAAATAAAGTCAAATCAATCAACCAATCAATCAATCAATCAAATTATTAATGCCAAAGCGTGGGATGAGGTTGCCCTCCATATCCGAGTCAGAGGTTCATGTGTAAATTATATATATAATTACAAAAACAATCAAGGAACTTATTTAGGTAAACATTAATTAAGACTGAAATATATTAAGAATGTCAAAATATAAAATATGGGTCAAAATATCAGAATAAAAATGTATATAAATATGGTGAATATATAGATGCCAAATTGCCCTACAATATTTGTTCCAGAAAATTAAAAAAACAAATTATTTTAGAATATCCCCGAAGGTTTTAGAACGTGTTAGTTGCGTTTCTGCTTGTGCAAATGAAAAGTAAGTATCATTTAGAGCCGATTACGTAAACGGTGTTTAGACGGAAGGGGCCATGTCGCGAGATATGTCACGCAGGCAAAAACGTCGGGCCGACATTGAACAAATTAATTCGCGCTATCGCCGTGAAATCGGGCAAATTCCTTCAATTCTGCCGTACTGGGTACTCCGAAAGGTCTCATATTTTTCCCACTTATAAATATTATTTCATTTCGGCTATTTTTCCGATTCTAAAATCATACGCCTCAGTACATGTCAGTATCTCAATGTCTAGATTCAGCATATGTAAATCAGTTGAGCATGGTAGCTCATGGTACAACTAAGGTGCAACTAAGGTGCTGATTGCCGTGGAATCAGCCCAAAAAATGTCATGTATATATATATACATATTTTTTTTCCTCTCTCTCTCTTCTACGTAAGTAGTATGCTTTCAATTGCTCTAACGGAATTTAAAATAACACGCGCAAGCGATCTCAAGGTCAAGCTACTAGGTCACGTACGCGACAGTTTTAACTGCCGTAGTTGTTTTGATCTGTTTTAATAAAGGCCATAAATTTTCATTGCTCTCTCTCTCAAGCGAATAAAAAAAACTATAAAATATTGGGTTTGTCTGTAGTAATAACAAATTACAAAGCGAAATTTCTAATATATATAAGCCGACTAGGTTTTAATACTGAAGCGTGCTATTTTTGTCGAAACACTCAACTATCCGGATCGTAACACGATGAGAACTAGAGCTATTTTTAAAGGTAGAAATATCACAATTGCCACACAAATCCAGTTTTAACCGTTGCAATGAGACAGCATTTGGAAGAGGGGGTTTCCAAAGCTCCCAGGAGCGCAGAAGGCGCGATTTTACGAGCCCCGTGGGAGCGAGCTTTTAGGGAGGTCCAGGGGCATTCCTCCCTGGTAAATTTTGAAAAAATTATAATTAGATTGCCTGAGACTGCATCTCGTGCATTTTGAAGGCAGTTTAACATGAATTAATGCGACTTTCTGACAGATTTGCAGTTCACTCAGCTAGGATATAAGAAAGAAGAAGGCGCCGAGGATATGCTTCCGTGCAAATATGTCGATTGTTGCACTAACGTCAATTGCTCACTGTAATGTGTTACACGTAACAATTTTCCCTGCAACTTGTCTCGCAAAAAAAAAAAAATGTTGCAAGTTGCACGTACAATTACAATTACACGTTACAATTGTCATGCAACTTGTGTCACGAAAAACATTGGGTAAGTTGAAAGATGACGCATCTATTGACTGAGAGGGTGTGGCGAAACAAGATGCAAGAGCCATGTTACACGTATTTTTGTTGTGTAACCGGAAATAATTTGTTGCAGATAGTAGAAAACGATTCAACTCTTCACGTAACTGAAAAAAAAAAAAAAATTCGGTTGCATGAAGGGGTGTTACACGTGAAAAGCGTGCGTGTAACTTGCAACAACGTTTTTATGCGAGACAAGTTGCACAAAAATTGTTACGTGTAACGGCAGCTTTAGAGCAAGTCCAGACTCTCGCTCGCTCGCTGGTCATGGTCGCCCTCAAGCGGGATGTCTTACCGGCGCAATGTGCTGAAAGATTGCTCTCATTTCGCTGATGTAATTGGCAACGTGCACAACATTTGCAGCAACCTGTGCACATTATGGGTAGAAATCATGGTCACATTCTGCCAAGGCCTGAACTGCGCTGCTGGGAAGTTCTTGATCAGCTGGTGCACTTAGCCATTTGCGCAGCCAACGGACGATTTCATTTCTACATCAGCAGCCTGGACTTGGATTGTACTGCAACGCAACTTGTACAGGGTTTCCCTCTCGAGAAACTAGACAAAGGCGCTGAATCCCACATCCCAGGCTCGTATACACAGAAGGTCCGTATTACGCATCCTTTTATTATATACAATATAACATGTGATGCCTTTTTACATTTTTCTTTTCTCAAGAAGCGAAGATCTGATTCGGCGGAAAGGGGGGTTCCAGTCATGGTTATCTCTTGAACATATGCTACTGGGTCAGAACCCAAAAGGGGGTTCAGGAACTCCTGGAACCCGCCCCTGGCTACGCCCCTGCTTGATTCCAAAGACTGACCCAAAAACTGACTTGGTCCGGAGAAGACCCTTCGTCCATTTCCACTGTGTACCTTTAGACATTGAGATATTCAGCCGTACGATTCCAAAATCGGAAAAATATCCGAAACTAAAATGGCCAACCCTAGCATTTAAACGTATGTTCTGTATGTTACTGTAAACAGTGTCAAGAAGGCCTGTAGCTGCACAAACTTTAAAAACATTTATTTACTTAAAATGACCCACATATAAACAGACGTGTAGGTCCTTTAATTCTCTTAAACCACGATCTAAGTTAGACTTCGTTTAATAACAAGCCCTTAGATTTTAAGCGAGATCTTTGAGTAATTGTTCTTTAATCTATCAAGGTCAGTCCAATGTCACGTTTTTTTTTTTAATGTCATCACCGGCCTTAAATAAAATACCCATTATTCAATTGGAATTGACGGTAGCATTTAAGTTGTCAATTCAGACACTTACATGATCTTTTGACAAGCAGATGGTTGTATAATTAAAATTCACACACACACACACACACACAAAATCATAACGTGATGAAGTCGTGTCAAGACACTTCATGATACTTTGGCTTGAAAAGTAACTCCCAGATTATGAGCGAATGGTACTGGTACACTGGGTGGCTGCCCTCACTACTGACAGTCGCTGGAAACGGGGTGGTTATTTATTTGATTGCCTCATGCCGAAAACTTCACACCACAAACAACCGATTCGTTCTGTCGCTTGCAATAGCGGACTTCTTTGTCGGCATATGTTTCTACCCAGGACAAGCAATTTGTCACGTTTTGGCTGCTTCATGCAAGTACCCAAACGTGAGCGATGACATAGCCGTTCTTGCGATCTACTTCTCCGTGTATAATCTTTGTGCCATGACTCTCGATCGATACATCGCTATTGTGAAACCTCTTCAGTATGTCTCCCTAATGACATCTCACCGGGCTTCTAAGGTGATAGCCGTGGCGTGGCTGTTCCCACTGTCAGCTTACTTCATTCCGTCCCTTTGCGTCAATTTGAATTTATTCCGTATAAACTTTAAGATCAGTGTGATCGTTTGGACCACCATCTTCGAGTTTGTCCCATGCATTATATTATTGGTTGTTACAATACAGGTCTTGATTACCTCGAGAAGACACAATCTTCATGACGCAAACCTTACATCACAAATACGCTACAACCGACCCAATGTAAAATTAGTCACACTGCATTCAGCCTCCTCAGTCAAGGTAATAGCAACTGTGGTCGTTATTTTTCTTAGCTGCTGGACTGTTGAAGTTTACAGTTCAATATGCTACTTCACGGCGTTTTGTACAGGAGGTTCGAACTTGTCTAGCGCAGTCAGAATTTTAGTTATTATAAATTCGGCTGCTAACCCAGTTGCCTACGCGCTTTTTAAGCGAGATATCAAACAGGAATTCGATAAAATCTTCTGCTTAAAAGCTTTAAAAGAACCAACACGCAATTTTAAACGAACAGGGTCTACCAGCGTGTGACATTCGCCTTGTGAAAGGGCGAAACACATTTTTCTATATTATACCCTTTGACAGTAAATCTGTATATTTGGTATAAAACGAAGTAATACAGCTCTATATTTTGTGTCAGTAATTCTTCAAACTCTGGTCGCCAGGTTTTTGATTTCAAGAAATGTTATTTATTAACTGAGTATATTTCAGTAAGCTACACGTAAATTTGTTTTCTTACACTGACAATATCTCAGTTCACCATGCTATATTTATGGCTTAATTAAAAATATTTTTAATCATGGATGTTTGGAAAAGTAAAAATAAATATTATATATCTCGAATTGAAAGGAACCCAGTTAGTGAAAAAAAAAAGATTATTTCGTAGCTCTAACTTTAACTAACCGTCAGTATGCCAGGGGCAAAACGCCATGCAGCGAAGTTTCCTGCACGGAATTCTTACTAGTTCTATGACAACTAAATCAGAAATAAAAATTCAGATTTGATCTACTCTAGCATAGATCTTTTTAATGATAGCGATGTTTCAAATCAACAATCCAACATTGCTTTGAGTGTATACATTTTAATGAACTTTAGTTTCTTTGGTGTTTAAATTGCATATTTTGCCTGAATAAGTATTTTAAAACAAAAAAAAGATCCTTATCGGTTACAATGTAAAATAAAAGAGAAAACGTTGATAGTAATTCTCTGTTGACAACTGCTGTACTTTAGCTTGATAAGTCCTTGCATGTAAAGTGGTTTTAGCCAATACATTGCCTGAATCCATTATATGCTATATTTTTTTTTGCTCTTGCGGAAGCTTAATATTTGTACAGACTTTAATTAAGGCTGATTTTAATTTTTTTTTTTTTACTTATTGCCTCCTGCTAAGGTTGATTAAATTCACGAACGTTATGAAAATAGCTTTTTTTCCGACATTTCTGGTTTCCTGTCAGTTCGTTATACTGCTTTTCTTCTGAGTTTATTGCCACCTCGAGCAATAAGTTAAATGCAGCGAAAAATTCGCAAGTTGCATGGGGGTTATTAAATCTTATTTTCTGAAATTATTCACAAAAAATGTTATCGTTTGCAAACTGAAAACAAAAGAAACCAAATGAAAAAGGGAAATGAAACTGAATAAAAAAGATAAGACCTTCTTCGACGTTAACATGGGAAACCAAAACGTACGTTAACATTCAAAAAGTGCGCTGTAAAAATTCCCATAAAATTGTTTAAACCTCGTCTGTTGTAACCTGAGATTCATGTGATTTTATCGCTTTTGGGAGGCTCCAGAAAGCTGAGCCGTCTCAGCGGACGAACCCACGCTTTCGCGTACTAAGAAGGGATCAACCTATTTATGATTGAATCACACAGAAAGGTTCGAAATTTCTCCTTCTTGAAATATGATCAGGTTTTGAAGCACTGGCTCGGGATTAAACGATTTGTAGCGAGCATTTCAAACTGATCATTGAAAAGCGGTTGACAAAATTTGAATATTCCTTTATAACCTCAGTTACTCCTTCTTAGTACTCTACATCGGTGGGTTCGACTATTGAGAAGGAATTCGCCTGAAACATCTTTCAGGAGCCTCTCAGAAACGACAAAAAAAATGGAAAAGGCGATAGGTGAGGTTTTAACACTTTTTATTCAGATTTTCGAAGTTTAATTAAGGAGAAACTATTTTGGATCAAATTTCAGATTCATAAAGTAGTTGTTGTTTACCAGTGGTGTCAACAGAAAATGTGCATACTAAGATTTTTATATGTCGATTTGTATTATTTCTCGGTTCGAAAAAAAAAAACAACGAAAAATTCCTTTTTCTGCACAAGGTAGTTTCAAGGAGTATTTAAAGCTGGTCAAATAATGTGACATATACGGTAAAATGACGTAACAGTCGAACAGTCAACTTTTTTGTTTAATTATAGAGTTGGTATGCCTCAGGGGTGTTTTAAGAATCACAGATTTTTACTTTCTTGTATCTCGACTCACAAGTTCTAGGTCCAGCTAGGACGCAATGTTAAGAGAAAGTTGTAACGTTTTTTAAAGGTGGCTTAGGCATATGGTACTGAGGAAAACGGAAAATTTTCGATCGGAGATTAATCTCATAACATGATATGTAAATGAACTAAAAAGATAAAAACGTGCCTGTCACCTCATTTTACTCAATCTTGTTTTTAATACGTGATCATATTATGAACGGGCCTTACTTTTGAGCTCGACATCTCAAGAGGCAAGTGATAGCAAAAATATATATATATATATATATATATATATATATATATTTTTTTTTTTTTCGGCTGAATTGAATAGACTAACTATGTTTTTCTATTTCAAAGACGGTCTGTTTGAATAAAGATTCACGGATCAAACATATATTTTTACAGTTAGAGTGCGTACATACAGTGTAGCACGTGCGCTTCTAGAGGTTTGCGAATGTAAAAACGCGGGTGACAGTACTTTTGTGCTGAATGGTTATAACAAATGAACGTGACAAACTGGGAAGGTAAAGGTAAATGTTTGATCATCTGAGATTAAAAATAAAATTTAAAAAATCTCAGTTATTATTTAGGTGAACGTACACCCCGGCCCTTAATTTTGCTGTCGCTGTTTATGAAACAAACGACCATCTCTGAAGTTTTAGTCACTTTATCCCTTTAACATACACCAACAAACAAGCAATACAATACAATAAAACATAAAAAAAAACTGCTATAGGTTACCTGAAAGGAAATAAAAAAGGCTCATACGACGCAAAGTACACTGAATATAAATAAATATGACACATGGTTTTGTATTTGGACCACCTGCTAACTTTGAATTCTAGGGGCGACCCCGTAGCTGTCCAAACGATGTCTGTGATTGGCGAACGATACAATTGATATATCACTTGAACAATGCCCCTATCCCTAATCCCTAATACCTATCCCAGCGGGACAAATCTATTGTTTTCTTAGCGAATCACAGACATCGTTTGGACAAGTGCTGGACTACCCGGGAATTCTATCCACAATAGTCTTTCCACGATTGAAAATATCACAATGTTTTCATGCAGCCATTCCTCATCAATTGAAGTGTTTACATCCACGTTAGTTCAATTAAAGTATAATTTGTACTTCCGCAATAATTTTTCTAGTTCAGTGATATATAATGATAAATCCAAAGTTAGGTTAAATTCTCAAACAGTCCATCACCGTTTTAAGTGACAGTTTAGGCTTCAGTGAAATAAAAAGGTAAAGGACTAAATCAGTTAAATTGAACTTAACCATCAAATGAATAAGTTTTTACGATTAAAACTGTCGGAGCCACTTGACAGTCACGTTACTGACGTACATACATACATACATACATACATACTTTATTACCACGTCCCCAAAGGGGATTTTCAGAGGCAATGATAAAATGATAAAATACAATGATGAAATACAATGATAAAATACAATGATAAAATATAATACAAAATACTATAAAATTCTAATCACATATAGTCCGGTCGCTTAGGGAAAAAATCGTGACAAAACGCGTAAAAGCACGAAATTTGGCACAGATGTTGCTTTTGCTTTGTCGAACAATTTTAGAAGGGGTGCCACGTGATTCGAAATTCCGGGGGGGGGGGGGGGGGGGCAGGGAATTCAATACAATTTGCCAACTCCTGAACACAGCATGACATCGAGGCTACATGTTGAATCTTGCTTTTCCATACTTATTGTTTAAAAATATCCCATTGAGTACATAACAAGGATAAGTTAGACAGTGTTAAGTGTTTTTCCAGGACATTAAGGTGCTTTATAAAAACCTGGCTTAGGGGTCGGGTCGGGTCGGGGGGGGGGGGGGTGTGGTGTGGAAGGATTCCGCTCCCCTTTGTAACTTAAAGAATATTAAAGATATAACAATAAAACTCGGAGGGTTTATAGAACGTCCAACAATCTCTAAGTAAAGGTAGGTAACGTGATCTTATGACGTCATATGACGTTGAAATTGCGTCATGATTCCGAATGGCTGCCCTCTTGGATCCGCCATCTTGGATTTCTATCATCTCAGAAAAGTGCCAAAATTGAGTCCAAATTAATTAAAATCAATAGATAAATGATAAAATGGTCATAAATTGTGAAATTTATCACACTAAAATGAAATATGGCAAGATGTAAGGTAAAGTAAGTTTGTAACAAATTACCTCCACAGTTTGAAGTGTTTTCTAAGGAAAAAAGGTTTTTGGAATAATCACGTGGCATATTAATTTTAGAGATCAATGTTCTTGGTATAAATCTAACACACTTTGTTGTTGTTTGTTTGTTGAATACATCAGTTTTCGCACAGGTTTAAAATATATTGCTACCCTTACGGTTTAAATTTTACTAATGATTCGTATTTGACAGCCTCCGGTGCAGTTGCAGAGTTCAATGCAGAAGATTGGCTTTTAGACATTTGCAACGCAAACTTCAACATCCCTTCTTGCACCCGCACTTCAGTAATTCGCTGCAAGCTTTCGAAACTCCTGGAAGGGTAGTCCAAATGGGCTTCCAGTGATCATTTCCCGTTTCCCAACCAAAAACAGATTGGGAGGGGAGCACTTGTTATCCTTAAAGGGATGTCCAGACGCTTGTCTGGTACACGGCTCTGTTGCAGTGGTTATGTAGGGAATCCTAACAAAAACAAAATTATTGTTTAATAAGTCTTTTAACCAAGCCATAGCCACATTACTTGAGAATATGATTTGGTTGCCTTGTCGAAAATCAGTAATATCGCGTTATTTAAAAACTAACTAAACTGACGTATAGTTCCAAGCCAAATTAGAGAAAAGGTGATTTGAAGTGAAAGCTTATAAAGATTACATTCTACTTCTGTTTTAATAATTAAATATTGTAAATGAATTTAAGCCAGAAAGTGCTTTTTGGATTAACGTTTATCTAAACATCTAAACACCATTCACCTCTGTGAGGGGGAATGTTTTCCAATGCTATGCCCTTTTTTGTGAAAAGTTTTTGTCGAGCAGTACTGACATCAGCAGCAAGGTTGGTCTTGTCGTAAAGCACCACGACAAATTGTTGTAGGACTCTGAAGAGAGGGGAACTTAACTCTAGTTGAACAAAGGGCTCGTCCTTGACATGTAGAAAAGCGTCTTTGGCTGCAGGGTGCGCATTCCACGCTTTCCAAGTCGATTCTTCTCCTTTTCCTTGGAATGCAGACATTGTATCGCAACCACTGAGGTGAACGGCATGGAACAATGGAAGCGCGCGAGATTTTAGTTCTCCCAGACGATCACAGATGATGTTAACTGAAAGGCACTGGAAGTGCTTTCCCATCCCAAAGGCGATCCACACTGTCAGATCAGGCTGTGTTATAGACAACGCGTGGAACTCGGCAATGACAACGACAACAACATCTGTGTCAATAGTGCGAACTAAACACTTCTCGCACCTTTCTCCACAGCGTCTTTTACATGGACTAAAATCCGTGTGTCTGCTTCTTCGTGGTTGCATCCCATCTGTTGACTGGTAAGGCTTAAAATGACATTTTCACCTAAAATAACGACACATTTAGTACGAAATGAGAAAACGTGTGCGGCCATTACAAAAAGTGCTGCAAAAAATCTTGTCATCTGGGAAGGAGGCCTCTTTCACCTGTGTTGTTAAAAATTTAAATAACTCCTGTTTGTTATAAGAATCTTCCATAAACGCTTGCCAGTTTGGAGATATTTGACGTGGCCAACAACTTTTCTTCTAACACCTTTTCCCCTTTTCTCGCGAGCAGCCTCTTTCAGACTTGACAGACGATACTCATACCAAACGAAGTCAATTCTTTTGTCACTTTTCAGATGACACTGGTAATGCATGCACAACAGCTGCTCCATCAAATATTTTGACATCGTACAACAGTGGAGGAGTAGCGGCGATGCACCAAAATTAAAGGGCCTTAGCTGACACATGCAATCAAATCAGACTTCTTGCCAAAGCGAAGGTTGCCAAACTCTGATAATGAAGGTGGGTATGGCTGATTCTCGTGCATAAAGAATTCTACAAGATCACTCTCCAGTGCTGACTAGCGATTTACAAGCGATTGAAAGGATAACGATCACTTACTACGGCCGATAACTTGAGCGAAGCTTTGGAAATTTGCTTGGGCTGCTGCCGCTTGAATAATGCCAAGCAGTTCTTTGTCATCAATGACGTCTTTGACATACTTCTTGTACTGACTTAATCCAATCTTTTGGATTTTATGCACAGTAGAGACAACAGACTCATCTGCACAATTGCGCGTATCCTGACGGCAAGCTGCAGTCCAGGACATTCATCTTGGAAGGATTTGCTATCTCGGATAAATTGTACTGACAAGATTATTCACGTGGCTTTGAAATTTCTTCTGTCGAAAGTCCCTGCTCGTGGTAGTCATTCTTTTGCCCGACATTCACATCATCTGTCAACTGGCTTTCAAATTCTTGTAATGATAAAGCCATTTGAGGTCCAGCTACCATCCATCTTCTTACAAAACTACAAACTATTACAAAACTGATGCGTTGTTTCCATTCATTACAAAATGCCGCAATTGCTATTACAAAGTACGTAAGTTATAACAAAATGCGTAAGTTAATACAAAATGCCGCAGAACAAGTGACGAGGAAGACAAGGATGGAAAGAAATGTGAGTTATGTTTTTTAACTTATAAGATTGCTTTGCCGTTGGTTCAAGGACTTTCAAGTTGTTGCTTTTGTAAGGCCAGTTAACACGCGATGCACTGCATTTTGACACTCGTTTGTCAAGATTCCGTACATCTTCCTTCACGATTTTTAACTACTAGAATAGTTTGTTTAAAGGGAATCAGTTAGGCTCCCACGTTGCCATGAAAGAAACAAATTAAAATTACCTTATACGCAGATGACACTACTATCTTTGTCAAAGATTTAAGCTCGGTAACAGCGCTACTTGACACTTAAGAAAATTTCAAAAATTATTCCGGTTTGGAGCTAAATAAATCCAAAACGGAAGCCATGTGGCTCGGCTCGTGGACAGACAGGAAAGATACACCGTTTGGTTTCCGCTGGCCAGAAAACTCTGTGTATGCTTTAGGAATTCACTTTTCTAACGATAAATGCATAAACGATAAACTCAACTTTGAAAAGAAACTAGAAGACCTTCAAACACTCCTGGGAAGAATTAATATTGTTAAGACGTTAGGCCTCTCTAAACTCATATATAATGCTTCGGTCTTACCATTACCAGAGGAATTCGCTAAACAGGTAGACAAAATCACCTTCGATTTTGTTTGGGAAGGTAAACCCAACAAAATCAAAAAAGCTACACTCATAGGCAAAAAAAGCGATGGCGGCCTAAAGATGATAAAATTCGACTCGATAAATAAGGCTCTAAAAGCTTCTTGGGTTAGAAGATTCAATAATGACGCTGACTCACCTTGGAAAATTATTCCAAATTTCACAACACGTGAGTCAGGCGGCTTCCAATTCCTACTGTCTTGCAATTACAAGACAAAAGAATTACAAGCAAACGATATTCCCATTTTCTATCTAAAAGTACTTAATTACTGGGAACAGATTAAAAAAATTAAGTCCGAACAGATTCAAAACGATGTAGATGTGCGCGAAAGTATCATATGAAACAATATAGATTTCAAAGTTGAGGGAACCCCTATTTTCTATCAGTCTTGGTACAACAATGGTATTACAAAAGTGAAGCATTTGCTTCATCATAATAGCAACAAGTTTTTGTCGTTTGAAGAATTTACTACGCAGTTTAAAATTAAAACTAGCTTTTTAACGTATTATGGACTCTTACGTGCAGTTGAAAGTAGATGGAAAAAACAACACTTAATACGCAAACGCAAACGACGAACGCAAGTTGGCTTGACACAGAAGAGAATCTCTCCAACGCTGCCCTTCACAAAATCATTGTTAAAAGTAAGCTTCAACCACCAAACACTGAAAATCGAATTTTTGGCTATGGAATAGTGTCGGTTATATATAACTGGCCATTTAGTGTCACAAAGAACGTAAAACTAGCAATGTTCCAATTCAAGATAAATCACAACATACTTTATACTAAAGACAAGCTAAAGAAAGCCAACTTAGTATCAGATGATTCTTGTTATCTTTGTAAAAATGAAAGACATACAATCGTGCACATGTTTGTAAAATGCCCACTAGTCGTTTCCTTCTGGAAAAACTTCCACTTATGGTGGTTACAAAATACGATGGAAAATATACACCTGTCTGAAGTTACCCTTCTATATGGACCTATCCATCCGCTCAAGTACCAACAAGTGCTAAGCGTACCACTGCTGATAGCAAAATATTTTATTTACAAATGTAGTTTAACAGAAGAACCTCTTACTTTTCAGGTTTTCAAATTACAATTTCATGACAACACCATGGTTGAAAGATATGTAGCTGTAAGAAACAAAACTAAAAATATTTTCAATGAACTTGGAAACCTTTTATTTCAAATAACTTTATCCCAGCTATTGACTAAACTTAGCAGAGCAATTTGTTTTTTTTACTTTGTATATATGTTTCCAGTGTGTATCCAGTACGTATCTAATTAGTATTTGATTTTTGTGTAAAGCTTAATAATAGTAATAAAAATTTATAAAGAGACATTTAATTTTGCTTACATTTAAAAAAAAAATGCTTTATTATATAATGAGAATTGTTTTCAATCCATTAATCAAAATGTAGATTCCACGCCATCGATTACTTTTTGGTGTGGGGATCATTTTCCCGCCTGTACAGTTCTGATCATGATAATTTTATTTAACTGATAGTGTACTAAGCAAACTTTTAACCCTATTTTGCCTGGGCCTTTTTTGAGTTCCTGAGCCTGGCCCCCTCGTAGCTTCAAGAACAAAAAGGCTATGACAACGAAACTTAGAGGGTACATGGTACGTCCAAAACTGTCTTCCTTGCGGTCCGCACATTGGAACGATGACGGCATATGACGTATTATTACGTAAATAGTTACACAGCCGCCATCTTGGATCCGCCATCTTGGATTTGTGAACTTTTTCAAAACCTCTTAAAAACCGTCCAAATTGATTTAAAATTAATCAAAACCAATAAAGAAACGCTAAATGACATAAAAATGCAAACGTTATATCGATAAACATAACCTAGCGGGTGTATATAGTCGATTATAGTTCTTCAAATGTCAAAACTCAGTCTCTTTGACAAAAACTCTCTCCCCACCCCCCCTGGGGACAAAACTTGTGGCACCCCTTCTAAAATGGTTAGTAACATGCTGAGATACATTCGTGCCAAGTTTGGTGCCTTTACTCGATTTGTCACGATTTTCGCAATTTTCGACCTTAACAGACCGGACTAATAGTCGTAAGTCGTTTAATAATCAAAGGCTCCTATGAGCCAACTCTACTTGGAATAGGTATTTGTTTTGTGTAAAAAAAGGTTATGCAAATGAATATTTAAAGACTTTCGATTACCAGAGTGCAAGTTAAATATTTTCAGTGAATATTTGCATTTTAATAGTAATTCGAGTCACTTTGCTGGAGCTATATAATTGTTGTTAAAAAATGGAACACTTGAATAACACCAACTGGAGTCTGAAAAGTAGACGAAAAGTGTATAAAATTTGCATACAAAAAGTAAGCATGTACGTGTACATGATTTTAACCTTCAAAGACGCGCAACGCAATTATATAACGGCATCGGATGTATATCTTCTAATACAAGTTTTTAAATTCAGTAGTCCACAATAGTCTATGTATTATCTTGAATAAGACTTACGTTGTGAAATTAAATTTTGTGGCGAACATTAAAGCCGGACTAAAAACAAATTTGCAATATTAACTCTGGAATCGAAAAGTGTATAAAATTTGCATCACATAAAAGTAAGCATGTGCGTGATTTTAACCTTGTACCAACACGCAACGCAATCATATTACGGTATGTATTTTTCTATAACGCGTTTTTAAGTAGGTGTACAACTTCCCGGTAGGCCAATGAGTGAAATGATGAATAGAAATAAACATTGCATAAGTGGACCCAGTACGATTATTAGTTAAAAGGTGTATTATTTCGCTTAAAGCTTACATGTATTGCCACTTCATTTTCGCGATATATCACGAAATTACGGTAAATGTCGCGAAAATGTGTTATAAAGTATGTAGACCTTAAATATCACACATATCATATTGTGGACTACCGTCCTTTATTTTGCCCAAGTTACCGTTTTGTAGAAGTTGTGCAGCGCTATTTTTTTCCTAAACATTAGACATTGTACCTTGCAGGTATTTTACAGCTGGTGTGCCATAATTACAAAGTGAAATACAAATCAAATACAAAAAATGTATACGTAGTTTGGTTTATTTTCGTTTTAAATCAAATAGCAAACTAAGGTATTTTATGGTTGAATTATCGACGAAATAGCGAAAATAAAGTGTCGAGAAATATGACAATCCCCTAATCGCGAAATTAAAGTGTCGCGAAAATAAATTGTAATAAGGTACGCAGTTCCGTAGAAAAAAAAATTAGAGGATATATTATCGCTCGCGAGGAACAGATTCATTGGCGACACAACTTGACCTTCAACGTAAAAAGAAAATGCGGAAATTACAAATATTTTTTTTACTAGAGTTACAAAATATTATACAATGAAACATTTTACTGCTATTGGTAGCATATTATATGTTTTATTTTTCCACCGAAAAAAGGTGAAAATCACGCATTTTTATTCAAAAATGTTTTGACCTCATGCTACTCATGACGTCATATCTTGTTACATAGCAACCGGTTGTCACCAAACTTTACCAAAATGTGTCAAAAGGATAAACGAACAGCTACTAAAAATGGTATGTGCCAACGATAAATGCTCTTGAAAAAATCCGAGAAAAACATTTAGGGGGGTGACATCCACCCCCCGCCCCCCATCCCCCTTGTACATCCGAGGGTTAAGGCGGGTGTAAACATGAACCGAATTTATTGTCACTATGCTGTAAATAAAACGATGAAAACATCTTGCATGACATAAATATGATTATCTGAAACGAGACAACTGGATGACGTAACACACCGGGGAATAAAATACCAGACAACTGTATGATGTATGCACTGGGGAATTATATCGGTTTAAACGCGAAGTTCCGGTATAAAAGGCTTAGCTCCTCCCTCATTTCACTCCTTTTGGACGTGAAATACAAATTAAGGCGTCTTTCAGTCACAAAACGTGGTTAACTTGCGCGTCCTTTAAATATAATTTGCTTTAAAAATCCAATAAACCAAGATTTTACCTAAGCAAAATAAGAAATAGAAGTTCATAAAGACTTCTGATATAACTTTCATAAAGTTTTTCCAAATTGTGTTAGCAGTGGTCTTCATAACGACGCATTTTTTTTGTCAGTTGTTAATGCTTCAGTGGTTGATTGACGACTGGAGGAGAGAATGGCCAGGCCAGACTCCTTTTATACCGGAACTTCGTGTTTAAAGCCAATGGAAGGAGGGAGTGAAAATTTGCATATTTGTCCCCGTCTACTATATCTCGGTCAACGCCTCACGTATTCACGAGATAAAAAGGGGAGAGGGCTGTGAAAATCGGTTCGGAATAGAAAAACACTTCGGGGACTTAATCATTTCATTTTTAAAATAAGGGGTAGGGGGCGTGTGGGATTTCTGGTCACTTCCTCGCGGGAGCCCAATCAACCAGCCAAAAATACATATAACTAGAAATAACCCAAGGTTAGACAGTGCGGGCGTGATCGATGCAATGTGTTGTAGGATTAATAAACGTTTAACGGATGTGTACTACTACACGTTCTTTGTAACATCTCGCGACAAATTGCGGCCAAGTCACACTGAAATCACCGCTAGTATACACACGCGATTTGAAGATTCAACTTGCGTGCGGCATCATCGAAAAGTGCGACAAAAATTACACAAACACACAGGGTCAGAGCTGTGTCAAAAAAGCCATCATTTAGTTACCGCGGTCAAACCAGCGGTCTTACCCAAAACGAAATAAAACTTAAACAAACAAGGCTGATCAGACAGCTGAATTCGTTCGATTTCTTTTGGTAAATTGTTAAAAGAAATCGAACGAATTCAGCTGTCTGATAATCCTTGCATGTTAACGTTTTTTTTATTTAGTTCATTGCTGATCCTGATCTGTCCAAAGGTCCAGCTACATTTTGCTTCTGTTTGTCCTTGCTTCAAGTTGTCCTTGCATCGTTACAGAAGTCTCCAAAACAAAATGGCGGCTAGAAGAGAACGTTTCTCTCGCGAACAAGTAATCGAACAAGTTTCTGTGGAGAGTGTAGAAATCGAGGAAATTGAAGGCCCGGAAGTTAGTTTAGAGGATGTTTTGGAGATGACGATAAGTAATTTTACTGCTCTACGGCGTTCTATTTCAGATTTTAGAGAAGAAGCCGGTCAGCTAATGCTCAATGTGTACCACCGGCATGAGGATGGGGTGCATGGTATGGATAAATCGCTAATGTCTTCCCTAACAGCATGGCCCATGCATGATCACATCAGAAGTTCTGATGTGACTAAATAGGATTAGAAGGCGGATGTCGGCAAACCCGAAAGCGTCCAATCCATGGACCAAGAGGTGAAGCGTGACCTCCCCCAAAAAATGTTTGAAGTAATAATGAAGTCTGTGCTTGGGGCACCTTCAGCTTTTGGGGTCTCAGTGGAGAACAAAGTGATAAAATACGCTCACAAAAATCGCCTCCTCCGCGATTTTTCGAAGTTTTCTGAGATCCCTCAGAGTGAAGTTGCCAAGAAATTTAAGCAAAAACTTTGGAGGGAACAGTAAAGGTTTTAAAGCAGAGGTGCTTGTAAGTAGGAAAAAAGCCTTTTTCAATAACCTATAATTGCAACCGAAAGCAGGTAACCCTTTTTTGCAATTATGGGTAGTAAAAACATGACATTACCTTCTCTTTCTTCTCTTATTGTGAAATATACAACTATTTTTAAGTGTTTTGTTACAAATCATTGTACCTGATGTACTTGTCCTTCAAAAAGTCTTGTCTTTCTGCCCCAATAGTGACTGCTTAAGAGAAAAGTTATGCCTCAGTTATTTGCAGGCATCACTCCTTGTTTATGCATGTGGAGTTGTAAGACTGCTGTAGCAGCCCCATGCTCACCGTTTTCCCACTAGACAAAATCCCACAGCACCTGGAGTAAGGTGATACAAGTGATTTTTTTTTTTTCGTTTTTTCAAGACGTTGTAAGTCTGTTACTTCTGGGGCCGAAGGAGTCTTGTACAATATTTCCAATGAATAATAATTATAGTGACTGATAGCCACTGCTCTCTAATTAAGTAATATTTTAGTATTTATAATAATAATTATTATTGGTGGATCTGAAGACACTAGTACACTGAAGACACTTGTTGTTTCTTAGACATCCACTATGTAAGGCACTTGCTATCTTACTGCATTGTTATGCTATTTTTACAGCGAAACTATGAAAACTGTAAATAGTTATTTGTTGAAAAGAAAACCAGTCAGGTGGGAGATGAATAAACTGCAAGGTCTGAAGATGATTAGTTTTGTGCTTTTTCGTGTGGCTCAACCACTAGGGGTTTGATTAGTCGTGGCAAAATACCCAGAAATGTTGTACATGAAGGTGTTCAAGTTTTCATAGTTTCACTTTTACAAGAATCACTTTCCCTTAGGCACCTACAAATATATCACTGTTAAATCCAAAGGGGTGGGCTCTTCTGAGGATTTCATGGTGAATGTTTGTCTCCTAGGGTTGCCTTTCAGAGTGGCCTCTGTTCAGTGCATTATGACATGTTAAATCACGGTAAAGTTACATCAATGCAATTGTGTGCAGTCATTTGTCACTTAACAGATTATGAATGAAATGCTGAATTTTCTGAAACAAAAACAGACAACAGCTAATTACGATGATCATGTGCTGTTTAATCGCCTTGACAATGTGGAGACTGCATTTGACAATTCATGTAACTTCACCTTTGCATGATTTTAATGCTTTCCTGAAACTAATATAATCCTGCAGCAATTTTTCCTTCTGCCTGGCATGAGCAGGCACAACTTGGCCAATGGTCCAGATAGTGGGATTTACTGAGGTGGGTAATTGTTGTGCATTGGCGCGATAGTACTCTTGTGCTAAGGTCTGAAGTTGCTCAAGATGAGTATCTTCCACTTCAAATCGATTGATGATCAAGTACTTGTAAATCCCTCAGTCTTAATCCAACATAAGCTAGGGCGAGTACAGTCTGCCGTTGCTTTTAACTGTCTCCTTCCTTCCTAAAAAAAAAAGTCAACAACCTTGCAGAGTTGTGACAAAACAACCGTCACTCTTTTCCCGTAAAACGATACTGCAAATCCCCTTTCTTACCGTGTGTGTCATTAAACCATTTCCGGACCTTTTTGGCCAAGCGAGCGGCCTTCACTACACATTTGAGAGCAGTGACCAGTCTCCTTAGACAGGTATCCTGTAGCACCTCCGCAAATGTTTTGCTTGTTGTTGGTATGTTGGATTTGGGCACTGCCTCCTTCAACAGTACTTTTGACAAAAATATCCCCAAGCATTATTTTTTATGTGAAGTGGCTCTACATGAGCTTTGTCAATTAATTTACCCACCAAAGGAAGATATTCTTGACGGCTCTTTTAGCGAGCCATAAATTCTGTTACCTTAGATCTCTTCTGTTTCGCTGACAAAGATTTTCCATCCAGTGATGTCAGAATCTACAACCTCAACAACCTTTAATCTATTTGTATATTGCCAGGGTTTCCATTTACACGAAGGGCTGGACCCAAATGTGCCCCTTAAATCAGTACAGTCATTTGCACTTACATTTGAAAATGCTGAAAAGAATGTAGCAGAATTGCTAAGCTCCCCACCAAGCTTTGCAAGCATTTTCATGTCATTAGGAAGCTCTTCAAAATGAAATGATACATGTAAGCCATTAATTTCAAATACCCGTCCCTCTAAATCTACAATTTGTTTACATACAGAAAAAAAATGTCAATTGACAAAAAAATTGTCACTGTTGGATGCCACTCTCTTTCCTACATTCAGAAAACTAATTAGGAATTAACAAGCAGATTCATTTTTTACCAAAAGGACATCCATCCCCCCCCCCTCCCAAATGGAACAAGAAACCTACCTTCTGTTTCCCCAAACCATTTTAATGCACCTTTACATTTCCCCTGCATCTTTAAGTAAAATTTTGCTAGCCTTGGCCCATTAATATTTTCATCATCTATGTTAGTAGAGAATTCTTCCTTAATGGAATAAACCTTTCCCATATCAATCTTTTTAATTTCATTTTCAAGATAATTATAAGTAAGAATTTTTGGTATGGGACAGTTTGGCATAAAATTGATTGCTGTTTACCCCCCCCCCCCCCCCCCTCTCCCCCCTCCCTCCCCCCATTTAAATTATTGGACTTCATTGAGGATGCCTGCCTCACAGCTTTGTATTTCCTTATCCCCATTACCCCAGAAGTATAGTAAGTAGCTATACTCCGCAATATATTATCATTTGAACATTCAAATTCTGCCAACTGCTTTTGCTTACATTGCTTAAGGATATAATTTGTAACCTTGCTGTTAGATAATACAAAATCACCCAGAACACATGTTTTGCATTTTTAGAGATAGTGTGGTAGAGACCATCAAGTGCAGGTTTTTGTTAGATTTTGTTCGTCCATGAATCTTCATGGCAGCCTGAAATGTTTCAGTCTGCATCTACGCTGTAGTGTCGGAGGCCTTTTTTTCCCCGTGAATTGTGAAATGGCTATTTTTTTTTCTCGTGAAACATGATTTGGTTACATACCCGTAAACCGTGAATCGACTTTTTTTCATGAGCACTGCAAAATGACTGTTTTTTTCCTCGTGAAATGCTACTGTAAACCGTGATTCTTTCTTCCTCCCAAAAAATTATCCAGTAAGCGTTTAACTACGCCGGTGGTAAATTGCGTGGCGAATGCATGACCGTAACTGATCGTAATTCTGGACACCAGGTCACTCTACAAGGTTAGGTAATTCTACACAACATCAGCAAATCAAAGAACTCAGCTTTCTTTTTACATCAGGAAAAACGAGGAGTGGACGGTCGGTGAAGACAACAAACAAAGCTGTACTTTGGATTAATTGGATTAATTAGCAAAAAGTGAGGAATGTTTTTTTTTCTCGTGAAATGGCCATTTTATTCTCCGCGAAACGTGAAATGGCAATTTTATTTTTCGTGAAACGTGATCCAGACCCCCCTTTACCACCCTCTTAAGTGAATGGCCTCCTTCAGGAAGTGACTGTCATACATTAAAAATAGTACATATGCCCCAGTTATTCTTCTCTTCTCTCCACCTCTTCAAAAAAAGTACGCTGCTCCCCCCTGTTCCTGCCTGTAGCTATTAATTTAAACAAATATGTTCTCATACAAAAATGACAGAATCATTTATCTTTATTTCACCTTCTGGGGTGTGAACTTTCTTTTCTTGACTCTCACCCGACAGACCTTCCCCAAGTTCTTTATTCTGAAATTTATTATGTCAGCTTACACCTTAAACCAGAAAAGAGGTTAAATCATGCTGAGCCCAACCCTCCCGAAAATGTTCCATTAGATGCATACATTTCTTCTTTGGCTGCCATCAATAATCGATGATGTCTGTTTGTTAGGCAGAGCAGGAGCTCTGGTGGGCCACAAGGTCCACATGGGAAAAAACCCTTGCAACAACAGAGTGAGGTTGTGATTTCTAAGGATAAGGCCTATGAAGCTCATTTGATCATGGATGTGTGGACTACAGTGGCCTTCCTCAGCAATATGAAATAATTTCATATTTATTGCAGTAATTATTGGTACATGTTACTTATCCATGTTTATCGATTGTTGATAAATATTTATCACCTGTTATAAATTATTATTATTTTATTATTAATTTATTATTTTTATAGCGCACTCTCCAAAATTGCCCAAATGCGCTTTACATTCAAAATTCAAAAATCCAAAACCTATTTATAATTGTTATAATTTATAATTGTTAAAAGTTATCATTGCAGCATGTTGCTTTTCAAATCGTTTTGATCAGATTTTTGTATTTTCCACTGTTTGCTGGGAGGTCTCAACAGGAGATGCAATTATGACCAGGCTGATTATCAAAGTTTATGCCACGCATTATCTTATATGTGGCCGCTAGGGATGTAACGATTTATATTCCTTGCGATCAGCGATTCGATTTCGATTATTGCCTTTCGATTTCGAATATTTCGATTCGATCGTGCAAATGTTTCTTGCAGATAGTTTTAGACTTATCTGTTGTACCATCCTTTTAGCCGGAAAACCATAATATTTCCACACATCTGATCTAAAATATGCAGACGGATTCATGATTGCTTGGTCATTCGTCGCCATGTTTGAGAACGTGACCATGAGCGTGTTGCGCATGGTTTGCCTTGGAAATTCTCAAGGGGTGGTAGAAGGGCAGCAATTTTACCAGGCAACACAAAATGGCGCATGAACTGCAAACGCCTTTGCTCGTCAATCAAAAACGCATTCTGATTTCACAATCTTCAAAGGAGGGGCAAAAATGTTGATTACTTTGTCAAGTTTGGCAGATAAACAACGCTGTATTCAATGCAACGACCCTTTCTATCGAAAGTTAACGATAAGATGAGTTTAAAAGCTGCTTCTGTTTGTTTTGAACGGTTTGTTTACATTGAGCTATGCTGTGCGCGCGCTATCACGCCATCATAATTTGGAAAACGTTTTTGGGCTAAAACCTCGTCAAGTTTGCGTTATTTACTCATTTTTTTGACGTTTGTAACTTTGAAAAACTTCGAAAAGATGTTCTAACAAATTTGTTCTATTTCAATGAGTACTAGTCACGAGCTGACGTTCACGACATATATCATATTTTTGTTTAGCAAAAAAGTTTCAAAAACACGGACTTTTCACGCTATAAATTGCTCATTGAAATAGGACAAATTTGTTAGGACATCTTTTTGAAGTTTTTCAAATTTACAAACGTCGAAAAAATGAGTAAATAACGCAAACTTGACGAGGTTTTCGCCCAAAACTTTTTTTCAAATTATGATGGCGTGATAGCGCGCGCACAGCATAGCTCAATGTAAACAAACCGTTCAAAACGAACAAAAGCAGCTTTTAAACTCATCTTATCGTTAAAGCCCGGTTTCCATATGATCGCTACGATCGCTACGATCGCTACGATCGTTGCGATCGCTGCGATCGCTGAAAAAAATAGTTCAGCGATCGCAGCGATTGATGGTTTCCATAATATATATAGATAGCCCAAGCCTAACAGCGTCGCACTTTGAACAAGCTTAACTAAGGTGAAAGGTTGGAAGCACAAGAATTAAGATTGACGAACGGGCTATTTTCAATTTTAGCAATTCTCAAAAACAGTATTACGCGACCGTCTGCACAGTACATTTTTATAGACCGTACAAAAGTTCACAAAAACAACTTTTCTCTGTCTGGAATAACTAGTACCACTACTTTCCGAATAAAATACAGTTTTTGTTTGGCAAAAATTGCTCGAGAAACTGATTTGAAAATCAGAAATTGCAAAAATACACAAACATATTTGCATAAGGCGATGCGAGTAAAGATGGAACTGTACTATAAAATCAGTCTTGTTTTGTTTATATAAAATCGCTTTTAAATCTATCTAATGAATGAACAAACACATAAAAATGGACAACATAATCTTCTTTCGAAAAAAATTATTGAAATCTCCATTAGTTTACGTTTAAAAGCAAAACGCGTACCATTAATTATAGCTCATCGAGTTCAAGCTTTCTTCGATGAAATTCAAGAGATCGATACAACTGAATTCAAGCACGTTTTAAAATCAATTCTCCAAAACTAACAATAACAACAATAAAAAGTCACTCACAGATTGATATCAACATAAACTCTCATCGAAAACTGTAATCTGTTTTACCTTTAGTCCCTCGCTTGCTTGGAAATTCAAATCTCCGCTTCTGGTTCTGAAATCCGTAGAAAACAAACATCTCCCGCATTGATAAAAAACAAGATTTTATCCCTGAAAGCTCGTCTTTTTACACTAAAGCGGCTTCTGAGTATCCCTTAATTAGTATCCTTGTCTCATTGAGTAGCAAACTACGAAATATTCAGGGAAATAACGCCTTTAATTTAAACGGTTTTCTCCGCTTAGTTAATTCACAGTAAAACATCAGTGTTTTTCTAGCTGACGTGACATTCGGCCGTGTAACCGCGCGAAAAACAAAGCCTCGCTTTGGTTTCAACATGACGTCGAACGCGCATGTTTTCCGACGTCATACGCGCCCGCGAGCTAGTCCTGCGCGAAGGGAAGCTAGTCCTGCGCGACGGCGGAGGGCGGAGGGCGGCGGACGGCACACGCGCGCCCGCGAAACATTCCGCTAGCCATGACCATGAAAAATGAAGGGCATCGGTTCTATGAGTATGGAGCTGCGCAGCCAGGCCTTTGGCCTGGCAAGTGCTCCGCTATGATCGCTGCGATCGCTACGATCGCTGAGAAAGTGAATGAAGATCGAGGGGACCTGGGTCTGACAATATCGTTTCGCCTCATTCTTGAAATTCAACATAGCGGCTGTGAATTGTTTTTAAAATTTGTTGTAAAGACAGTCGTATCTTTGCACTTCTTCCATAAAAAAAGCCAAATTGCACCCTTTGAGTGAGCTTACGCAGTGCATCATTGTATTTTTGCCGTCGCTGCGATCGCTGCGATCGCTGCGATCGCTGGAGAGTGGTTTCCATATGATCGCTACGATCGCTGAGATAGAATCATAGCGATCGCAGCGATCGTTGTCGCTGCGATCGCTGTGATCGCTACGATCGCTGGAGAGTGGTTTCCATATGATCGCTACGATCGCTGAACTTTTTTTCCAGCGATCGCAGCGATCGTAGCGATCGTAGCGATCATATGGAAACCGGGCTTAACTTTCGATAGAAAGGGTCATTGCATTGAATACTGGCAGCGTTGTTTATCTGCCAAACTTGCAGGGACCGCGCAGCAAGTTTTCGAGTGGAGGGGCTAAAGAAGAATGCGTGAAGGAATTTTTTTTTTTTTTGTGGACGGGGGGGGGGGGGGGGGGGGAGGGGGGCATGCTTGTGGATTTCTATTCAATTTCTCTAAAGTACGGTGGCCCACAACTACGGTGGCCCACAACTGTCACGGCAAAATAAAAAGTCACGGCAAAACAAAATTAACCCGCGGCAAGACAAAATTAACTCACGGCAAAACGAAATTAACTCACGGCAAAACAAAATTAACTCACGGCAAAACGAAATTAACTCACGGCAAAACGAAATTAACTCACGGCAAAACAAAATTAACTCACGGCAAAACCGCCAAAACAAATTGGTCAGCGGTTTTTGTCATCGATTTGGTCAGCGGATTTCAGTGGCGTTGCAAAAGTACTTGGTGTATGGAGTTAACGATTTCCGCGCCATTTTCCCTGTTGTCGCTATGTTTTGCAGCAATTGTGGATCGGAGTTTAAACAAAGTGCAAACTTCTGTGCAAGCTGTGGCAAAGGTAAGTTTTTTAATCCGAAATAATCATATTTGGTTGCCTTTTTTAGTAGACGCACGTACCATACGGTTTGATCTGAAGGCATTGTTGCTCTGGTCACTGCTACAATTTGCACGTGGTCTGTGTTATGATCATCAGCTTTGTAGACCTATGAATGATTGATTAGCTTTGTTATTTGGCAGGATAACAGCAATAAAGTCAGAAACATGACTATTGAGGGTGGATAGCGGAGAATAGTAAACTATAGGGAAGATCTCTGTTTACAAAAAAACATTATTTTTGTTTATGAATGTGAATATATGAAAGAATCATATAAAGCTTGCAGATGAAATATAAGTAAAATTGTGATCCTCGCAGTGATTCTACCTACTTGAGCAGTTGAAAAAGAAACTTGAAAAAATCTCAGGCTTGGCAGGAAAGTTCTTTAACCCGGACCGTTGCAATACTGGTGCAACGCTTTGAGCTTCCAAGCCACATGGAAAGTTAGGCATTGTGAGTTTGTAATATACCTGATGATGGTGAATATATGTGAACTGCTTAACCTGATCAATAGAATCACTGTGAGGATTATAATTTATCTCAATTTTTCAGGGTGATATGCAAGACTTCATAGAGTAGGGGGTCCTTAATATTGTATTAAGCTACTCATTTGCTGGATGCAAACTCGCTGTCGTACTCGTAGCCTAATGCTATTTACAGCATCTGTACATGTATGTTCAGTTTTGGCAGCAATTACCATTGGGTGAGCGACTTTAAAAATTGCGCCAGGAAATGTACTGTCAATTCAGTTTAAATTTAACCACAGAGCACACGATTGGAGACAAGCAGTTCATTGTCACAAGCTATGAAGGTGATACAAAAGTTGATTAGCAATAAACTCCAACACCGTAAGGGTGGGAGGGAATTAGGGTAATAAAATTGGCTTGACTGCAGTTCAGTACAACGAGCATATGACTGAATGTGTGACAGCTAAAAGGCTAATATAACAGCAGTGACTTCAATTATCAATCCTCACAGAAGGTAATGATTGACATAATTTGTGCTCAGCCAAGATGCTTTGACACTGCCCTGGGCAAGTGCTAATTTCCATCACTGAATATTTGTTGCATTGAAAGCAGCATTTCCAACATTTTATCCATGGTATCTTCGGTTATTTACATCAGTTTCATAGTATTATCGTAAAAGCTCTATTAAGTCTGCAAGGGCTTATTAACAAGGCCAACTAGTGTGATTCCGGTTCTTGCGTTGCTCTATAATAACAATTTTTTGAGAACAATTTGATTATGTTGTACTAATGGTCTTCTTTGCATTTGCCTTGTGCTTGTATCAAGGGAGAAATGTTCAAAGTAACACAGAAGTTGGAGTGCAAGGAACAAGTTCTGAAGAGGGTGGATCTACCCGTGTCCCAGTGAAGTCATTTGCAAGTTTTAAGAAAGATAAAGGTAAAGAATGGAAATCAAAGGTAACGAAGTCGACTAAAGAGGAAAACAAGAAAACTCAAGATGCTGTTATTCATGTGGGTTTAATGGAGTGGAATGAAAAAGATCAAACACTTAAGGCAAAACGAGGAAAAAGGTTGCCCTTAAGAGTACCCCAAAATGTGCATTACATCGCAATACGTAAACAGGCGGAAGAAAACTGGAAAACCTTCAACAGCAATCTTTATGATGAAAGTCAGTCATACCATTTACTATATGAAGATGGACGCAAAGCTCTCTTTCTCCCGGGTTCAAAAAAGGAACCGTTTTCACTTGGCAGATACCAAGAAGAGATTGGAAAGGATTTTAAAAGAATCACTCTTTACCTGTCCCCAGATTATGACTTTCAGGTATCGGAAGGTAATTTTGATGACGATGACTTGGATGACTTTTCCACAACCAAGCGTCAGAAATGTGGCATTGATTTAACATGCAAGAGTGATCCCCAAACAAGCACTAAACATGATCAGCTTGAATTTGAACATGACCGAGATCAACCGTTTGAAAGAGTTAATCATGATCAATCTAAACAGCCAGAGTCAGCAGTCAGCAGTCAGCAGTCAGAGTGTGAGCTGGATCAGCAGATTAAGCAAGATCAACAGTTGGCCAGTGATCTTCAGCGAATTTATGATGAGGAGGAGGCTAGCGCTATTCCTCAAGATGACAACAGCTCAAAAATAACTGATTCATCTTCAGTAGTGACATCTTTAAGTAGAAAGGTGGATGAGTCAAGCCAGTTGTTTATTGTGGTAAGAAGAGGTGCTCCACTGAACAGGGTAGTCTCGATATGGAGCAGAGAGGTAAACAAAAACCCCACCTCTGCTAAGCAAATTGTGAGGGTCCATTTCAGCGGGGAGCAAGGAATTGACTCTGGGGCTTTGGCAAAGGAATTCTTCACCATGACTCTTCCTAACATCGGGTCTGTAATCTTCTCCAACGGTCAGCCGATAGATTCAACATTCAATGTACAAAACGGAAGCTTTAAAACCTGTGGAGAGATTGTAGCAGCAAGTATAGCCCAAGGTGGACCAGCACCACGTTTTCTTGAAGCCAGTGTGTATGGCTTGATGACAAATCCTGATGTACCGCTGCAGCAACTTGACATGGAAACACATCTGACACCAGCCGACAGAGAGTTGCTAAATACCATCAGGGATGACATCACTGCGCACACTGACACAATCATCGAACATGGATACACCGGAACCATTAACAATTCTCATATTGAAGAAATCCTAAGGTCCGTAGCTATAAGTATAGTTACAAAAAGAATTGTGTATCTCAAAGAATTCATGAATGGATTAGATGCCTATGGGTTGAAAAGAATTATCCAAACCCACCCAGATGCTTGCAAGCCACTTTTTGTGCAGAGCACAACAATCAGTGATGCAGTTGATGCAAACTACTTGTTTACACTAATGCAGCCAGAACACGCTCAGAAAGGCAGCACACGAAGAGAAGTTGAAGAATCCATCATGGATTTTCTCCAGGATTTCCTGTATTCCCTTGAAGACAACCCAAATATTAACGTTGCTGGTTATGCAGAAGTAGCGGCAAGCTGTGACACAGTCATGGAAGGCACGGAAGTCGAAGAATCAAATGAACAATTACTCCTTCCTAACCTTACACCTGCTGGTTTTATGGGCTGGCTTACTGGCCAAAAACACAAACCTATCCATGGAGAACCAATTAACGTTACTGTCCACTTCGATCATGATTGTTTGATTAGGAATCCTAATCACCGAATTTGCTTCCCAGTTGTTGGAGCTTGCGCTAAACAAATAACTTTCCCTGTGGCTCATATGACAACAAAGGAAACATTTAATCAAGTCCTAATGTTAGCACTTTCCAAGGGACAATGTTTTGGTATGGCATGATGTTTGATGCTGTCAAGTACATGTATGTTTGTAGTTTGGCGCTAGTCAAAGTTCCCATAAAACTGTGGCTAATAAAACTGGGAACATAGAAAATATATCCGGAATGTTCATTTTGATGAAGCCAATAACTATTTTGAGATCTTGTAAATGTTTTTTCCACAAGAGAACTTAAAATTAACCATCCTTTATCATACAGCTGTATTTAAAAGGAACTTTGGTATCAGAAAGCGCCATTAGGTCAAAACAAAAGCCTTTGAGTGATTTCAGACAATAAATAATTATTTATTTATCTGTTAATTCAAAAGATACAACAAAATTAACATACCAAACCTCGGTATATTTTCTGTGCTGACGTTTTTTTGGCTGCAATGTAACATTTTCATTGTTATGTGAAAATCAACCTCGTACCAAGGGTCTGTCTTCTTCCCGCCCCATGGAGCCCTGGGTACGAGGTTGATGTGAAAATATGATATAGAGAGATTACAAAAACCTTGTACCCAGATACGAATATGTGATTTAGCCTCACTGTTTTTATATGGGTACTGATTAGGTGTTGCTGTTAAGTTTTTTTTTTAACTTTCAAATTATTTAAATGGAATATGTATTTGGGGATATAAGCTTTTATCACGTGGCGACCATGTTGACTCCCGGTACAATAAAATGCTTTTTTTTTGCCCGCCTAACCTCGTTTTTAACTTTTTCACTGCGAGGCTTAGAGGCGTAAATCTTTTGTTTTTATACAAAATGGCGGGGCGTGATAAAGGCCTATTAGATAAGCATGTCTGTCTTTCATTGATCTGTGATAAATGCCACATTATACTGTAGCTACAGATAGGGCTTAGAAATGCAGTTTAGTCCACATGTAATTTCATATTATTTAAATGAAATGTGTATTTTTGTGATTCAGACAGATATGTCTGTTAATTCATTGTTCTCAAATGCAGATAATTATGTGATTAAGCCCATGTTGAAGTTACCGCAGTTGTCATGTCAACTTTCATATTTTATGTTTCAGTTGCTGATTTAGCCTCTCACTATATTTACTGTAGAGGGTTAACAAATGCAATTTTGCCTTCACTACACAACCGAACACACTCAAAGGTTGAGGCATGGGCGCGTTGGTCAGCCAGGCCCACGATACATTTTATTATTAACAAAGGACTATCGTATTACAATTTTTATTACTATAATATACTATACTATATTATGACAATAACTCTAGGTTGGCCGGCCAGGCCCACGATACATTTTGTTATTGACGAAGAACTATAATATAACGATAACTCTAAGCGCACCAGAGCCGGACACGTAAACCCCAAAAAACCAACTGTTGGAAAAAATAGGGACCGTGTACCCCCGACCTATGCAGTGGTGCTACCTTTGGGGTTTTAAGGTGTTTTTAACTAAGAAACAAACGACTAAAATGCGGCTTAAACTGCTGATAACAAATCTTAAGGTATTACAATAAACAACTAAGACGAAAGTTAACTTGTTTGAACAGTACTAGAGGCGGCGAGGCTGACCGTAGAATGACACAAATCTTTCAACGAACACTTTTCAAACTCACGAACCGTGAGCCCCTGCGCACTACACTAGTACCCGGTTCTCTGTTCCGTGTCGGCAAAATATTAATTTATGTCAATACCGATTATCACAAATTACATATTTTGCCTTCACTACACAACCGAACACACTCAAAGGTTGAGGCATGGGCGCGTTGGTCAGCCAGGCCCACAGTAGACAGCAAAAGAAAGGGCTGGAGCTCAGAGCGACAAGGACTTGAAGACTTCAAGTCTGCTTGGCAGTGAATCCTTAACATAAATGTTTTAGCTGTTCGCCTCGACTAGCTAACCTGCTAACTGCGGGCAGTGGATATTCTCAGCTATCCGGGCCTTCTGCGTTTAAGTTATGAGCAAAGCTAAACTGGACATCCCTGCTACGAATAAGACAACTCAGAGCTTCTAAGGAAACCCGAAAAAGTGAGAATAAACATAACTAAACTTTAATTGCAGAAGATTGTCCCAATCAGTTTTTTCAGCAAATTGCTTGAAACGAGTAACTTCGAGGGGCTCGTTCCTCCTGGTGGTAGGTTGGCTGGCAAGGCGAAGAGCGCCTTCTTTTGCAGCAATGACAGTCGGGTGTACTGAAGGAGAATCAACTCTGGCCAGCTAATGCGCCCACTTAAAAGCGTATAGTAGAAAGCACAATTGATGCAGACACTGACTTTGTGGACTCGAGCAGATGTTGCAGATACAGGGCACGATCCAAAGGTCTGACCGGAAAATCAGGAATACGCAACACGTCTTTAGCAAAGTCTCGCCATCTATTAAAGGTAGTTTTGCGATGACCCAGTGGCTTTCGAAGCAAGCACGGTGAATTTCAGATTCTGTTTTAGCTGGATAGCTTGTACGTTGTCCGGGCTTCCTGCAGACCAAAATGCGGACGAGGAGATATCTAAGAACAACATGAAACGCATACAATGTAAGAGACGAACTCATAAAGAAAAATGTGCGGACGAACGGAACATTAAAAAAAAAAAAACTGAATTTAAATTGCGCTCGCAACCCTGCTGTCAAAAACAGAAAGCTATCCTAACTGATTCGACAAGCATAATACCAAACTTAAACCCCGTTTAGCTCCTCTTAGAAAATAGGGATGATCCCCTATAGGGCATAACATCATGCCCCTCTTGGACGTAACATTGAGCCTGTCTAAGCCACTCTCGGGCATAACATTGAGCCCCTCTTGGGTGTAACATTAAAACCCATCTAGGGCGTAACATTGAACCCCTCTTGGGCGTAACATTGAAAACCATTTAGGGCATTTCATAACGCTGAGCCCATCTAGGGCATTCGGTAAGCCCCTCCAGGGCATAACGCTGAGCCCATCTAGGGCATTCGGTAAACCCCTCCAGGGCATAACGCTGAGCCCATCTAGGGCATTCATTAAGCCCATCTAGGGCATAACACCTCTTAACAGGGAATTCAATCTAGGAAAAAAAAATACCCCTAGAAACTTGACTCTGGTTGAAATACGTTCAGTAGGAAATCTGCAAAATAGTCATATCTCTGTGCATTCACTTGGGACACGAAAGCTCTCACTAGATAACTCGTAGCCCTACCTAGGAGCGATACTAAAATCAATACGAATTGCTAATGAAGGGACCGTCACGGGATTACAACCGAAAATAGAGTTTCTGGCTTGACATCTATAAGTAAATTAGGCAAATTGAATTAGATAGAATGTCCCAATCATGAATAAAGGTGCTCCAGTGGAAAACCATCTCAACGCAGTATTGTCCTGTATTGGGCAAACGTTCAAAATGGTACGCTGAGAGCTCCCTTAGCACTGCAAGATCTCGTATGGCTGAAGACTATGCACGTTAAGTAAACCGGAGGACGCAGCCGGCTGTCGTGATGGGACCAATTTTGGGCAAAGGCGTATGCACCGCTGGAACCGGGTTGGTAGAATCTGGAATTGAAAACATTTAACGTTAGCGTTGAATGAACATGCGAACCTATCACAGGTATGAGGACCCGCTAAACCGTCGAGAGCATAGAAAACCGTACCATCAATGGTGTAATCGACATAATCAATAAACTTGAATATAACACCTGCAATGGTATTTAGATCCCTTAATAGTATCCACTGCATGTCGATGTCAACGTCGTTGAACAGACAGCTCTGAAAGATGCCTACTGCAGGCTGTTGTAAAGCCGGACCTTTAGATTATCAGTAGACCAGGTAACTGGCTTACTGGCCTCCTAGAAAGCTTTCAATGACAGTTAAAACGGCAAGCAACTCTCTGAACGTGGAACCCTGCGCTTTCTCGAAGTCGGAACGGGTATTGATGAAAAATTTTGCCGTCGAAACTATAAAACTTCCACAAGATGAGGCCAATGCATCGGAATATATCACCTAAGAGGACTTATGACGGGCTGGCGAAATAGGTATGCCGTTAAGGCTCGCTACCTTGGTTTCCCGAAGATCAATACAGCAAAACTCTCGGGAGGAAAATTGAACGTAAGAGTTCCATGTCGACGCAGTGTTGATCATAGCAAATAGATTTCTAGTCATAAGCTGGGAGACGTTGCCCACGCAGTAGCCGAGTGAAATAATTTTTCCCGCTAACCCTCGCAATCCTACGAACTGGGACGCGAAAAGAAGCGACCAATATGGAACAATATGGAACAATATGGAACACATCTATCTGTCTGTCTATATGTAGCGTAAATTTCCGACGTGGCCGTGTTGATGACAGTTCCGAACCAAGAAATTACCTGAATTGGGCCCCAAGACATTTGGCTTCGTTAGGAAGAAAACCAGAGGTAAGGAAATCGGCATGAACCTGAAGGTTCGCAATCTTTGCGTTGTTGTAACCGACAGCAGTGACGAGACCGTCGTCTAAGAAGGCAACAATTTACCCGGCTTCAGATCTCCATTTCTCAATTAACGGCCTAAACAATTCCGTAAACAGGTAAGGCGCTAAACTAAGACCGAAAGGTAAAACTGAAAACTTATAAAATATCTAGCGTGACCGGCGGAAAATGTCCAAGAAAAATAAAGAAACTTTCGATGAACGAAGATCTTCAACATGATGATGACCACAAGATCATAAGAGAACATATAGTCTCCCGGATTCTAAATCTCTTAGGCAACATTCAAGTCTTCGCATCGAAAATTTTCTCTTGTCGTGACGCACATCTTAAATAAAACGCGTTAAACAGATTTTTGCGTTAACACAAACAAAGAGTCAATAGTGAAAGGTGGCTCGTAAACTTCAGTAATACAATGTGGACTAATGAGCTCGTTTATGACATTCTCAACGGAACTAGAATCCTTCAAAGCTAACGCGTTATTACTGGCCGTGAAAGACGTGGGAATTTTGAGCAACGGCAATTTGCATACAAATGGATAACATCAATAATAAACTTCGGCGCGTTAATGCCCTTCCAGAACTCAATTACTCGATATAATCTCCCTTAGACCGACACGAATTCCTGGTCAGATTTAAATTCGCATTGTACTTCGAGGTCCAAAAAAAAAACAAAATATAGAGATGATGGGCAAGAGTTCTCCTGATCGTAATCTTCGTCCAACTCCATGTCTGAACAGAGTCAGGGGTTTTACGCACGCAAAGCAAACACCAGTAGCAGATCTTTGCACTAAATATTGTTGATTAAAGCGAGAGAAGAAATTAGATGATTGTTGTCTTGCGATCTGTGGAGATTTAGCCTGAATGGACATCGGCAAGGTTTTCGTTGGTGGGAAGAACGCGCGGTGAAACGCTTACGGCTCTGTAAATTTTCTTTTCGTCTTCTTCGTCGTCGGCCAAATCATGATATTTGTATTCATTGACAGTTTTCCAACCAAACGGTGACTTATCTGCAAGCAGGATGAATTTTTCACACTCTTGCACGAGAGCCAAACCTTTGTCTAAGGCATCCTTTAATTTCTGCATGTCTTTGCGTTCCAGAGCGGCCTTTGCGTCCTTCATGGTTTCTTTAATCGCTTTATTGACGTTGTACTGGTCCTCGCTGCTCTTCTTGTTGAATTGCGGAGTGAAACCGCGCTTGATTCTTTTGATTTCTGTCATCTGCTGGGCAGCCATATCCTCATGTGAACGCTTGTGAGCTAAACTGGAATCTTTAACCAGAGTCTTAAACTGACCAAGAAGGTCCTGGTTGTTCTGTGCTATTAGTTGTACCGCTGTATCCTCATTCATATTGCCAGGGAGGAAAGCAAAAAATCGGGGTAACATTGAACTTGTTTGAACAGTACTAGAGGCGGCGAGGCTGACCGTAGAATGACACAAATCTTTCAACGAACACTTTTCAAACTCACGAACCGTGAGCCCCTGCGCACTACACTAGTACCCGGTTCTCTGTTCCGTGTCGGCAAAATATTAATTTATGTCAATACCGATTATCACAAATTACATGTTGTCATATATTAACCTTCAAATTATTTTAATCAAATAAGTTATTTTATTCGTGATCTTACATGAACTTACAGTTGTACGTCTGTTAACTTAATGTTCTCAGATACAGATACAAAATGTGATTAAGCCTAAAATTAAAGTAACTGTAATTGTCTACCTGAGTATTTGTTGGATACTCCTATTTTAAGGTGAATTTAATGCAACGTGAATTTCAGAAACGAGATCACAGTTCAAGACTTAAAAGGTTATAGAATAGTGGCCAATCACGTCACATGTCCGTTTTTATTAGCCAAAATTAAATTGTCAGATTGAAAGCCTTGTCAAAGCATTGTTCAAACAAAAGTCATACTGAAACTGGTACAGTGTAGTGTATGTTCCTAGCTTTTAAAGAATATTTTGATAAAAACTTGATGGTCAAGCTAGAACGTATGGAAGAAATGTTGATTGAGGCATGAAACATATTATTCCTTTTTTGGCAATAATGTCCTTATTACAGTCTAACCCATTCCCCTATCAAGTGCTTAATAGAGGTTGGCCGTTTAATAGGGGTTTCATTTACAGTTTTGACCCTCAGTATTATACTGAAGAAAATTACAAATTTTGAACTTTGATAACTGGCCGCTTAACAGGGGGTGACCACTCAGTAGGTGACCGCTGAATAGCGGTTTGACTGTACTGACCTTTCTGTTTTCTTCACATCCATGTAAGTACTTTAACTTAATTTGATTTTTGATGCTCTAGATGCCTTTTAGTTGCGAAAGGGGCTTAGTCAAAGCTCTCGTAAACGACCTGTCTTAGTTACGGCCACTTTTTGTTAAGGAGAGCCTCAAATGTACAGCAGTTGAAATTCGAATTCTTACTACTCTTTGGCTATTTGACTACTGTTGGCCTTGTGCCCCAACCTCACTGCTCATGCCAATTGCCAGATCATGTCAAAAACTAGCATGTGATGATCCTAATCGATTTCAGAAGAAACATATAAATACACAGCACCATATTTATGAACAGTGCAAAATAATGCCTTCTTGTGTCATTTTAACAGAAATTTAAGAACCATTTTCAGATACAGCTAAAAGCTTTCGATAAAGTCTCTCAGCTTCTTGCCATTCAATTGGAGGATTGATTCCAAGGGCATTTCTAGCATAGTTGAAGTAATCTAGATATTCATTATAACTACTTGTCTGAACTATGTGCTGAGAGACATAGTCTATTTCTGATCTAGGTAGGTTCAGCAAAAGGTTTCCTACAGCTCCATGATGCTCAGGTAAATAGAAGAGCGAATCAGGTCTACCAGAGACTGTGTTGTACCTAGACTTCCTAATTTTGTGGCTGTTCCAGTGTTCTTTGACAACATTAAGGTCTTCCTGGAGAACTCCTGCAAAACAGAACCACAGACATTCCTTGCTTAATTCAGAAGAAGAATCTATGAGACCCTCGGATTCCAAATCCTGAAAATAATTTCGCCACCACGCTGACCTGTTCCGAGAATAAAATGACCACCATCCTTCTATTGTCTGGTTTCTAGGTGATGAGACATATCGATGGGTATCAGCGTTGTCATGGAAATAAGACTGAATTGATGCTGCTAATCCGTTTTCAGTTCCAAGATCCGTTATCAGCTGTACAGGACAACCATTCAGTTCCTTTACAGTATTCAAGAAGTAGGTTGCAATGTTATCTGGTGAACTGTTTGAGCGAGTAACCTCAAGCCACAATATTTTCCGGCTAAAGCCATCTATGGCTCCATGTATGGGAAACCCAAATGGCTTTAATTTATCATACCCATCCATGTGCCAGGCATCATTTGGACCACGATTGTGATATGACCTCCTCTTTGATCGATGAGCTTTCCTTAATTGGATACCTTCAGGATCTAACTCTTTTAACATATCCTGTACAATTATACGTGGTACATTGAAGCCCTCCATCTTTGAAGTATGCCATACTGTCCTGTACCCGCCACACGATCCCGGACCATCAACAATCTCACTGACACGTTGTTTAACTGCACTTACAACTTCAACCGAATCATTGGCTTTCAGAAAGCCCCTTCTGCTAAAACCATATGCCTTTAGTCGCCTTAAAAGTGTGCTGTAACTAATTTCATGTTTATGGTGTTTAGCAAGAAGAAGAACGATTTCTTCGTAACTAAAGCCACGTTGGAAGTAATACTTGATAACGGTCTCCTCGTCAATCTCAACCTCTTCTTCACTGCTTGAATCTTCTGGCCTGAGGTCTGCAAGATCAATAAAGATACATGGAGAATTCCTAAGCTAAACTTCCACTGCACTGGAGCAAAAAAGCATGGGCTTATGCAAGTAGTGCGACTTGCCTGTTGTGTTGCACTGATTTCGTATCTCGCCGTACCCAGATCTTCTCAACCTTCAGGAGTATCTGGGGAACGAGATTAGTGTTGCACTAAACTGCTGGCTTTATTGCCTGACGATTATACGGATATAACAGTGCTACAGAATACAGGGCCTTTGGCTGGTTCACAGGTATATATTTTGAAGAACGAGGAATTAATCCGAAAAAGGATAGACCGGCTCGTATATAACCTTACTAAATTAATTACGCTTAGTAAGCTCAAATGTGAAGCAAACCTTGCAATCTACAATTCAGATTTAAAAACTCAGTTAAGTTACCTTTACCGCAGCTTGCACAGAAGTTTGCACTTTGTTCAATCTCCGATCCACAATTGCTGCAAAACATGGCGACAACGAGGATTAAAATGGCGAGGAAATCGTTAACTCCATACACCAAGTACTTCTGTAACGCCACTGAAATCCGCTGATCAAATCGCTGACAAAAACCGCTGACCAATTTGTTTTGTCGGTTTTGCCGTGAGTTAATTTCGTTTTGCCGTGAGTTAATTTCATTTTGCCGTGAGTTAATTTTGTTTTGCCGTGAGTTAATTTTGTTTTGCCGTGAGTTAATTTCGTTTTGCCGTGAGTTAATTTCATTTTGCCGTGAGTTAATTTTGTTTTGCCGTGAGTTAATTTTGTTTTGCCGTGGGTTAATTTTGTTTTGCCGTGACTTTTTATTTTGCCGTGACAGTTGTGGGCCACCGTACTTTAGAGAAATTGAATAGAAATCCACAAGCATGCCCCCCTCCCCCCCCCCCCCCCCCCCCCCCCGTCCACAAAAAAAAAAAAATTCCTTCACGCATTCTTCTTTAGCCCCTCCACTCGAAAACTTGCTGCGCGGTCCCTGCAAGTTTGGCAGATAAACAACGCTGCCAGTATTCAATGCAATGACCCTTTCTATCGAAAGTTAAGCCCGGTTTCCATATGATCGCTACGATCGCTACGATCGCTGCGATCGCTGGAAAAAAAGTTCAGCGATCGTAGCGATCATATGGAAACCACTCTCCAGCGATCGTAGCGATCACAGCGATCGCAGCGACAACGATCGCTGCGATCGCTATGATTCTATCTCAGCGATCGTAGCGATCGTAGCGATCATATGGAAACCACTCTCCAGCGATCGCAGCGATCGCAGCGATCGCAGCGACGGCAAAAATACAATGATGCACTGCGTAAGCTCACTCAAAGGGTGCAATTTGGCTTTTTTTATGGAAGAAGTGCAAAGATACGACTGTCTTTACAACAAATTTTAAAAACAATTCACAGCCGCTATGTTGAATTTCAAGAATGAGGCGAAACGATATTGTCAGACCCAGGTCCCCTCGATCTTCATTCACTTTCTCAGCGATCGTAGCGATCGCAGCGATCATAGCGGAGCACTTGCCAGGCCGAAGGCCTGGCTGCGCAGCTCCATACTCATAGAACCGATGACCTTCATTTTTCATGGTCATGGCTAGCGGAATGTTTCGCGGGCGCGCGTGTGCCGTCCGCCGCCCTCCGCCCTCCGCCGTCGCGCAGGACTAGCTTCCCTTCGCGCAGGACTAGCTCGCGGGCGCGTATGACGTCGGAAAACATGCGCGTTCGACGTCATGTTGAAACCAAAGCGAGGCTTTGTTTTTCGCGCGGTTACACGGCCGAATGTCACGTCAGCTAGAAAAACACTGATGTTTTACTGTGAATTAACTAAGCGGAGAAAACCGTTTAAATTAAAGGCGTTATTTCCCTGAATATTTCGTAGTTTGCTACTCAATGAGACAAGGATACTAATTAAGGGATACTCAGAAGCCGCTTTAGTGTAAAAAGACGAGCTTTCAGGGATAAAATCTTGTTTTTTATCAATGCGGGAGATGTTTGTTTTCTACGGATTTCAGAACCAGAAGCGGAGATTTGAATTTCCAAGCAAGCGAGGGACTAAAGGTAAAACAGATTACAGTTTTCGATGAGAGTTTATGTTGATATCAATCTGTGAGTGACTTTTTATTGTTGTTATTGTTAGTTTTGGAGAATTGATTTTAAAACGTGCTTGAATTCAGTTGTATCGATCTCTTGAATTTCATCGAAGAAAGCTTGAACTCGATGAGCTATAATTAATGGTACGCGTTTTGCTTTTAAACGTAAACTAATGGAGATTTCAATAATTTTTTTCGAAAGAAGATTATGTTGTCCATTTTTATGTGTTTGTTCATTCATTAGATAGATTTAAAAGCGATTTTATATAAACAAAACAAGACTGATTTTATAGTACAGTTCCATCTTTACTCGCATCGCCTTATGCAAATATGTTTGTGTATTTTTGCAATTTCTGATTTTCAAATCAGTTTCTCGAGCAATTTTTGCCAAACAAAAACTGTATTTTATTCGGAAAGTAGTGGTACTAGTTATTCCAGACAGAGAAAAGTTGTTTTTGTGAACTTTTGTACGGTCTATAAAAATGTACTGTGCAGACGGTCGCGTAATACTGTTTTTGAGAATTGCTAAAATTGAAAATAGCCCGTTCGTCAATCTTAATTCTTGTGCTTCCAACCTTTCACCTTAGTTAAGCTTGTTCAAAGTGCGACGCTGTTAGGCTTGGGCTATCTATATATATTATGGAAACCATCAATCGCTGCGATCGCTGAACTATTTTTTTCAGCGATCGCAGCGATCGCAACGATCGTAGCGATCGTAGCGATCGTAGCGATCATATGGAAACCGGGCTTTAACGATAAGATGAGTTTAAAAGCTGCTTTTGTTCGTTTTGAACGGTTTGTTTACATTGAGCTATGCTGTGCGCGCGCTATCACGCCATCATAATTTGAAAAAAAGTTTTGGGCGAAAACCTCGTCAAGTTTGCGTTATTTACTCATTTTTTCGACGTTTGTAAATTTGAAAAACTTCAAAAAGATGTCCTAACAAATTTGTCCTATTTCAATGAGCAATTTATAGCGTGAAAAGTCCGTGTTTTTGAAACTTTTTTGCTAAACAAAAATATGATATATGTCGTGAACGTCAGCTCGTGACTAGTACTCATTGAAATAGAACAAATTTGTTAGAACATCTTTTCGAAGTTTTTCAAAGTTACAAACGTCAAAAAAATGAGTAAATAACGCAAACTTGACGAGGTTTTAGCCCAAAAACGTTTTCCAAATTATGATGGCGTGATAGCGCGCGCACAGCATAGCTCAATGTAAACAAACCGTTCAAAACAAACAGAAGCAGCTTTTAAACTCATCTTATCGTTAACTTTCGATAGAAAGGGTCGTTGCATTGAATACAGCGTTGTTTATCTGCCAAACTTGACAAAGTAATCAACATTTTTGCCCCTCCTTTGAAGATTGTGAAATCAGAATGCGTTTTTGATTGACGAGCAAAGGCGTTTGCAGTTCATGCGCCATTTTGTGTTGCCTGGTAAAATTGCTGCCCTTCTACCACCCCTTGAGAATTTCCAAGGCAAACCATGCGCAACACGCTCATGGTCACGTTCTCAAACATGGCGACGAATGACCAAGCAATCATGAATCCGTCTGCATATTTTAGATCAGATGTGTGGAAATATTATGGTTTTCCGGCTAAAAGGATGGTACAACAGATAAGTCTAAAACTATCTGCAAGAAACATTTGCACGATCGAATCGAAATATTCGAAATCGAAAGGCAATAATCGAAATCGAATCGCTGATCGCAAGGAATATAAATCGTTACATCCCTAGCGGCCACATATAAGATAATGCGTGGCATAAACTTTGATAATCAGCCTGGTCATAATTGCATCTCCTGTTGAGACCTCCCAGCAAACAATGGAAAATACAAAAATCTGATCAAAACGATTTGAAAAGCAACATGCTGCAATGATAACTTTTAACAATTATAAATTATAACAATTATAAATAGGTTTTGGATTTTTGAATTTTGAATGTAAAGCGCATTTGGGCAATTTTGGAGAGTGCGCTATAAAAATAATAAATTAATAATAAAATAATAATAATTTATAACAGGTGATAAATATTTATCAACAATCGATAAACATGGATAAGTAACATGTACCAATAATTACTGCAATAAATATGAAATTATTTCATATTGCTGAGGAAGGCCACTGTAGTCCACACATCCATGATCAAATGAGCTTCATAGGCCTTATCCTTAGAAATCACAACCTCACTCTGTTGTTGCAAGGGTTTTTCCCATGTGGACCTTGTGGCCCACCAGAGCTCCTGCTCTGCCTAACAAACAGACATCATCGATTATTGATGGCAGCCAAAGAAGAAATGTATGCATCTAATGGAACATTTTCGGGAGGGTTGGGCTCAGCATGATTTAACCTCTTTTCTGGTTTAAGGTGTAAGCTGACATAATAAATTTCAGAATAAAGAACTTGGGGAAGGTCTGTCGGGTGAGAGTCAAGAAAAGAAAGTTCACACCCCAGAAGGTGAAATAAAGATAAATGATTCTGTCATTTTTGTATGAGAACATATTTGTTTAAATTAATAGCTACAGGCAGGAACAGGGGGGAGCAGCGTACTTTTTTTGAAGAGGTGGAGAGAAGAGAAGAATAACTGGGGCATATGTACTATTTTTAATGTATGACAGTCACTTCCTGAAGGAGGCCATTCACTTAAGAGGGTGGTAAAAGGGGGTCTGGATCACGTTTCACGAAAAATAAAATTGCCATTTCACGAGAAAAAAAAAAACATTCCTTACTTTTTGCTAATTAATCCAATTAATCCAAAGTACAGCTTTGTTTGTTGTCTTCACCGACCGTCCACTCCTCGTTTTTCCTGATGTAAAAAGAAAGCTGAGTTCTTTGATTTGCTGATGTTGTGTAGAATTACCTAACCTTGTAGAGTGACCTGGTGTCCAGAATTACGATCAGTTACGGTCATGCATTCGCCACGCAATTTACCACCGGCGTAGTTAACCGCTTACTGGATAATTTTTTGGGAGGAAGAAAGAATCACGGTTTACAGTAGCATTTCACGAGAAAAAAAACAGTCATTTTGCAGTGCTCATGAAAAAAAGTCGATTCACGGTTTACGGGTATGTAACCAAATCATGTTTCACGAGAAAAAAAATAGCCATTTCACAATTCACGGGGAAAAAAAAGGCCTCCGACACTACAGCGTAGATGCAGACTGAAACATTTCAGGCTGCCATGAAGATTCATGGACGAACAAAATCTAACAAAAACCTGCACTTGATGGTCTCTACCACACTATCTCTAAAAATGCAAAACATGTGTTCTGGGTGATTTTGTATTATCTAACAGCAAGGTTACAAATTATATCCTTAAGCAATGTAAGCAAAAGCAGTTGGCAGAATTTGAATGTTCAAATGATAATATATTGCGGAGTATAGCTACTTACTATACTTCTGGGGTAATGGGGATAAGGAAATACAAAGCTGTGAGGCAGGCATCCTCAATGAAGTCCAATAATTTAAATGGGGGGAGGGAGGGGGGAGAGGGAGGGGGGGGGTAAACAGCAATCAATTTTATGCCAAACTGTCCCATACCAAAAATTCTTACTTATAATTATCTTGAAAATGAAATTAAAAAGATTGATATGGGAAAGGTTTATTCCATTAAGGAAGAATTCTCTACTAACATAGATGATGAAAATATTAATGGGCCAAGGCTAGCAAAATTTTACTTAAAGATGCAGGGGAAATGTAAAGGTGCATTAAAATGGTTTGGGGAAACAGAAGGTAGGTTTCTTGTTCCATTTGGGAGGGGGGGGGGGGGGGATGGATGTCCTTTTGGTAAAAAATGAATCTGCTTGTTAATTCCTAATTAGTTTTCTGAATGTAGGAAAGAGAGTGGCATCCAACAGTGACAATTTTTTTGTCAATTGACATTTTTTTTCTGTATGTAAACAAATTGTAGATTTAGAGGGACGGGTATTTGAAATTAATGGCTTACATGTATCATTTCATTTTGAAGAGCTTCCTAATGACATGAAAATGCTTGCAAAGCTTGGTGGGGAGCTTAGCAATTCTGCTACATTCTTTTCAGCATTTTCAAATGTAAGTGCAAATGACTGTACTGATTTAAGGGGCACATTTGGGTCCAGCCCTTCGTGTAAATGGAAACCCTGGCAATATACAAATAGATTAAAGGTTGTTGAGGTTGTAGATTCTGACATCACTGGATGGAAAATCTTTGTCAGCGAAACAGAAGAGATCTAAGGTAACAGAATTTATAGCTCGCTAAAAGAGCCGTCAAGAATATCTTCCTTTGGTGGGTAAATTAATTGACAAAGCTCATGTAGAGCCACTTCACATAAAAAAATAATGCTTGGGGATATTTTTGTCAAAAGTACTGTTGAAGGAGGCAGTGCCCAAATCCAACATACCAACAACAAGCAAAACATTTGCGGAGGTGCTACAGGATACCTGTCTAAGGAGACTGGTCACTGCTCTCAAATGTGTAGTGAAGGCCGCTCGCTTGGCCAAAAAGGTCCGGAAATGGTTTAATGACACACACGGTAAGAAAGGGGATTTGCAGTATCGTTTTACGGGAAAAGAGTGACGGTTGTTTTGTCACAACTCTGCAAGGTTGTTGACTTTTTTTTTAGGAAGGAAGGAGACAGTTAAAAGCAACGGCAGACTGTACTCGCCCTAGCTTATGTTGGATTAAGACTGAGGGATTTACAAGTACTTGATCATCAATCGATTTGAAGTGGAAGATACTCATCTTGAGCAACTTCAGACCTTATCACAAGAGTACTATCGCGCCAATGCACAACAATTACCCACCTCAGTAAATCCCACTATCTGGACCATTGGCCAAGTTGTGCCTGCTCATGCCAGGCAGAAGGAAAAATTGCTGCAGGATTATATTAGTTTCAGGAAAGCATTAAAATCATGCAAAGGTGAAGTTACATGAATTGTCAAATGCAGTCTCCACATTGTCAAGGCGATTAAACAGCACATGATCATCGTAATTAGCTGTTGTCTGTTTTTGTTTCAGAAAATTCAGCATTTCATTCATAATCTGTTAAGTGACAAATGACTGCACACAATTGCATTGATGTAACTTTACCGTGATTTAACATGTCATAATGCACTGAACAGAGGCCACTCTGAAAGGCAACCCTAGGAGACAAACATTCACCATGAAATCCTCAGAAGAGCCCACCCCTTTGGATTTAACAGTGATATATATGTAGGTGCCTAAGGGAAAGTGATTCTTGTAAAAGTGAAACTATGAAAACTTGAACACCTTCATGTACAACATTTCTGGGTATTTTGCCACGACTAATCAAACCCCTAGTGGTTGAGCCACACGAAAAAGCACAAAACTAATCATCTTCAGACCTTGCAGTTTATTCATCTCCCACCTGACTGGTTTTCTTTTCAACAAATAACTATTTACAGTTTTCATAGTTTCGCTGTAAAAATAGCATAACAATGCAGTAAGATAGCAAGTGCCTTACATAGTGGATGTCTAAGAAACAACAAAGATTCCTAATGACAAAAAGGGGTACTAGTGTCTTCAGATCCACCAATAATAATTATTATTATAAATACTAAAATATTACTTAATTAGAGAGCAGTGGCTATCAGTCACTATAATTATTATTCATTGGAAATATTGTACAAGACTCCTTCGGCCCCAGAAGTAACAGACTTACAACGTCTTGAAAAAACGAAAAAAAAAAAAATCACTTGTATCACCTTACTCCAGGTGCTGTGGGATTTTGTCTAGTGGGAAAACGGTGAGCATGGGGCTGCTACAGCAGTCTTACAACTCCACATGCATAAACAAGGAGTGATGCCTGCAAATAACTGAGGCATAACTTTTCTCTTAAGCAGTCACTATTGGGGCAGAAAGACAAGACTTTTTGAAGGACAAGTACATCAGGTACAATGATTTGTAACAAAACACTTAAAAATAGTTGTATATTTCACAATAAGAGAAGAAAGAGAAGGTAATGTCATGTTTTTACTACCCATAATTGCAAAAAAGGGTTACCTGCTTTCGGTTGCAATTATAGGTTATTGAAAAAGGCTTTTTCCTACTTACAAGCACCTCTGCTTTAAAACCTTTACTGTTCCCTCCAAAGTTTTTGCTTAAATTTCTTGGCAACTTCACTCTGAGGGATCTCAGAAAACTTCGAAAAATCGCGGAGGAGGCGATTTTTGTGAGCGTATTTTATCACTTTGTTCTCCACTGAGACCCCAAAAGCTGAAGGTGCCCCAAGCACAGACTTCATTATTACTTCAAACATTTTTTGGGGGAGGTCACGCTTCACCTCTTGGTCCATGGATTGGACGCTTTCGGGTTTGCCGACATCCGCCTTCTAATCCTATTTAGTCACATCAGAACTTCTGATGTGATCATGCATGGGCCATGCTGTTAGGGAAGACATTAGCGATTTATCCATACCATGCACCCCATCCTCATGCCGGTGGTACACATTGAGCATTAGCTGACCGGCTTCTTCTCTAAAATCTGAAATAGAACGCCGTAGAGCAGTAAAATTACTTATCGTCATCTCCAAAACATCCTCTAAACTAACTTCCGGGCCTTCAATTTCCTCGATTTCTACACTCTCCACAGAAACTTGTTCGATTACTTGTTCGCGAGAGAAACGTTCTCTTCTAGCCGCCATTTTGTTTTGGAGACTTCTGTAACGATGCAAGGACAACTTGAAGCAAGGACAAACAGAAGCAAAATGTAGCTGGACCTTTGGACAGATCAGGATCAGCAATGAACTAAATAAAAAAAACGTTAACATGCAAGGATTATCAGACAGCTGAATTCGTTCGATTTCTTTTAACAATTTACCAAAAGAAATCGAACGAATTCAGCTGTCTGATCAGCCTTGTTTGTTTAAGTTTTATTTCGTTTTGGGTAAGACCGCTGGTTTGACCGCGGTAACTAAATGATGGCTTTTTTGACACAGCTCTGACCCTGTGTGTTTGTGTAATTTTTGTCGCACTTTTCGATGATGCCGCACGCAAGTTGAATCTTCAAATCGCGTGTGTATACTAGCGGTGATTTCAGTGTGACTTGGCCGCAATTTGTCGCGAGATGTTACAAAGAACGTGTAGTAGTACACATCCGTTAAACGTTTATTAATCCTACAACACATTGCATCGATCACGCCCGCACTGTCTAACCTTGGGTTATTTCTAGTTATATGTATTTTTGGCTGGTTGATTGGGCTCCCGCGAGGAAGTGACCAGAAATCCCACACGCCCCCTACCCCTTATTTTAAAAATGAAATAATTAAGTCCCCGAAGTGTTTTTCTATTCCGAACCGATTTTCACAGCCCTCTCCCCTTTTTATCTCGTGAATACGTGAGGCGTTGACCGAGATATAGTAGACGGGGACAAATATGCAAATTTTCACTCCCTCCTTCCATTGGCTTTAAACACGAAGTTCCGGTATAAAAGGAGTCTGGCCTGGCCATTCTCTCCTCCAGTCGTCAATCAACCACTGAAGCATTAACAACTGACAAAAAAAATGCGTCGTTACGAAGACCACTGCTAACACAATTTGGAAAAACTTTATGAAAGTTATATCAGAAGTCTTTATGAACTTCTATTTCTTATTTTGCTTAGGTAAAATCTTGGTTTATTGGATTTTTAAAGCAAATTATATTTAAAGGACGCGCAAGTTAACCACGTTTTGTGACTGAAAGACGCCTTAATTTGTATTTCACGTCCAAAAGGAGTGAAATGAGGGAGGAGCTAAGCCTTTTATACCGGAACTTCGCGTTTAAACCGATATAATTCCCCAGTGCATACATCATACAGTTGTCTGGTATTTTATTCCCCGGTGTGTTACGTCATCCAGTTGTCTCGTTTCAGATAATCATATTTATGTCATGCAAGATGTTTTCATCGTTTTATTTACAGCATAGTGACAATAAATTCGGTTCATGTTTACACCCGCCTTAACCCTCGGATGTACAAGGGGGATGGGGGGCGGGGGGTGGATGTCACCCCCCTAAATGTTTTTCTCGGATTTTTTCAAGAGCATTTATCGTTGGCACATACCATTTTTAGTAGCTGTTCGTTTATCCTTTTGACACATTTTGGTAAAGTTTGGTGACAACCGGTTGCTATGTAACAAGATATGACGTCATGAGTAGCATGAGGTCAAAACATTTTTGAATAAAAATGCGTGATTTTCACCTTTTTTCGGTGGAAAAATAAAACATATAATATGCTACCAATAGCAGTAAAATGTTTCATTGTATAATATTTTGTAACTCTAGTAAAAAAAATATTTGTAATTTCCGCATTTTCTTTTTACGTTGAAGGTCAAGTTGTGTCGCCAATGAATCTGTTCCTCGCGAGCGATAATATATCCTCTAATTTTTTTTTTCTACGGAACTGCGTACCTTATTACAATTTATTTTCGCGACACTTTAATTTCGCGATTAGGGGATTGTCATATTTCTCGACACTTTATTTTCGCTATTTCGTCGATAATTCAACCATAAAATACCTTAGTTTGCTATTTGATTTAAAACGAAAATAAACCAAACTACGTATACATTTTTTGTATTTGATTTGTATTTCACTTCGTAATTATGGCACACCAGCTGTAAAATACCTGCAAGGTACAATGTCTAATGTTTAGGAAAAAAATAGCGCTGCACAACTTCTACAAAACGGTAACTTGGGCAAAATAAAGGACGGTAGTCCACAATATGATATGTGTGATATTTAAGGTCTACATACTTTATAACACATTTTCGCGACATTTACCGTAATTTCGTGATATATCGCGAACTCAAGTAGTTTAAGGCCTGGGTCAAGGGCTTTGACCAGGAAAAAACGGTTTATTCGTAATAACTTTTACAAACGGAATGGAACTGAATCGAAATTTGGCACATAGAAAGATATTATCGTCCTTAACATTTTTAAGTATAATAAGCTTTGGCATAGGTCACGTGACATGTCACGTGCCCATTTTTCTTAAAATAGAAAATATTTCACGAATTGGTGACGGGTTTAAGAGAAAACATCAAATAAAAATGCTTTTCTGATGCAGATTAAATATCTCCAGCCCTTCACGTTTGGAATGAGTGTCCATTAATCTCTAAAAAAAAATTATGAGGACAAAGGTCATTTTTCAGTCCAAAATTCAACCTATAATTATTTATAACTGTAATTTAAAGACTTGAGGACAATCATTCCAAACGTAGAAGGTTAAATATGTTAAACCTCCATCGGAAAAGCTAATTTATTTAACTATACAAAGAAAATTCGCTACCAAATCGCCGATTTACGTAATTTTAAAATTTTGATCACGTGACATGTCACGTGACCAAACTTTTGCGTTAAGGCAAAAGAAAACATCAAGATTAACATTCAGGGAAAATGTCATTTTGATCTAGGTTTTCTCGGTGAAGATATTAAGTGTCAACCATATTTTCCGAACACACTTTAAACCCAGGCCTTAAACTGCTTGAGAAAATGAAGTGGCAATACATGTAAGCTTTAAGCGAAATAATACACCTTTTAACTAATAATCGTACTGGGTCCACTTATGCAATGTTTATTTCTATTCATCATTTCACTCATTGGCCTACCGGGAAGTTGTACACCTACTTAAAAACGCGTTATAGAAAAATACATACCGTAATATGATTGCGTTGCGTGTTGGTACAAGGTTAAAATCACGCACATGCTTACTTTTATGTGATGCAAATTTTATACACTTTTCGATTCCAGAGTTAATATTGCAAATTTGTTTTTAGTCCGGCTTTAATGTTCGCCACAAAATTTAATTTCACAACGTAAGTCTTATTCAAGATAATACATAGACTATTGTGGACTACTGAATTTAAAAACTTGTATTAGAAGATATACATCCGATGCCGTTATATAATTGCGTTGCGCGTCTTTGAAGGTTAAAATCATGTACACGTACATGCTTACTTTTTGTATGCAAATTTTATACACTTTTCGTCTACTTTTCAGACTCCAGTTGGTGTTATTCAAGTGTTCCATTTTTTAACAACAATTATAGCTCCAGCAAAGTGACTCGAATTACTATTAAAATGCAAATATTCACTGAAAATATTTAACTTGCACTCTGGTAATCGAAAGTCTTTAAATATTCATTTGCATAACCTTTTTTTACACAAAACAAATACCTATTCCAAGTAGAGTTGGCTCATAGGAGCCTTTGATTATTAAACGACTTACGACTATTAGTCCGGTCTGTTAAGGTCGAAAATTGCGAAAATCGTGACAAATCGAGTAAAGGCACCAAACTTGGCACGAATGTATCTCAGCATGTTACTAACCATTTTAGAAGGGGTGCCACAAGTTTTGTCCCCAGGGGGGGGTGGGGAGAGGGTTTTTGTCAAAGAGACTGAGTTTTGACATTTGAAGAACTATAATCGACTATATACACCCGCTAGGTTATGTTTATCGATATAACGTTTGCATTTTTATGTCATTTAGCGTTTCTTTATTGGTTTTGATTAATTTTAAATCAATTTGGACGGTTTTTAAGAGGTTTTGAAAAAGTTCACAAATCCAAGATGGCGGATCCAAGATGGCGGCTGTGTAACTATTTACGTAATAATACGTCATATGCCGTCATCGTTCCAATGTGCGGACCGCAAGGAAGACAGTTTTAGACGTACCATGTACCCTCTAAGTTTCGTTGTCATAGCCTTTTTGTTCTTGAAGCTACGAGGGGGCCAGGCTCAGGAACTCAAAAAAGGCCCAGGCAAAATAGGGTTAAAAGTTTGCTTAGTACACTATCAGTTAAATAAAATTATCATGATCAGAACTGTACAGGCGGGAAAATGATCCCCACACCAAAAAGTAATCGATGGCGTGGAATCTACATTTTGATTAATGGATTGAAAACAATTCTCATTATATAATAAAGCATTTTTTTTTTAAATGTAAGCAAAATTAAATGTCTCTTTATAAATTTTTATTACTATTATTAAGCTTTACACAAAAATCAAATACTAATTAGATACGTACTGGATACACACTGGAAACATATATACAAAGTAAAAAAAACAAATTGCTCTGCTAAGTTTAGTCAATAGCTGGGATAAAGTTATTTGAAATAAAAGGTTTCCAAGTTCATTGAAAATATTTTTAGTTTTGTTTCTTACAGCTACATATCTTTCAACCATGGTGTTGTCATGAAATTGTAATTTGAAAACCTGAAAAGTAAGAGGTTCTTCTGTTAAACTACATTTGTAAATAAAATATTTTGCTATCAGCAGTGGTACGCTTAGCACTTGTTGGTACTTGAGCGGATGGATAGGTCCATATAGAAGGGTAACTTCAGACAGGTGTATATTTTCCATCGTATTTTGTAACCACCATAAGTGGAAGTTTTTCCAGAAGGAAACGACTAGTGGGCATTTTACAAACATGTGCACGATTGTATGTCTTTCATTTTTACAAAGATAACAAGAATCATCTGATACTAAGTTGGCTTTCTTTAGCTTGTCTTTAGTATAAAGTATGTTGTGATTTATCTTGAATTGGAACATTGCTAGTTTTACGTTCTTTGTGACACTAAATGGCCAGTTATATATAACCGACACTATTCCATAGCCAAAAATTCGATTTTCAGTGTTTGGTGGTTGAAGCTTACTTTTAACAATGATTTTGTGAAGGGCAGCGTTGGAGAGATTCTCTTCTGTGTCAAGCCAACTTGCGTTCGTCGTTTGCGTTTGCGTATTAAGTGTTGTTTTTTCCATCTACTTTCAACTGCACGTAAGAGTCCATAATACGTTAAAAAGCTAGTTTTAATTTTAAACTGCGTAGTAAATTCTTCAAACGACAAAAACTTGTTGCTATTATGATGAAGTAAATGCTTCACTTTTGTAATACCACTGTTGTACCAAGACTGATAGAAAATAGGGGTTCCCTCAACTTTGAAATCTATATTGTTCCATATGATACTTTCGCGCACATCTACATCGTTTTGAATCTGTTCGGACTTAATTTTTTTTAATCTGTTCCCAGTAATTAAGTACTTTTAGATAGAAAATGGGAATATCGTTTGCTTGTAATTCTTTTGTCTTGTAATTGCAAGACAGTAGGAATTGGAAGCCGCCTGACTCACGCCTGTTGTGAAATTTGGAATAATTTTCCAAGGTGAGTCAGCGTCATTATTGAATCTTCTAACCCAAGAAGCTTTTAGAGCCTTATTTATCGAGTCGAATTTTATCATCTTTAGGCCGCCATCGCTTTTTTTGCCTATGAGTGTAGCTTTTTTGATTTTGTTGGGTTTACCTTCCCAAACAAAATCGAAGGTGATTTTGTCTACCTGTTTAGCGAATTCCTCTGGTAATGGTAAGACCGAAGCATTTTATATGAGTTTAGAGAGGCCTAACGTCTTAACAATATTAATTCTTCCCAGGAGTGTTTGAAGGTCTTCTAGTTTCTTTTCAAAGTTGAGTTTATCGTTTATGCATTTATCGTTAGAAAAGTGAATTCCTAAAGCATACACAGAGTTTTCTGGCCAGCGGAAACCAAACGGTGTATCTTTCCTGTCTGTCCACGAGCCGAGCCACATGGCTTCCGTTTTGGATTTATTTAGCTCCAAACCGGAATAATTTTTGAAATTTTCTTAAGTGTCAAGTAGCGCTGTTACCGAGCTTAAATCTTTGACAAAGATAGTAGTGTCATCTGCGTATAAGGTAATTTTAATTTGTTTCTTTCATGGCAACGTGGGAGCCTAACTGATTCCCTTTAAACAAACTATTCTAGTAGTTAAAAATCGTGAAGGAAGATGTACGGAATCTTGACAAACGAGTGTCAAAATGCAGTGCATCGCGTGTTAACTGGCCTTACAAAAGCAACAACTTGAAAGTCCTTGAACCAACGGCAAAGCAATCTTATAAGTTAAAAAACATAACTCACATTTCTTTCCATCCTTGTCTTCCTCGTCACTTGTTCTGCGGCATTTTGTATTAACTTACGCATTTTGTTATAACTTACGTACTTTGTAATAGCAATTGCGGCATTTTGTAATGAATGGAAACAACGCATCAGTTTTGTAATAGTTTGTAGTTTTGTAAGAAGATGGATGGTAGCTGGACCTCAAATGGCTTTATCATTACAAGAATTTGAAAGCCAGTTGACAGATGATGTGAATGTCGGGCAAAAGAATGACTACCACGAGCAGGGACTTTCGACAGAAGAAATTTCAAAGCCACGTGAATAATCTTGTCAGTACAATTTATCCGAGATAGCAAATCCTTCCAAGATGAATGTCCTGGACTGCAGCTTGCCGTCAGGATACGCGCAATTGTGCAGATGAGTCTGTTGTCTCTACTGTGCATAAAATCCAAAAGATTGGATTAAGTCAGTACAAGAAGTATGTCAAAGACGTCATTGATGACAAAGAACTGCTTGGCATTATTCAAGCGGCAGCAGCCCAAGCAAATTTCCAAAGCTTCGCTCAAGTTATCGGCCGTAGTAAGTGATCGTTATCCTTTCAATCGCTTGTAAATCGCTAGTCAGCACTGGAGAGTGATCTTGTAGAATTCTTTATGCACGAGAATCAGCCATACCCACCTTCATTATCAGAGTTTGGCAACCTTCGCTTTGGCAAGAAGTCTGATTTGATTGCATGTGTCAGCTAAGGCCCTTTAATTTTGGTGCATCGCCGCTCCTCCTCCACTGTTGTACGATGTCAAAATATTTGATGGAGCAGCTGTTGTGCATGCATTACCAGTGTCATCTGAAAAGTGACAAAAGAATTGACTTCGTTTGGTATGAGTATCGTCTGTCAAGTCTGAAAGAGGCTGCTCGCGAGAAAAGGGGAAAAGGTGTTAGAAGAAAAGTTGTTGGCCACGTCAAATATCTCCAAACTGGCAAGCGTTTCACGGTGGGCACAAGTTGACACAAAATCGCTCGTGTTCGCCATTTAGTATGTACAGCGGTTTCTCGCGTGATTGCCACCAAATTTAAAAATGGCGGCTTACATGAGTGGTGCGGAAGCTCTAGAAAAAGTTTTTGAGGAAGAGGCTGATGATATTTATATGGAGACGGAGAGTGAAGAAATCGAGGAAGAAGAAAATGGAAGAAGCGTTTTGGAGGAAGCGCTGAAACACTGTCTCCGTAAGCTGGGAAGAAGCCACACACTGGAAAATCAAGAATTTTTTGTAAACGCCGGTGTGGACATGTTGCTTCCCCTGTACGACCTTAGTTGTAACCACTCCGTTCCAGGGTTATCGGAAGCCACGAAAATTTTAAATTCCTCTCCCGTATACGCCGGAACAATTTTTCGCTACGAGTCAAGGCTTTGGCTCGAAGCGATATATCGACGACTTGCGGGGAGGCGGCGTCTCCGAAACCCATTTTTTTGCCAAATTACCCGTGATATTCCCCATGGAATTTTCTCTGTTTTGATTAATTTAATCAGAAGTCTGGAAGGATTTTGTGAGCCATTCGTCAACTGTGGACAAAACAACAAAGCACATGTCGTCGCTTTTACGTCGCTAAGACCAGTCAAACAGCTCTTTGCCTTGCTTTCCGGTAAGAGCCAGGCAGAGGTTGTGACTTATTTCAAGAGAACCTTGACTGGGAAGAGGAATGGCAGCAAAGTGACCCTACTCGCAACCAAAGAGAAGGAACTGGCCTTTATGTACAAGATCTCCAAAGGCCAGTTGATTATATCCTACTACTTTGGGGAGTGGAACACCTATGGCTTTCCACAGCACAATTAAGGTAATCTTCCACATATGAAAAATTATTTTTGCCAACCCTGTTTTGAATGAATTTCACTTAACTTTGTCAGTGTTAATAAAATTAAAGTGGCATATATAGTTTGTTGTTGGTTCTCCCCTTGCTCCGTAAGGTTTTTCTCCGAATACTCCAGTTTTCCCCTCTTCTCAAAAACCAACATGAACAAATTCCAATTCGATCTGGAATCTGACCTCATGTTTGTCAGTCACAAGACTGTTAAGTGTCACCCTTGTTAAGCAAAGTCAATTTGCTATAGCAATGGTTGTTTATATTCATAATTTACATGCTAAATAGGAATCCACCATTGTCTTTAATGGTCAGATATTTTATTTGTGGAAGATCACCTTGGTTTTGTTTGTTTCTTGTTGTGGGTAGGCTCAGATGTTTCATAACTAGGTGGGGAAGGTTGACGCAAGCAAATAATGATAAGTCCTATAGTATCAATAACAACATTCGCAATTGCCATTAATTAGTTATCCACACACCTACTTGTTGCATAATTGGAGTGTGGTCACACGGGTGTCCAATCATTTATTACAGCTGTCTTTTTGTAATTGGACACCTGCACTGCATGCAAGCCAATGTAGTGTATTTAAATGGGTTCTTGTTGCTGATTCCTTTATTTCCAAAACAATATCCCTGGCTTTTTAAGGAAAAAAAGTCATCAGACTTTTTTAACTTGAATTTTGTTGTTGATAAGATTAATTGGACTTCCTGTCGTACAATTCAGGGGAAATCGTGAAACGCTCGTATAAAATTACTAAGCCTGCGTAGCAGTCATTTTGTTTTCCTTTCTGAGAGCAAGGGAGGAGAGGGCGCGCACACGAGGGAGGAGAGGAAAGGAAACGACTGCTACGCAGGCTAAATAATTACTTGCCAAATTACTCCCTGAATTGTACTCCACTCAGTCCAGTTACCATTACTTATCAGTGGTCAAAAGGTTGGTTTATTACTACTGCCCTCAAGGTGCCCCAGACAATTTTGTAAAATTTTCAGGGGGAGGATGGGGGAGAATTCCCCAGGACCATTTTCATTTGGATGATACAGGAGATAATGACTGTTACAAGTCCAGTTCTTGTGTATGGCTCTCAATGTTGATTGGATGTGCACAATTTTGATATTACATTTTGGGAATCAAAGCAGTCATATTTTGTCTCAGTGTGCTTCATTTGTTTGAGGCAGTTTTGTGCTAATCCCAGTAATTTGTAGCAGATTAAAGTAATAACTGGTTGTTTATCAATGTACATGTACCAGACAAAAAAAATACATTGTTTCAATGCAATTTATTGTTTTTCTTTGTAAAGACAATCCTACAGCAGCTCAAAAAGCATCAGTGCATAATTAAAGCTGTGGATGCACCCTATTTCATTCACTAGTAAATATGTGGATATGTACATATTTAATTATGATGTTTTTGATTGTTTTTATAGTAGAAGTAGTTTAATTATTATTGATTGTCATTTTTTAGCCCTTTAATTCAGTTAATTCTGCAATGTGGCAAATAAACGGTATATTATATTATTATTCCTGGTCTGATAACAAGGTTGTATTTGACCTATACCTGCTGTTGCCATCTTAAACAACAAACAAAATCAGGGCAGAGTACAAAACAGCTTAGGTGATCAGTGGGCAGTCAAGATTATGGGATGGGGGGGTTGGTGACATGTCTCCCAATCCTCTCCATTCTTGCCCTATCCCCAGACTTTTCTCATGGTGTTATTCAAATAAGAAGCCATAAAGGGAATTTTTGATGAACTTATAGGAACGTTTAGGCTGTAACTTCTAACACAAACATTAAATGATTATTACACAAGAATAACAAAAGAAAACAACATCATTGAAGAGTAATAGGGAATGTTACTCCATGAAACTGTTTTACAGTTAAAATAAAATGATTAATAGCATTGCTGTTAGTAAATGCCATGTAAAATGTTAGTTAAAATCACTGATCTTTATTCTGTACTGTACAAGGTATCATATTACAACTCAAAAAACTAAAAGTGCTGCTGTGCTAACAGCTGTTAAAATTGCTACAGTGTATGTACAATGTAAGTTAAAATATTTGTAAGGTATCAAGCTGTTAAAAAATACCATGAACAATCAATTGTACAACACCAAAACAGCTCAAAAACTGATAGTGATAATATTATGTACAATAAAGGTAAAATCACTGAACCTCAAAGGCTGTGCTCTTAAAAGAATCACAGGGTGTCCAGGCACTAAAGCTTTATGAAAAAAGTTAGCTTGTCTAGTCGCCTGAAGACAAAAGTTAGTGGCCTGAGGCACCCGGGTGCTGCTAGAGCACAGCCTTGATCCTTGTTCTTTGCAAGGTATCACATTACAACAACAGCTAAAAAACTGACAGCGAGGCTTTTAATAAATACTATGTACAATCTAAGTTAAAATCACTGATCCTTGGTCTTTACAACACCACAACAGCTCAAAAACTGATAGTGATAATATTATGTACAATGTAAGTAAAATTCACTGAACCTCGAAGGCTGTGCTCTTAGAATTATAGGGTGCCCAGACGCTCCCAACTATGAAATTGATAGGGGTGCCCGACACTTAAGCTATATACAAAAAGTAAGTTTTTCCAGTCACCCAAAGACAAATGTTAGTGGCCTGAGGCACCCAGGTGCAGCTAGAGCACAGCCCTGATCCTTGTTCTGTGCAAGATATTACACTACAACAGCTCAAAAAACTGGCAGCGAGGCTGTTAATAAATACTATGTTCAATCAAAGTTAACATCAGTGATCCTTGTTCTTTGCAAGGTATCACGCTACAACAGCTCAAAAACTGACAGTGAGGCTGTTAATAAATACTATTTACAATCCAAGTTAAAATCACTGACCTTTGTTCTATACAAGAAAATCACACTACAACAGCTCAAAAACTGACAGTGAGGCTGTTAATAAATACTATTTACAATCTAAGTTAAAATCACTGACCTTTGTTCTATACAAGAAAATCACACTACAACAGCTCAAAAACTGACAGTGAGGCTGCTTAATAAATACTATGTTCAATCAAAGTTATAATCACTGACCCTTGTTCTTTGCAAGGTATCGCATGACAACAGCTCAAAAACTGACAGTGAGGCTGTTAATAAATACTATGTACAATCTAAGTTAAAATCACTGACCTTTGTTCTATACAAAAAAATCACACTACAACAGCTCAAAAACTGACAGTGAGGCTGTTTAATAAATACTATGTACAATCTTAGTTAAAATCACTGACCCTTGTTCTTTGCAAGGTATCACACTAGGTAAAACAGCTCAAAAACTGATTGCCAGGCCGTTAATACTATGTACAAGTACAATAGGATGAGATGTTGCAAACGGTGCAGGTTTCCCCCATAAAGCATACATAAATATAAAGAAACCAGAGCCATTTATTATGCCACTCTCTGGTACAATTCCACTGAGTCACTCTTTAATATGGGCAACCTATTTCAGCTCTCTCAAAGTTATGTGCTGACAGCATGCAGTGAATTTGCTGCCTACAATTGGCAGGTTACTTCCTGCTTTAAACAACACATAATGTTCCCCATATAAGGAGACCTGGCTCTTGCTGCCTGGTATGTTACAATAATTAACAAAGTGCTGACTGGTATCTGTTCTAATGAAGTTTGACTGTATTTGAAACTTCATAAGAGACAAACCAAGTCTTGCCTAGCTGTCTCACCAGAGACACTTTTTTGTATTAGAGATGTTATGTGCTTTAATTATATAGTCAGAGAGAGTACATAACAAATGACTTGGCAGCTGCATTATTTTGTAACAAAAGGCTTTACAAATAAAGAAAAATACATTTTGGCTAATAAGCACCCTACAGTATATGACTCTTCACGTCAAAACATTTCTTTTTCCAAAGACTTGATTTTTTTTTTTCAAGATTGAATCTCTTTTAATTCTGCTAAGATTAACCAGTCATTATTTTAGCAATAGAATGCTAAAAAACACAATTTGCGAGTGAAATATTTCAAAATTCGATTTGATTTTCACCAAATCTAAGCAAAACAGAAAATGCAACATAGGTCGGTTATTCCCAGCCCTTCAATATCATTGTTACATGTAGCTGCTTTATGCTATGGTAATTACAAAGTGTCACCAATTAGAAAGAGTCACCAAAACACTAGAATGAATGACACTCAAATAAAGTTCACTTTTTTCCCTCACTACCTCATTAGGCCACCTAGGCATCCAAACAGGGTTGTCAAAAAAGTGTGGAGACATCTGGCTTTGAAAGTAAGTGAATATTTGTAAATGCCATCTCCACTAAAGAACTACTGTACCAACCAAAGTAGCTGATAAATATAACAAAGTACAGTAAGTGGTGATTTTTGCTGCAGCCAGCTACTGACACTGTACTTTGACAACCCTGTTTAACCCAACCTAACAGTGTGATTATGTTATTCAAAACTTTGTACCACAAGAAAGAAATCAGCTACTTGAAACAGTACTTACCCACACATGTAGATGCATTTGCATGACGATGATCTACATTGAAATTAGGTTCTTTCCCTTTTTAACACTTGCCTCAATTCTGGTTTGCAGACTGTTAGAACACAGTCTGCACAGTCTGCACAGCTCAAAAACGAACATTGTCATTGTTATTATAATCATAAGCCACACAATGACATGTAAACACTCCAGAAAAAGGCCATGGGCTACAGTTGGTCTCTGTTCGACAAAAGTCACAGAACACATGTACATTTCTTCATGTGGTTCATGTTTATATATATTATATCAATCCTTATTCTCTGTAAGGCACCACATTACAACAGCTCAAGCTGTATGTTTGTATAAGTTAATTATATATCTTATCTTTCATGCTTTAATACAGTTTAGTATGTTCACATCATCACGATCCTCCATCGTACTTCAAACGCGTAACCCTTTAAATAGCGGACTGGAGCGACTTGTGCCCGCTGTAGGCTACAGTTGGCCTCTGTTCGAGAAAAGTCACAGAATTATAGTGAAACTTAGGTAAATATACTCAGCGCGCACGATTCTTTTTAGAAAAACTAAAAACATACGATCAAAATTTGATCCACTGGGAAAGCTACAAAAGCGATATGAAGTGATTTAAATAATAACAGAAGAAAATGAATGAAGGCGAAAAAATCCACTTTTCAAATCGGAGGTATAGAGCGGAAAAACAGCTGAAGAAACAAAGCTATGATGTCTTAAAAAACAAAAATACCTACCCATGTTTGGTATCAAACTGAAGCTCTGGCACAGTTCTTCCAGGATGGCTTCTCCGATTTCAGCTCAAATCTACACAGGGCATTCTGGGAAGGTCTAAAAAACGTCATTGGCCGCTCTTCTAAGTTCGTACCCAGTCTACCAAAAATAAAGCCTCGTCCAATATGGCGACGGTCACGCGAATTACGAGCGATTTTGGGTCAACTTGTGCCCACCGTGTTTATGGAAGATTCTTATAACAAACAGGAGTTATTTAAATTTTTAACAACACAGGTGAAAGAGGCCTCCTTCCCAGATGACAAGATTTTTTGCAGCACTTTTTGTAATGGCCGCACACGTTTTCTCATTTCGTACTAAATGTGTCGTTATTTTAGGTGAAAATGTCATTTTAAGCCTTACCAGTCAACAGATGGGATGCAACCACGAAGAAGCAGACACACGGATTTTAGTCCATGTAAAAGACGCTGTGGAGAAAGGTGCGAGAAGTGTTTAGTTCGCACTATTGACACAGATGTTGTTGTCGTTGTCATTGCCGAGTTCCACGCGTTGTCTATAACACAGCCTGATCTGACAGTGTGGATCGCCTTTGGGATGGGAAAGCACTTCCAGTGCCTTTCAGTTAACATCATCTGTGATCGTCTGGGAGAACTAAAATCTCGCGCGCTTCCATTGTTCCATGCCGTTCACCTCAGTGGTTGCGATACAATGTCTGCATTCCAAGGAAAAGGAGAAGAATCGACTTGGAAAGCGTGGAATGCGCACCCTGCAGCCAAAGACGCTTTTCTACATGTCAAGGACGAGCCCTTTGTTCAACTAGAGTTAAGTTCCCCTCTCTTCAGAGTCCTACAACAATTTGTCGTGGTGCTTTACGACAAGACCAACCTTGCTGCTGATGTCAGTACTGCTCGACAAAAACTTTTCACAAAAAAGGGCACAGCATTGGAAAACATTCCCCCTCACAGAGGTGAATGGTGTTTAGATGTTTAGATAAACGTTAATCCAAAAAGCACTTTCTGGCTTAAATTCATTTACAATATTTAATTATTAAAACAGAAGTAGAATGTAATCTTTATAAGCTTTCACTTCAAATCACCTTTTCTCTAATTTGGCTTGGAACTATACGTCAGTTTAGTTAGTTTTTAAATAACGCGATATTACTGATTTTCGACAAGGCAACCAAATCATATTCTCAAGTAATGTGGCTATGGCTTGGTTAAAAGACTTATTAAACAATAATTTTGTTTTTGTTAGGATTCCCTACATAACCACTGCAACAGAGCCGTGTACCAGACAAGCGTCTGGACATCCCTTTAAGGATAACAAGTGCTCCCCTCCCAATCTGTTTTTGGTTGGGAAACGGGAAATGATCACTGGAAGCCCATTTGGACTACCCTTCCAGGAGTTTCGAAAGCTTGCAGCGAATTACTGAAGTGCGGGTGCAAGAAGGGATGTTGAAGTTTGCGTTGCAAATGTCTAAAAGCCAATCTTCTGCAATGAACTCTGCAACTGCACCGGAGGCTGTCAAATACGAATCATTAGTAAAATTTAAACCGTAAGGGTAGCAATATATTTTAAACCTGTGCGAAAACTGATGTATTCAACAAACAAACAACAACAAAGTGTGTTAGATTTATACCAAGAACATTGATCTCTAAAATTAATATGCCAAGTGATTATTCCAAAAACCTTTTTTCCTTAGAAAACACTTCAAACTGTGGAGGTAATTTGTTACAAACTTACTTTACCTTACATCTTGCCATATTTCATTTTAGTGTGATAAATTTCACAATTTATGACCATTTTATCATTTATCTATTGATTTTAATTAATTTGGACTCAATTTTGGCACTTTTCTGAGATGATAGAAATCCAAGATGGCGGATCCAAGAGGGCAGCCATTCGGAATCATGACGCAATTTCAACGTCATATGACGTCATAAGATCACGTTACCTACCTTTACTTAGAGATTGTTGGACGTTCTATAAACCCTCCGAGTTTTATTGTTATATCTTTAATATTCTTTAAGTTACAAAGGGGAGCGGAATCCTTCCACACCACACCCCCCCCCCCCCCCGACCCGACCCGACCCCTAAGCCAGGTTTTTATAAAGCACCTTAATGTCCTGGAAAAACACTTAACACTGTCTAACTTATCCTTGTTATGTACTCAATGGGATATTTTTAAACAATAAGTATGGAAAAGCAAGATTCAACATGTAGCCTCGATGTCATGCTGTGTTCAGGAGTTGGCAAATTGTATTGAATTCCCTGCCCCCCCCCCCCCCGGAATTTCGAATCACGTGGCACCCCTTCTAAAATTGTTCGACAAAGCAAAAGCAACATCTGTGCCAAATTTCGTGCTTTTACGCGTTTTGTCACGATTTTTTCCCTAAGCGACCGGACTATATGTGATTAGAATTTTATAGTATTTTGTATTATATTTTATCATTGTATTTTATCATTGTATTTCATCATTGTATTTTATCATTTTATCATTGCCTCTGAAAATCCCCTTTGGGGACGTGGTAATAAAGTATGTATGTATGTATGTATGTATGTACGTCAGTAACGTGACTGTCAAGTGGCTCCGACAGTTTTAATCGTAAAAACTTATTCATTTGATGGTTAAGTTCAATTTAACTGATTTAGTCCTTTACCTTTTTATTTCACTGAAGCCTAAACTGTCACTTAAAACGGTGATGGACTGTTTGAGAATTTAACCTAACTTTGGATTTATCATTATATATCACTGAACTAGAAAAATTATTGCGGAAGTACAAATTATACTTTAATTGAACTAACGTGGATGTAAACACTTCAATTGATGAGGAATGGCTGCATGAAAACATTGTGATATTTTCAATCGTGGAAAGACTATTGTGGATAGAATTCCCGGGTAGTCCAGCACTTGTCCAAACGATGTCTGTGATTCGCTAAGAAAACAATAGATTTGTCCCGCTGGGATAGGTATTAGGGATTAGGGATAGGGGCATTGTTCAAGTGATATATCAATTGTATCGTTCGCCAATCACAGACATCGTTTGGACAGCTACGGGGTCGCCCCTAGAATTCAAAGTTAGCAGGTGGCCCAAATACAAAACCATGTGTCATATTTATTTATATTCAGTGTACTTTGCGTGGTATAAGCCTTTTTTATTTCCTTTCAGGTAACCTATAGCAGTTTTTTTTTTTATGTTTTATTGTATTGTATTGCTTGTTTGTTGGTGTATGTTAAAGGGATAAAGTGACTAAAACTTCAGAGAAGGTCGTTTGTTTCATAAACAGCGACAGCAAAATTAAGGGCCGGGGTGTACGTTCACTTAAATAATAACACAGGTAGCCCAAGCTCAAGTGATGTTTACCGGTAACTGTTGCGTAATAGCGAATTTATAAGGATTTGTATGGGGAAAATTCACTTCGAATTTGAGCGTAAAATTAGGAAAGATATTTGAATAAAACTGGCTCACCTGAACTTATTTGTGTGTTTACTTGTGTCTTGAGTGGTTTTGGGGTCGATTCGAAGCGATTCCAGCGAGTTTTAGTTCAACTGTCTCTTTCTCCCTAAAAGAGAGACTCTCTTTTAGGGAGAAAGAGAAAGTTGAACTATAACTCGCTGGAATCGCTTCGAATCGACCCCAAAACCACTCAAGACACAAGTAAACACACAAATAAGTTCAGGTGAGCCAGTTTTATTCAAATATCTTTCCTAATTTTACGCTCAAATTCGAAGTGAATTTTCCCCATACAAATCCTTATAAATTCGCTATTACGCAACAGTTACCGGTAAACATCACTTGAGCTTGGGCTACCTGTGATAATAACTGAGATTTTCTAAATTTTATTTTTAATCTCAGATGATCAAACATTTACCTTTACCTTCCCAGTTTGTCACTTTCATTTGTTATAACCATTTAGCTCAAAAGTACTGTCACCCGCGTTTTTATATTCGCAAACCTCTAGAAGCGCACGTGCTACACTGTATGTACGCACTCTAACTGTAAAAATATATGTTTGATCCGTGAATCTTTATTCAAACAGACCGTCTTTGAAATAGAAAAACATAGTTAGTCTATTCAATTCAGCCGAAAAAAAAAATATATATATATTTTTTTTTTTTGGCTATCACTTGCCTCTTGAGATGTCGAGCTCAAAAGTAAGGCCCGTTCATAATATGATCACGTATTAAAAACAAGATTGAGTAAAATGAGGTGACAGGCACGTTTTTATCTTTTTAGTTCATTTACATATCATGTTATGAGATTAATCCCCGATCGAAAATTTTCCGTTTTCCTCAGTACCATATGCCTAAGCCACCTTTAAAAAACGTTATAACTTTCTCTTAACATTGCGTCCTAGCTGGACCTAGAACTTGTGAGTCGAGATACAAGAAAGTAAAAATCTGTGATTCTTAAAACACCCCTGAGGCATACCAACTCTATAATTAAACAAAAAAGTTGACTGTTCGACTGTTACGTCATTTTACCGTATATGTCACATTATTTGACCAGCTTTAAATACTCCTTGAAACTACCTTGTGCAAAAAAAGGAATTTTTCGTTGTTTTTTTTTTTTCGAACCGAGGAATAATACAAATCGACATATAAAAATCTATGCACATTTTCTGTTGACACCACAGGTAAACAACACCTACTTTATGAATCTGAAATTTGATCCAAAATAGTTTCTCCTTTTTATAATTAAACTTCGAAAATCTGAATAAAAAGTGTTAAAACCTCACCTATCGCCTTTTCCTTATTTTTTTGTCGTTTCTTAGAGGCTCCTGAAAGATGTTTCAGGCGAATTTCTTCTCAATAGTCGAACCCACCGATGTAGAGTACTAAGAAGGAGTAACTGAGGTTATAAAGGAATATTCAAATTTTGTCAACCGCTTTTCAAAGATCAGTTTGAAATGCTCGCTACAAATTGGTTTAATCCCGAGCCAGTGCTTCAAAACCTGATCATATTTCAAGAAGGAGAAATTTCGAACCTTTCTGTGCGATTCAATCATAAATAGGTTGATCCCTCCTTAGTACGCGAAAGCGTGGGTTCGTCCGCTGAGACGGCTCAGCTTTCTGGAGCCTCCCAAAAGCGATAAAATCACATGAATCTCAGGTTACAACAGACGAGGTTTAAACAATTTTATGGGAATTTTTACAGCGCACTTTTTGAATGTTAACGTACGTTTTGGTTTCCCATGTTAACGTCGAAGAAGGTCTTATCTTTTTTATTCAGCTTCATTTCTCTTTTTCATTTGGTTTCTTTTGTTTTTAGTTTGCAAACGACAACATTTGTGTGAATAATTTCAGAAAATAAGATTTAATAACCCCCATGCAACTTGCGAATTTTTCGCTGCATTGAACTTATTGCTCGAGGTGGCAATAAACTGAGAAGAAAAGCAGTATAACGAACTGACAGGAAACCAGAAATGTCGGGAAAAAAGCTATTTTCATAACGTTCGTGAATTTAATCAACCTTAGCAGGAGGCAATAAGTAAAAAAAAAAAATTAAAATCAGCCTTAATTAAAGTCTGTACAAATATTAAGCTTCCGCAAGAGCAAGAAAAAATATAGCATATAATGGATTCAGGCAATGTATTGGCTAAAACCACTTTACATGCAAGGACTTATCAAGCTAAAGTACAGCAGTTGTCAACAGCGATTACTATCAACGTTTTCTCTTTTATTTTACATTGCAACCGATAAGGATCTTTTTTTATGTTTTAAAATACTTATTCAGGCAAAAAAATGCAATTTAAATACCAAAGGAACTAAAGTTCATTAAAATGTATATACTCAAAGCAATGTTGGATTGTTGATTTGAGAAATCGCTATCATTAAAAAGATCTATGCTAGAGTAGATCAAATCTGAATTTTTATTTCTGATTTAGTTGTCATAGAACTAGTAAGAATTCCGTGCAGGAAACTGCGCTGCATGGCGTTTTGCCCCTGGCATACTGACGGTTAGTTAAAGTTAGAGCTACGAAACAATTTTTTTTCACTTAGGTTCCTTTCAATTCGAGATATATCATATATTTTTTTTTTTTACTTTTCCAAACATCCTTGATTAAAAATATTTTTAATTAAGCCATAAATATAGCATGGTGAACTGAGATATTGTCAGAAAACAAATTTACGTGTAGCTTACTGAAATATATAGATGTTCAGTTAATAAATAACATTTCTTGAAATCAAAAACCTGGCGACCAGAGTTTGAAGAATTTATGACACAAAATATAAAGCTGTATTACTTCGTATTACAGCAAATATACAGATTTACTGTCAAAGGGTATAATATAAAAGAAATGTGTTTCGCCCTTTCTCAAGGCTAATGTCACACGCTGGTAGTCCCTGTTCGTTGAAAATTGCGTGTTGGTTCTTTTAAAGCTTTTAAGCAGAAGATTTTATCGAATTCCTGTTTGATATCTCGCTTAAAAAGCGCGTAGGCAACTGGGTTAGCAGCCGAATTTATAATAACTAAAATCCTGACTGCGCTAGACAAGTTCGTACCTCCTGTACAAAACGCCGTGAAGTAGCATATTGAACTGTAAACTTCAACAGTCCAGCAGCTAAGAAAAATAACGACCACAGTTGCTATTACCTTGACTGAGGAGGCTGAATGCAGTGTGACTAATTTTACATTGGGTCGGTTGTAGCGTATTTGTGATGTAAGGTTTGCGTCATGAAGATTGTGTCTTCTCGAGGTAATCAAGACCTGTATTGTAACAACCAATAATACAATGCATGGGACAAACTCGAAGATGGTGGTCCAAACGATCACGCTGATCTTAAAGTTTATACGGAATAAATTCAAACTGACGCAAAGGGACGGAATGAAGTAAGCTGACAGTGGGAACAGCCACGCCACGGCTATCACCTTAGAAGCCCGGTGAGATGTCATTAGGGAGACATACTGAAGAGGTTTCACAATAGCGATGTATCGATCGAGAGTCATGGCACAAAGATTATACACGGAGAAGTAGATCGCAAGAACGGCTATGTCATCGCTCACGTTTGGGTACTTGCATGAAGCAGCCAAAAAGTGACAAATTGCTTGTCCTGGGTAGAAACATATGCCGACAAAGAAGTCCGCTATTGCAAGCGACAGAACGAATCGGTTGTTTGTGGTGTGAAGTTTTCGGCATGAGGCAATCAAATAAATAACCACCCCGTTTCCAGCGACTGTCAGTAGTGAGGGCAGCCACCCAGTGTACCAGTACCATTCGCTCATAATCTGGGAGTTACTTTTCAAGCCAAAGTATCATGAAGTGTCTTGACACGACTTCATCACGTTATGATTTTGTGTGTGTGTATGTGTGTGTGAATTTTAATTATACAACCATCTGCTTGTCAAAAGATCATGTAAGTGTCTGAATTGACAACTTAAATGCTACCGTCAATTCCAATTGCATAATGGGTATTTTATTTAAGGCCGGTGATGACATTAAAAAAAACGCCGCAAAATGGGAACGTGACATTGGACTTGACCTTGATAGATTAAAGAACAATTACTCAAAGATCTCGCTTAAAATCTAAGGGCTTGTTATTAAACGAAGTCTAACTTAGATCGTGGTTTAAGAGAATTAAAGGACCTACACGTCTGTTTATATGTGGGTCATTTTAAGTAAATAAATGTTTTTAAAGTCTGTGCAGCTACAGGCCTTCTTGACACTGTTTACAGTAACATACAGAACATACGTTTAAGTGCTAGGGTTGGCCATTTTAAAGTTGGTTTAGACCGCAGTTTCGTCAAAGTGACGTGTCACGCAAACCTGCAAACTTGTAAAACGTCGGGCCGCCGTTTTTCTAGTTTAATTTACGCCATCGCCGTGGAAATCAGGCACCATCCATTCAATCCTGGGGAGCTGAGTGCTAATAAATGTCTCAAATTGTTCACAAATAATCTATTTGTCTTGATTTAGTTTCGGATATTTTTCCGATTTTGGAATCGTACGGCTGAATATCTCAATGTCTAAACGTACACAGTGGAAATGGACGAAGGTTCTTCCCCGGACCAAGTCAGTTGTTGCGTCTCTTTGGAATCAAGCAGGGGCGTAGCCAGGGGCGGGTTCTAGAAGTTCCTGAACCCCCTTTTGGGTTCTGACCCATAGCATATGTTCAAGAGATAAACATGACTGGAACCCCCCTTTCCGCCGGATCAGATCATCGCTTCTTGAGAAAAGAAAAATAATGTAAAAAGGCATCACATGCCTTTGTCTAGTTTCTCGAGAGGGAAACCCTGTATAAGCTGCGTTGCAGTACAATCCAAATGACTTTTCATCAGTCCAGGCTGCTGATGTAGAAATGAAATCGTCCGTTGGCTGCGCAAATGGCTAAGTGCACCAGTTGATCAAGAACTTCCCAGCAGCGCAGTTCAGGCCTTGGCAGAATGTGACCGTGATTTCTATCCATAATGTACACAGGTTGCTGCAAATGTTGTGCACGTTGCCAATTACATCAGCGAAATGAGAGCGATCTTTCAGCACATTGCGCCGGTTAAAGACATCCCGCTTGAGGGCGACCATGACCAGCGAGCGAGAGTCTGGACTTGCTCTAAAGCTGCTGTTACACGTAACAATTTTTGTGCAACTTGTCTCGCAAAAAACGTTGTTGCAAGTTGCATGCACGCTTTTCACGTGCAACACCCCTTCATGCAACCGAATTTTTTTTTTCAGTTACGTGAAGAGTTGAATCATTTTTATCTCGTTAATGCGCATGCGCATTAAGCGAGATTTCGGAATTGAGTACGAAAAAGGGACAAAAGTTGTTAACAAAATTTTGTGGACTTTTGTCCGGGGGGGGGGTTTCTTCTTCCTTCTTTATAGAAGCTATATTAGGGCATTGAGGATATGGTTGGTTAAACCGGTTAGGATTTCAAGAAGGGCGTCACATACTGCCACTAAAATTTTTGGGGAGCACCCCCGGACCTATTGTTAATTTCCCAAGGGTATTGGGATGTCAGAACTTGTCATGAACTTGTCATATCTCACATTACGTTACCGCAAAGGTATTAAGTCCTTCTTTAAGTTTCGATATTTCACGTTACCTATCAGTTTCAATCATTTGTCGTAAAGCCATTGAAGCTGCTTTAGAAGGGATGCGTTTTCTTGGGAAACGCAGTTTGAGAATTTCACGGTGTATTTTTACGAATGGAGACGTTTTAAGAAAGTTAAATGGGACAGGAAAGTTTGTGTTTTAATATGAGCGATATGGCAGAGCAAAATAGCATGAACTTTGCGTTTTTTGAGGAGCACCCCCGGACCTATTGTTAATTTCCCTAGGGTATTGGGATGTCATGAACTTGTCATAATTATCTCACGCTACGTCAGCACAAAGGTATTACAGTTCTTATTTAGTTTCGAAATCTCACGTTACCTACGTTATCAATAATCTTTCAAATTTCAAATCATTGCCATTAATAGATTTAGGTACATGGTAGAATGTATTGACGGTGATAAAAATTGCGCTTTGATTATGCAATAATATGCAAGGGACCTCGTGATTTTGCAGACTTAGTCAAACTATTTCTTGTTTGCTGCAATTCTCTCTACAGTTCTATTCGTATACAAGTAAATTTTTGTTGTTGACAAAGCAAGCATTTTAACAACCATTTTATAAGCGATCTGAGCGTTTTAATTCAAGACAGACATTGGAACTTATTATTACGGACTTAATTGAGAAGATATTATTTGAGTGCCAATACGAAGAAAATATCAAGAAGTGGTTAGGATTTTATCGCATACCGCCACTAAAATTTTTGGGGAGTACTCCCGGACCTATGTTAATTTCCCTAGGGAATTGGCATGTCATAATTTTTTTTTAAGTTTTGGTATATAGCGTTACATATCAATCTTTCAAATTTGTTTTTACGTGGATGTGTCCGAGACGGCATTGATCTTCAAATGTTCAAGAAATTTGTGTTTTTCTTGTCAATCATATGTCCTAAAGCCATTAGTGCTCATTTAGAAGGGTAAAAAAGGTCAAATGTTCTTGGGAAACGCAGTTTGACTGAAAATTTCACGGTGTATTTTTAAAATGAATGGAGACGTTCTGAGGAAGTTAAATGGCAAGGGAAAGTTTGTGTTTTCATATGAGCGATAATATAATAAATTGAGCTAAAATCAATTCAGTGAAATAACGAAATTTTTTAATCTTTTGTTGAAGTGTTGACTGTCTAAAGTATTCGGGAGTAACATTGTAAAGAAAAACAGTGTAAACATAGCCGATCTGCAGAAACAGATTTCAAACTTTAAGGAAATCGTATGTACACATATAGGTATGTAGTTTATGTAAAGTTTGTTTGTCTTTGTTGACAGTTTTCTCGCGGTTTAGTTTTAGTTGAATTTATTAATGAATGGCTTTGAACTGTCATGTCATGTTATCATTTGACGATTGTTTTATTTTCTCTTAGCGATCACGCGAACGTCTAAGTTATCTATTTCGTTGTTGTTGATAGTTTCGTCGCGATTCTTTAGGGAAGCAGCAATTAATAAGAGAGATAATAAGTTCAATTTATGAAATGAATGGCTTTGAGTTCTCGTGGCATGTTATGGCAAAAACAATAATTACTAAGTTCAATTTATGAAATGAATGGCTTTGATTTCTCATAGTATGTTATCATTTGATGAACTTTTGATATTAAATTACCGATCACGCGAACGAAATCATTGCCATTATTAGTTGATTATGCAATAGTATGCAAGGGATCTCGTGATTTTGCTGAACAAACTAATTGTGCAAATGTAGAAGTTATTGTTTGCTGCAATTCTTTCTACAGTTCTATTCGTGTACAAGTAAAAGTTTGTTGTTCTGAATTGAATGACAAAGCAAGCATTTTAACAACCATTTTATAAGCGATTTCAGCGTTTCGATTCAAGACATACATTGGCATTATTACGGACTTAATTGAGAAGATATTAGGGCCATTTATACGGGAGAAAATTAGACGCGTCTTATCTAAGACGCGACTTAAATAAGATGCGAAGTGTACCATTTATACGTTTGCGTCCAACATAAGACGCGAAGATCACGTATAAATGGTTCGCGTCTTATTTTTTATACGGCGCACTTGTTGTTCACGTCTTATTTAGGACGCGAAAGCATTTATACGAGGAAGTTCACGTCTTATTTAAGACGCAGACAAAATAAGAACAGCTGAAAACCCTGTTCTAAGATAAGACGCGTCTTATTTAAGTCGCGTCTAAAATAAGACACGAATGCTTATTTTGTACTGTTTATACGATCGGTTCGCGTCTTATTTAAGTCGCGTCTTAGATAAGACGCGTCTTATTTTCTGTCGTATAAATGGCCCTATTATTTGAGTGCCAATACTACTCAAGTAAAAACCATTTGATTAACGTTTTTCACCTTTTTTCCGGATCCACGGTTGTGGCGTGCAGGAAAGACAGAAACATTTCCGGTGAAGATCACAAGAAAAGACAGAAAAGTCAGAAAAATATAGCACTGCGACAGCTTGAGACTCGAAGTAAAAAGTAGTGAAAATTGCTTTTCAGTGTTTGCCTGGCTTTGACAGCTTTCGTAATAAAATTTCCTTTTTATCATTGTGGAATGTCCGGTTTCCGGAAGATTAGAAAGAACGGGAGAGAGCGAATCTTAAAAATGAAATTAAAGTTGGAAAAATAAATATTTGCTCAATTCTTTCTTCGAGGAATAGAGGAATTCTAAGGATATTCACTTTTTGTCCTGACTTCCTGACTGAATTTAAGTCTCAAAATAGCAATGAACAATGCGCTATATATGATAAACGATTATACGTGAATGGACTCTGACCGATCAATGACAGACATAATAGCGACGACGAGTAGCACGCAACATTTTTGAATCACCATAGGTGTCATAGGTCATGATCAGTAATCAGTTCTTTTCTTCTTCAAAATCTCCGTAAAATTCTAAGATGTATATGTCTTATATATAAAGATCTACAAACGCGGATAAACGTAAACAGTTTTCCGATGCGTTGTGGCACACATCAAAGATTAAGATAGGATGATCCTAGCTTGTTTTTGAACCGGTTCTGCTTGACATTTCTGACAGTCCTCAGAGAATTAATTATGTATGGCGATGATCCGCAATTTGCACCTACAGTTTCATAGTTGAGACAAGTTGAACCTCTCAAACTCCCCGCAATCTCGAACTCAAATCCATTTCCTTTCGGTGAACTTCGATTTTCTTTTATGTCATATACTATACGAGTCTAATGAGAGTGCGAGATGTTGTCAATAAAGGAGTTCAACTGTATTTTCGAAGTCTTCAGTGCATGTGATTTCAGAGTAATTTTCTGAACTTACAATCATGGGTGGCCAACGACCACTGATGTATAAATTTTCAAGGTTACCTTCATCATATTCCTTCCCAAAAAGTCATAAAATACCATAAAAAGAATTCACTTACCTTTTGCATCCTTCCGAGGCTTTTGAGTCTTATGAGCCTTGTGTGATTTGTGTCGACTTCTGCTTTTTTTTTTTTTACTTTTTTCGTTTCCTGGTTTCCTCCTTCTGTTTCACCATGCGGCAAGAGTTACTTATTGACTGTTATTTGACGATGTAAGATCACCGGAGATCTGTACAACTCTGCAATTGATCCAGGCACCGCAAATGATCCCAGACCGCAAATGATCCCCAAATTGGACCGCAAATGATCCCGGACCGCAAATGATCCCCAAATTGGACCGCAAATGATCCCGGACCGCAAATGATCCCCGAATTGGACCGAAAATGATCCCGGACCACAAATGATCCCGGACCGCAAATAATCCCCATGGAGGACCGCGAATGATCCCGCTCATAAATAATAATGGATGGTGTGGATTTTTTTACTAGAGCTGTGCATATACATCTAGTTTATGCCTAAGCCTGGATTTCTACTGTCGCGTATTTTTTACGTGCGTAAATATAATAAGAAATGATGTATGAACAGCTTGTGCAAAAGTTTACGCGAGTTGTTCATACATCATCTCTTATTTTTATTTACGCTCGTAAAAATTACGCGACATTGGAAATGTACCTTAAAATTAAAAAAAATAAAATTATAATATCATATGTATACAGACTTATACATATTTTTAAAAAGAGTAACTATTTAATCTAAGAATATGAATTAATAAAACACGCGTTAGGTCGTCTAAAAAGTTAAAGAGCCCAGTGTCTGTTATAAAGAAGTCAGTAACGCGGGACTTACTTATCACCAGCCCTCCAACGCCAAAAGATGGCAATTGTTTATTCCATGCGATGAATGACCAAATAATTTGCCTGGGGATGGTATCCCAGAGCGTCTCAGAATTACGCTCTAGTCTGGTTAATTATCTCAGACTAAACCCAACCACACCAGACAGAGCTCATTTCAGAGATTTTGTCAATCATGGCGCATGGAAGACCTATCTACGAAGAATGGCAAAGGATGGATAGTGGGGGACTGGATTGCATTGTTGGGACTGATCAACATGTTAAATATCCCGGTGGCGATAGTCTCAAGTTTAGGAGAGGCAGGATTAAAAGTCATTTATTCAGCTGGGTATGAAGATGACGACAACGATAAAAGCAATAGAGGTATGGCGTTACTTAGCCATGAAGCTGAGCTACATTATCACAGTCTGGAACCAATAGACCTTTCCGCTTCTAAGAGTCTGCGACCTTCCAGTGTGCGACCGAACAGTTAAAAAACAAGTACGGCGAGGGAAAAGTTTATACGGAGGAGATTTGTCCAGTAACTGTGGAAAAAAGTTTCAATGTTACACCGAAGGCGTCTTTGACAGTGGTGGAGCATTGCAGGTCTATTCCAATGACTGTTTTTTTGTGATGTTTGTTTAATGCATGAACTTTTTTGAGCCTAGTAGGTGAACATAAAGGGGACGAGCAGACCTGGAAGAAAACTAATTAGCCTGTAACATTGCGTTATGTTCCTGGTAATGTTTTTTCCTTTGAAATACCAAATGTATGGTTTGGCTAAATGAATGTCCAGTTTATAAGTAAGGATATGCGACGTATGTTGCGTGGGCATCAATAGAATCTGCCCACAATTTTATGATTTCAAATAAAACAAATTACGTTTTTGTTGATTGAGAGTGAATCCAATAGTGTTGTAACGAAATTCTTTAGCCTCGATAAAAACATGTAAACCCTGATTTGTGAGGTCAAAATATGGCTTTAGAAATACTTGTGACAACTACCACGTCATTCCCCTATCAACTCCATTCCATTATCCACACCATTCCTCTATTTATTAAATCCAGGCTTAGGCATAAACTAGATGTATATGCACAGCACTAGTAAAAAAAATCCACACCATTCCATTATTATTTATGAGCGGGATCATTTGCGGTCCTCTATGGGGATCATTTGCGATCCGGGATCATTTGCGGTCCAATTTGGGGATCATTTGCGGTCCGGGATCATTTGCGGAGCTGTACAGATCACCAGAATTCAGAACACAAAGAATGACTTTGAAATAAATGAGTGCCAAAAATCAAAGGTCACCGAGTATGTATACCAGGAGTCTAGGGTCTACTCTAACTGCAGAGAGGAAGAGAATAGCCTGTAGGGGCGCTATTTTCCGGCGCTATTTTACTGGAAGCCTGTCCGCAGGCTAGGAAGAGATGGGCCTTGGGAACGAGGTTGGTGGAAGTTTCAATAAGAAATAGATCATTAAAACAGACCGTCCTGTGTTGATATGGACGATATGGTCAATAATGTTTAACCTTTATTGGTAAATTGCACAACTTTCTGAAGTTGCTGTCTATTTTCAGTGTTTATTGTGTCGCTGTCGTAATTAGTCGTATTTTTGAAGCGGAATCGAGTCGCTTGTCGCTGCTCTGTTCAGAACGTCAGTGGAACGTCTCGTGTCGGCAGTTTTCGGGGCCATGTCGCTTGTCGCTTTTACCCCTTGGAAGGCTTCTTTGAGCCGAGATGTTTTGAAAACAGCTTCGCATTTCAATTGGCTATAAAAGGAAACGAAACCTAATCACCAGCTCTATTCCTACAAGAGACACCATTCTGCCTGAAGGTACACATTTGTTGAGTCAACGGAAAAAGCGACAAGTAAAAGATTTTCATTTGCCTTTTTTACAATAGTCTACCTTAAAAATATAATGAAGTCTTTAGAGAAAACATTCCTCTTTTTAGAGATTACAATGGGAGGGGGGTCACGATCCCGTTTCACGCACTTTTTTTTTATGAATTTCACGCATCACATATTCGTTAAATTCCTTAGTCTGGTTCCTTACAAGGATATTAGTTACTAAATTTACGAATCACGTTTCCATTTTACTAACTTTCACGTTTCACGCACTGATTTTTTCCCTGATCACGCGTCATGCATAGACCCTTCGCCACCCTCTTTTTAGTGAACTTATTCACATGCACAAAGTTCTTGTTTTGTCTCATACATATACAATGCATATATGAATTGGCTGTTTAAAAACATTGCCAGTAAATCAATTTTAATCCTAAATGAAAATCGTTGCAATATGTTTTAGTTCTGTTTAAATATCAATAAATAAAGATAGTAAATTTTTTTAACCTTCGTTCATCTTTCCCAAATTTCGATTGATAAGAAAATTGCCATTGTAATGCCATACAAGTCATTGCTCATGACTTTTATTGATTTGGTGGCTTCTAAAAGAGCCCTTAAGTCCTCTATGACTGCAATGTCTAACTCCATGATTAGACCTACAGGTATTTTCAATCTTTTTCTCAATGTTCTCTATCCTGCCAATACCCATATCCAGTTGACTGGTGCGACTCGCATTTTGTCCTTCTGCTATACTGAATAAATACAGGCAGCAAGTCGCCTCGTCTTACCCCACCCGATGTAGCCACAAAGCCATTGTATACTACATCTGTATGCTATACCTCATATAAAAACGAGACAGATAATTCGTAAACAAGTTATATTATATATATGATGCAACTGTCAGAAACAAAACACGCGCGAAGACATACAGGTCAAACCCATTCGTGTCCATTCAGAAGTGTTGCTACTTTACCCGCTAAAAATTAACATCAACTTCAATAGACCATTTACCAACTTTAAACATATTACCTATCACATCTTGACTATATTTACCTATCAAAGGCACCCAACTTTTCCAATTCTTCTTGTTGTTTTTTTTTTATTACGTTACGTTCTCTCGCATTAACGAGATGGCTTTAAGAGCCCTTTGATCTACTTTCTGCAACAAATTTCTTCCGGTTACACAACAAAAATCATGTAACACGGCTCTTGCATCTTGTTTTGCCACACTCTCTCAGTCAATAGATGCGTCATCTTTAAACTTACGCAATGTTTTTCGTGAGACAAGTTGCATGACAATTGTAACGTGTAATTGTAATTGTACGTGCAACATGCAACATTTTTTTTTTTTTGCGAGACAAGTTGCAGGGAAAATTGTTAAGTGTAACACATTACAGTGAGCAATTGACATTAGTGCAACAATCGACATATTTGCACGGAAGCATCCGCGGCGCCTTTTTCTTTCTTATATCTTAGCTGAGTGAACTGCAAATCTGTCAGAAAGTCGCATTAATTCATGTCATGCACGAGATGCAGTCTCAGGCAATCTATCTATCTATATATATATATATATATATATATATATATATATATATATATATATATATATATATATATATATATATATATATATAACCGTAGAACTTGTGAGGGGTCTCGCAAACAATGCAAATCCATGATATTTCACAAATTAGCTTTATTCTTATCGAACAAATTAGATCATTTCAAAATACATTTCACCTTGACCAATTGTTGCTCACTAGGGAGGCTTATTGGACAACCCAATTGTTTACGCTCAATCCGCATGGCCTTAACAAGAGACGTGAATTTAGATCAAAAAACCGCATTAACTACAATAATTAACGCACGTATCTTGCAATAACAGGATTGTCTTTTTCTGTTTCCTTGTTTTATTCTTTGTATTGTTTGTAGTTGTTTTGTGTTTGAACGTTCTGTCGGGGGCACTTGGTAAGACGTGCTGGTCCTGTCATTCCGACAGTGACCTATATGATTATTCGGGGGCCTTCGATAGGGAGTTTTCTTTGTTTCAATCATTAATTAAGCTTTTTATCACATCATGTATGTTATTTTTAGCGTTAAATTTTTCCTTGTTATTTAGTTCTTTTGTTATGCTACGTAACTCGTTTTCCTTTGTTTTTGTAGCTTAACGTATCAGTAAGTCACAACTTGTATAACTGAATCATTGTACATAGTTTTTAGTTTTTAGTTTTTAATTCTTAGTTATTTCTGAAGAAGGCCGAAGGCCGAAGCGTAAAAACCAGTCAGGACCAGTAAGAAGTTCGCCCCATCGTTTTTATTAAACTTATCTACAAATTCACGTGGTGGCGTCGTATCCTTGGATCCTTCTGCTGAAGAGTTTCACCGTTTGTGTAAACCTTTTTATTCAGCCTCAGCCTATATATATATATATATATATATATATATATATATATATATATATATATATATATATATATATATTTAATGCTTCAAAAACATCCTTTGTCTGGATCTTAAATTGTTAATTAATATTCTTCAAAATATGGAAATAAAGACAATAAATTTATTGCAAGGAATTTATTGTCTTTATTTCCATATTTTGAAGAATATATATATATATATATATATACACCTAATTCAATAAAGGTTGCTTTGGTCATTGGTAATTGGGCATTGGGAAGCTATTGTTTGGCGGTCACTCAAGCAAAGCGCATTGCATTGTGTTCCGTATGCCAAATGCCAATTCCCAATTACCAATGACCAACTGCCAAAGCAACCTTTATTGAATTAGGTGTATACATGACATTTTTGGGGTTGATTCCACGGTAATCAGAACCTTAGTTGCATCTTAGTTGTACCATGCTCAACTGATTAACATATGCTGAATCTAGACATTGAGATACTGACATGTACTGAGGCGTATGATTTTAGAATCGGTAAAATAGCCGAAACGAAATAATATTTATATGTGGGAAAAATATGAGACCTTTCGGAGTACCCAGTACGGCAGAATTGAAGGAATTTGCCCGATTTCACGGCGATAGCGCGAATTAATTTGTTCAATGTCGGCCCGACGTTTTTGCCTGCGTGACATATCTCGCTACATGGCCCCTGCCGTCTAAACACCGTTTACGTAATCGGCTCTAAATGATACTTACTTTTCATTTGCACAAGCAGAAACGCAACTAACACGTTCTAAAACCTTCGGGGATATTCTAAATTTGTTTTTTAATTTTCTGGAACAAATACCGTAGGGCAATTTGGCATCTATATGTTTTCACCATATTTATATACATTTTTATTTTTATATTTTCACCCATTTTTATATTTTAACATTCTTAATATATTTCATTCTTAATTAATGTTTACCTAAATAAGTTCCTTGATTGTTTTTGTAAGTTACACATGAGCCTCTGGCTCGGATATGGAGGGCAACCTCATCCCACGCTTTGGCATTAATAATTTGATTGATTGATTGATTGGTTGATTGATTTGACTTTATTTGTTCCATAAAAATACCGATTTTTGGCAATAAATATGTTCTTATACTATCTTTGTGACATGCTGTTGAAATCTATGGCACAAAAGCACGTTTTTTGACGAATTATTGACAACTTGAGTCCAAAAAAAATGCTTTTTTAACTATTCATACCAGAAATTGATCAGTGGCATCATCTTTGTAAAATTAACAACTAAAAAACATTATTAAAAGAACCTTATGGAAATCAGGTCTTTAAAAGTCGCCTACATAACCTACAGGCCATAATTAAATATAGTTTTTATTAAATGGCCACTGTAAGATATATTTAAGTGGCCACTGTAAGATTTATTGAAGTGGCCACTTAAGCTTTCAGACTGTTTAAGCTGTCGCCGTTTATATAAAACTATGCCCCTTATCCAATGGGTTGGAATAGAGGGGGCCTGTTTCATTTAATAATATATATAGATAGCCCAAGCCTAACAGCGTCGCACTTTGAACAAGCTTAATTAAGGTGAAAGGTTGGAAGCACAAGAATTAAGATTGACGAACGGGCTATTTTCAATTTTAGCAATTCTCAAAAACAGTATTACGCGACCGTCTGCACAGTACATTTTTATAGACCGTACAAAAGTTCACAAAAACAACTTTTCTCTGTCTAGAATAACTAGTACCACTACTTTCCGAATAAAATACAGTTTTTGTTTGTCAAAAATTGCTCGAGAAACTGATTTGAAAATCAAAAATTTCAAAAATACACAAACATATTTGCATAAGGCGATGCGAGTGAAGATAGAACTGTTCTATAAAATCAGTCTTGTTTTGTTTATATAAAATCGCTTTTAAATCTATCTAATGAATGAACAAACACATAAAAATGGACAACACAATCTTCTTTCGAAAAAATTTATTGAAATCTCCATTAGTTTACGTTTAAAAGCAAAACGCGTACCATTTAATAATAGCTCATCGAGTTCAAGCTTTCTTCGATGAAATTCAAGAGATCGATACAACTGAATTCAAGCACGTTTTAAAATCCTCGAAACAAGATTTTATCCCTGAAAGCTCGTCTTTTTCCACTAAAGCGGCTTCTGAGTATCCCTTAATTAGTATCCTTGTCTTGAGTAGCAAACCGCGAAATATTCAGGGAAATAACGCCTTTAATTTAAACGGTTTTCTCCGCTTAGTAAATTCACAGTAAAACATCAAAGTGTTTTTCTAGCTGACGTGACATTCGGCCGTGTAACCGCGCGAAAAACAAAGCCTCGCTTTGGTTTCAACATGACGTCGTACGCGCATGTTTTGCGACGTCATACGCGCCCGCGAGCTAGTCCTGCCGAAGGCGAGCTAGTTCTGCGCGACGGCGGAGGGTGGAGGACGGCGGGCACACGCGCGCCCGCGAAACATTCCGCTAGCCATGACCATGAAAAATGAAGGGCATTGCGTGATTTCATGCTGCGTGGGGACCTGGCACTACCGGATTTTTGCGGACTTATTTATCAACTCAAATTTCAAGATGGCGGCGAATGCTGCACCTCGTACAGGTTGGCACTGGTCTTGTGCTAGTAAATACTGCAAAAACTCATGGAAAACTCCAAATTTAGAGTACTACACTTTAACCAAAGTTAGTTCTGCGCCAAAGAGAGTACAGGACACTTATTTAGAAGTGCTAGGAACGCGAAAAGAGGATGTAAATTTCAAGAAGCAAGTCATCTGCTCAAAGCACTGGTCGTGTGGCAAAAGACTAGATTTAGAGGACTTGCCAAGCATCAAGTTTACTGAGTTAGGGAACCAAAAGTCCCCAAACGTCAAGCAAGAACACTGGAATTGTGCTGCTACGCTCTGCACTAATTCCTGGCGCACCAAAAACAAACGCTTGAAGTATTACAGATTGAAAGATATCGCAAGGTGCCCCGAGAAACGGCGTGAGTATAGTAAAATTCTGAAAAACAAAGGAACTGATTTCGATCGGGATTTCATTTGCTCTGCTCATTGGAGTAAAGGGGAACGTGAGAATATTAATGATCTTCCAGATTTGCCCTGTGCACCTGAATTTGCTGAGAGAAAAGTAACTAAAAAGACAACCCCATTCAAGAAAATAGAGTCTGCCAAGCGGTGTTTACAACAACAGTCAGAAGGCAGCAAGGCGAAGAAAAGGAGAGTTCTGACATATAGCATCCGTAATGAGCCTTCCAAAATTGACATTTTGCAAAAGGAAATAGATGCTCTTAAAGAAAAGCTTAGAACAAAAACAAATGAAGTAAATCAATTAAGTGATCTGGTCAAAAACTTGGAAATAGAAAATGAAACATGTCAGTATCAGCTGAAACAGTTTGCTCACACGACTGAAAAAACAACTTTTTCCTACAAATGTTTGAAAAAAAATCCCAAGCAGTTTTTCTACATGACCGGACTATCTGTTGAAGACTTTGATTGCCTGTTTGCTTGTGTTGAGCCCTACATACCTGCCATAATATACCTGATTGTAAAACTCACCAACAGAGAAAATTGACAAAAAGAACTGAGTTGATGTGCTTTATGACAGTATGTAGACATGCACTTCACCTTGGTATTATCGGATACATGACAGGCACCAGTATTTCAACTCAATCCAGAATTTTTACAGCATGGGCTGTTTTTCTATCAACTCTGTTTGATCAGTTAGACCTGATTCCCTGTCCTGGAGAGGTGCTTTCTCTTTTACCTCTGGAATTTTATGCATCTGGTTTCCAGGACACAGTGTTGCTGGGAGACTGCACGAGAACTGGATTGCTTCACCGGAAAACTTTAACATCAGCAGTGCAACATTTAGTGCATACAAAAACCATGACACTGGCAAAACAGGAATTTGGATAACACCTTTTGGCAGTCTTGTTATGTGCAGCGATACGTATGCAGGGGCAATCACCGATAATGACTTAACTGCAGACTGTGGGGTGTTGGATATGATACAAGACAAAGGTGCTACAGTGCTTACAGATAAAGGGTTTGGTATCGAAGACTTATGTCATGCCAAAGGCTTGTCCCACAATCGCCCTCCAATGAAATTTGATGCACAGTATGAGGAGACTGATATAGCAAAGAACTTTGATGTGGCCACCCTACAGATATACAATGAAAATTACATTGGACGCATGCGGGATTGGTCGATTTTGAATGCTTGCTGGCCCAAAAAACAGGGTCGACATTCTAGGATGTGTATACAAAGTGGTGGCTAATATTGTAAATATGTTGTTCCACCCCATCTGTGCAAAAGAGGCAACTAAATCAAAGTCAAGCAAACTGTCTCATGATGCAACAGTACCACTTTCATTTTTCATATAATAGGCGGTCCATATGTCATTGACAGTGAACTTAATACAAATGGTTATAACCTTTGACAAACCTGTCCAGTTTGTTATATTTATTATAGAGAGCTAAAAGGTACAGTACATGTGTTATATTATTTTTATTGGACAATTCCGGAAAATACTTTACCCTTCACGTAGAAAACATTTTTTTATTTAACCTCCCCCAAAGTTAGAAAACCAGCCTTGTATTCGGAAAAAAAAAAAACTACACTTCAGCGTTTTAGAATGCCAACCATGCAGGGGATCCAGATATTTCTACAATTGCTGATTACTACTGTAAACATTTTATCTGCACAGATATTATCATTGTAACAATGTGTACAGCTACCATAGATCTGAAATTTAGACTTTTCCTGGCCAAGGTCTGGTAGAGGTTAGTCATCATAGGAGAATCACACTAGTTGTCTTTTTGAAAACTTACAAACCTAATTAACTTTGCTTGAGAGTTAACCCAGGATCTGAAATGTCGCGTATTTTCAAAATTAGGCACTGAGCCTTCGAGCTTCTTTCCCAGTTGCACAAGGCTTGGATGTTCAAAATATGCCCAGGGGTCTGACAAGGGCTTCTTTTCATACATGTGTACTAACAACTCAAGCATAATTTCACTCAAAACGTGATTTTTAGAAACAGGAAAATAAGCTGCGACTTTGTTTTCTGGGACATAGGACATCAAGTAAACTAATGATGTTTCCGTGCATTCCATCTGCAAGTGGCACTGGACTAGGTGACTCCCTGTAATCTGAAATAAAGAGAAAATGCATATTAACATGTTAACATTATTGTAGAATGGAAATAGATAAAGCAATGGGATCGAGATCATAGAATTACCTAGAATAAATAGAAAATCCGAATGAGTAGTTTTTTAGTAAAATATTTTGCTATAAAAATTAGCGATAAAAACTCATGACGTTTCGACCTCTCCGAGGTCATTTTCAAGTGGTTGTAAAAATACTCTTGTTTTATTTAATTAGTTTATTTTTTTATCACCCATATTTGCATATTTTACCACATTTTAACATTCTCTACATTCTTATGTTTTTTATACTGTAATATATTTATGCTAATTCTGTAAATAGAATATCAAAATTCTAATTTTATGTGGTAATAATTTCCAAGGGCAACCACTTGCTTGTTAATTTTTTGGACCTTAGGTTTGCACTTGACAAGATGGGCGTTCATAGAAATAAACACAGTAAATTATTGTTTTTTACTTTACTAACTTGGGTTAATGGAGTTTGAGTAGCTTTTAGTTTTGCTTCAGTCTCTTCTTGCTTTAACTTTGCCAGCTGACTTTTATTTGGCAGGGATCGAGTCTTAATTTCAACTAAAAATTCATGTTCTCCAGTGCTTACTCCATCTGGGCTGGCACCAAACCTCTTATCCCTGGGGTGTTTGAAGTATCCACACTCACTGATGTTGAAGCCAGAGTCTTCACAAAACTTGGCAAGAGCATTGCTTTCTTCTTGCTTGCCTCTGATAAAGTTTGGGGTTCAATATGCTTTCATCTATATTATTCCTTATGGCAAACCATGCACTGTCAAATTCTTTTATCCCACAGAACCCAAGTAATGCTGGAACTTTGCTCGCAGTGATTATGCCAACTCTTAGAGCCCTCCAGTCATTAGTGCACTGATTAACAGGGACATAATTAATTCTTTTCAAGGGCTAGGTTGCTGTTTGGTTACACTTTGATCAACCTCTGGCGAGATGGTGTTTGATTCAGGCTCACCGCGTTCTGGTCTCCAAACAGCCTCTGTACTTTCTCCGAACCTTGGTTTTAATACATCTTCATTATATTTTTTGCCAGTTTGTTGTTTTGTAAGTTCAGCATTGTATCTTAGATGTAGAAATAAGCCTGACCTTTTTTTGTGCTGAGACAAGACTGAGAAAAAATGTCTTTCAACAGTAGGGTTCATGGCGTTAAGTTTGGCCTTTACCTTCTCTTCCATTTCCAAAACGTCTCTCTCATACCAGTCACTGTAGTCACTAATATCATTACTTGGCTTCAATACATTTTTCTTTGCCCTGACGTTCTTGATATTTCTTCTTGCTCCACGTAGATTTCTCAAGTATTTTAACTTAATTTGTGTTGCTGCTCTTTCGCTCACTGAAGTCCCCTTCTTATGCCATTTCTGAAGCTTCTCGGTACACGACATGTGGAGATAGAGTTTCTTGTTATCATGGTAGTAATTAAGTTCAATTAGGAGGGCTATCACATGGCAACACAGTCCACATTTCCCAACTGCACATCCACAATATGCTTTGACAGGTATATTGTTAGCAAAAAGAATAGTTGCGGGTCTAGAAACACTCCCTGTGTATGATTTAAGAATACTAGCTTTCACGTACATAACGCCAGAATGTTCACTAGACTCAGTAGCTTTCACCGACATTATTCTTCTCGAAGAGAATAATCGGTATGCCTTCCTGTACTGCCCTTTTCCTCCAGCGTACTTAGCTTTTTGATATTCTTTAATGGTACTCTCGGTTACGGTTGGTACGGCTACATCTGTGTTCTTGCCAATGACCTTCCACTTCGCAGATGGAGGTGGAATCAAGAGAGGATCCAGTGCAGTAGAAAATTTATAATCTTCTTGGATTCGAGCGACTTTTTTATCGAACAACTGCTTGCACTTGCCGAGTGGCTCTAATCTTTGGACAAGTTCTTTCTTCTCGCCGGATACTTTTAGTTTCAGGGCATTGCAAAAATATTGTAGCCTTTCCTTGCTAAGTTTTAGCAGATTCTCTGAGTGAATATTGACAAATATTTCTTCGAAAAAGACATGCTTTGCTTCGAGTTTTTTACCCTGACCGTCCGCCATCTTGAAACTGGACTTTTAAAAAAGTCCGGGAAAATCCGGTAGTGCCAGGCTCCCGCGCGGTATGAAATTACGCAATAGGTTCTATGAGTATGGAGCTGCGCAGCCAGGCCTTCGGCCTGGCATGTGCTCCGCTATTATTTATTTTTGAGGTCAATTTTTGTGCCTTTGACAGCATAAAATTTGCGTTTCTAGATCTTGGGACAAATTCCATATTATATGGCGTCCCCTTTTAAGTTCATATCACCTAAAATCCTGGCAAAAAGGTTTAGGGACACTTTTTCCCCCTTTCCTTTTCTTTTTCACTTCACTTGAACCTCTAAAACAGACACTGAAGGGGCAGAGTCAAGTGTCCGCTTAAAGGGTTGGTGTTATATATAGAGGTCATGGACATGACGTCATTTTAAAGGCTCCACTGACTTAACAAAATTTACTTTAAAAGGTTTCTCTAGCCCTCAAGCGGCGTGCACTGATTGCGCCCGTTTAGTTTCATTGGGAAAACGTGATATCTTTCACTGCACAAATGGCACGACTTGCGCGGATCTTCGGTCCAATGTTATAGGCTTTCGGTCACTGACCGACAAGTCACTGAAAATCAAAACCGACTGAATTTAAGCACGTTTATAAATAATTCTCCAAAACTAGCGAGAAGACAAAGAAAAAGTCAATCACAGATTAATATCAACATAACTTCCCATCGAAAAATGTAATATGTTTTACCTTTAAGGGCTTACTGAAGTATATTTTCGGACCCGTTGCTAGGGACAGTAATGGCTATTTATTTTTATTAATTTTAATCGTTTACATACGGTCAAAACTTCAACTCAGTCCTAAACCCCAAAAATGACGTCATCGAGCCACGCCCATGATCACGTGACCAATAACGAAAAATTCTAAAATTTTTGATGTGTCGCATTATATCGGAAAATCGTTGACGGTGTTATGGTATTTACTCATTTTGCCATCATCGTAAGTATGGATTTCGTTTTAATTTGAAAAATAGATTTTTTAGAGAGATTTTTAAAATATTGATTTGTCCACAAAAATTGTATTGAAAATGATTTCAATAGACGCATACTTAGTTATATTCCATATCCAGGTTAGATAAATGTAACATTGAAAAATAATGAATCAAGTTAGAGACCGCCAAGAATTTAGGATTTTTCTGCAAACCGGAAGCAATCTGAAACAAGGGTACTGGGAACGAGGTTGAACCGGAAGTCATTTTACCAACGCATGCGCTATTCCTCTGACCAGAGATCTGTACTTTAGTGGGTTCTCGCCGGGGTTTTTTTGATTGGCTGCCGAAATGCCTGCGTCATTCACCGCTTGCTTGGAAATTCTTTAAATCTCCGCTTCTAGCTTTGGTTGTGAAATCCGTAACGAAAACAAACATCTCGGATATTGTGTGGCGTCATACACGCATGTTTTGCGACGTAACACGCGCCCGCGAACTAACCCTGTCCAACACGGGCGCACGGCGGCAAACGCGCGCCCGCGAAACATTCCGTTAGCCAGGACCATGAAAAATGACGGGCATAGGTTTTCTGAGTATGGGGCTCCGCGCGGGCCTTTGGCCCGCAGAGCTCCGCTATGAATTTCAACTTCTGTTTGTGGAATAAAACACCTAGCATCTCCTCTCGACTTCACAGAGCATTAACCTATATTTTGCGTTATACTGACTTGTTGTGTCCATTTTTTCCACCGATGACGCCATTTTGGTATGTTGTTTCGAAACTGTGTTTATTGGTATCATGTTTCCTTGTTCCCAGCAATGACGTTCACCCTTGAAACATTGGTAGGCCCATATTTTGTAACTTTTCCCAACATTTATCTGGCAACAATTAGATTTGACATTTTATTGATCACGTGACTTGATGTTGCCATAGCAACGAGATTTTTGTTTCGAAATTTGTATATTTTTACCTTTGAATGAAGAAAAAACAATGTTTTATGGTATAACTTTAACATTTTTACGTCATTTAGCGTTTATTTATTGGTTTTGATTAATTTTGAGTTAATTTGGACGGTTTTTAAGAGGTTTTGAAAATTTCAAAAATCCAAGATGGCGGCCGTATAACTAATTACCTTTTAACTACATCATATGACGTCATCGTTCCATTGCGCGGACCGCAAAGGACACAATTTTGGACGTACAATGTACCCTCTCGGTTTCATTGTCATAGCCTTAATGTTCTTTAATTTACGAGGGGAGTGCCCCCACCCCCCGGGCAAAATAGTCAGTCTTGAGTACGGCCCTCGGCCTACGGCGTCGGGCACAGTTTTTATCTCGTTAATGCGCATGCGCATTAAGCGAGATTTCGGAGTCAGTCACGAAAAAAGGGACAAAAGTTGTTAACAGAATTTTGTGGACTTTTGTCCGGGGGGTTTCTTCCTTCTTCTTTATAGAAGTCATATCAGGGCATTGAAGATATGGTTGGTTAAACCGGTTAGGATTTCAAGAAGGGCGTCACATACTGCACCTAAAATTTTTGGGGAGAACCCCCGGACCTATTGTTAATTTCCCTAGGGTATTGGGATGTCAGAACTTGTCATGAACTTGTCATTTCTCACATTACGTTACCGCAAAGGCATTAAGTTCTTCTTAAGTTTCGATATCTCACGTTACCTATCAGCTTCAATCATTTGTCATAAAGCCAAAAATAGGTCAAATGCGTTTTTTTTTTTGGCAAACGCAGTTTGAGAATTTCACGGTGTATTTTTACGAATGGCGACGTTTTAAGAAAGTTAAATGGGACGGGAAAGTTTGTGTTTTAATATGAGCGATATGGCAGAGCAAAATTTGCGGTTGTTCTAGTACGCGGGTGGCGGCTTAGAATTTTAAACATGAACGCTTATCAGCATAAGTGGAAAAGCGTTATTTCCTGAATTATTCTAGAGCTCTCACGCAAGTATGAACCTACCTGCCATGATCTATCAAGAAACGAAACATAGTTATTTATCAATTCGCTGTTCTGACTCAAATGAGTTCAAATTTTATATTCAAGTTCCGATGAATTTCATTGCATTCTCAAATGCTTGTTCATTTGGCTCGGATGGTTTTATGCTGTTTTATGCCGGTGGATTTTCAAGATCAGTTGCTTATACGCGCCACACTGTGAAAGAAATTTCCGGGAAAGTTTAAAATTTTACAAGATTTTGGTCAATTCTCTTGCCAAATAATGCCATTTCAATGTAATCGATTTTTGTTACAGTTAGCGTAAACTTCGAGTTCTACGAAGGGTTCGAGTTTAATCAATTTTTGCATAACCGGAATTCAACTGGATAAAAATGTACGACGATGAGTCGTGCACTTGTAATAAGCTGAGCGTGCAAGGCCTAGCCGTGTGGTTTTAACGCAATGAGAAGTTCGTAGACAATATAATAATTAAGGCCTTTAAAAATCAGTTGAAATCATTAATTCAAATGGATGGACTCAATACCTATTTAGTTTACTCTTAATTCAAAAGATAAATACTATTGAAATATTTATGAAGAGGAATTTAACCGTTGCAACCCCTTAAAACTGTACTTATCTATATCCTTGGTGCACTGTGTTAAATTTTTCTTAATAGTGGAGCACTTGCCAGGCCTAAGGCCTGGCTGCGCAGCTCCATACTCATAGAACCGATGCTCTTCATTTTTCATGGTCATGGCTAGCGGAATGTTTCGCGGGCGCGCGTATGCCCGACGCCGCCCTCCGCCGTCGCGCAGGACTAGCTTGCCTTCGCGCAGGACTTGGTCGCGGGCGCGTATCACGTCGGAAAACATGCGCGTACGACGTCATGTTGAAACCAAAGCGAGGCTTTGTTTTTCGCGCGGTTACACGGCCGAATGTCACGTCAGCTAGGAAAACACTTTGATGTTTTACTGTGAATTTACTAAGCGGAGAAAACCGTTTAAATTAAAGGCGTTATTTCCCTGAATATTTCGCGGTTTGCTACTCAAGACAAGGATACTAATTAAGGGATACTCAGAAGCCGCTTTAGTGTAAAAATACGAGCTTTCAGGGATAAAATCTTGTTTTTTATCAATGCGGGAGATGTTTGTTTTCTACGGATTTCAGAACCAGAAGCGGAGATTTGAATTTCCAAGCAAGCGAGGGACTAAAGGTAAAACAGATTACTGTTTTCGATGAGAATTTATGTTGATATCAATCTGTGAGTGACTTTTTATTGTTGTTATTGTTAGTTTTGGAGAATTGATTTTAAAACGTGCTTGAATTCAGTTGTATCGATCTCTTGAATTTCATCGAAGAAAGCTTGAACTCGATGAGCTATAATTAAGCTTAAATGGTACGCGTTTTGCTTTTAAACGTAAACTAATGGAGATTTCAAGAAATTTTTTCGAAGGAAGATTGTGTTGTCCATTTTTATGTGTTTGTTCATTCATTAGATGGATTTAAAAGCGATTTTATATAAACAAAACAGAGTGATTTTATAGTACAGTTCCATCTTCACTCGCATCGTCTTATGCAAATATGTTTGTGTATTTTTGCAATTTCTGATTTTCAAATCAGTTTCTCGAGCAATTTTTGACAAACAAAAACTGTATTTTATTCGGAAAGTAGTGGTACTAGTTATTCCAGGCAGAGAAAAGTTGTTTTTGTACGGTCTATTAAAATGTACTGTGCAGACGGTCGCGTAATACTGTTTTTGAGAATTGCTAAAATTGAAAATAGCCCGTTCGTCAATCTTAATTCTTGTGCTTCCAACCTTTCACCTTAGTTAAGCTTGTTTAAAGTGCGACGCTGTTAGGCTTGGGCTATCTATATATATTAGGTTTTTAGAAGACTTACCTTCTACTTGCAGCTGAAAAAGCTAGGCTTAAACGTAACAGTCGCTAGACTGTCAAAAATGCCAACGAAGGTTTTAGCGAGCTCCACGCAGCTATAAAGCGTAGCGAATACAAGCTAAAATTACAGCCTTTACTGAGACACTAACGATACGACCAAAAACAGATCGCTGCATTCACCCCTCTCATAAAATAGAAGTATGTATACAGGTGAACATTTCAAGTTCGTTTACCAACAGGTTGCAACTGAACTGACTGAAAATTCTAAAAACTGACAGGAATCTTCTGCGACACCTCCTTTCAACAACCTTGACGGGCTTTTTTAATTTTATCCTATTACAAATTAAGTTATCGTCTCTTTCGTAGAAAAATACGTAAACATTGGGAACATCAAACTTTAAGAGGGTATAAAGGAAAAGTAACACACCTCTGAACAGCGCCACCATTTTGGACGGCAATCTATCCGTTGCGATGTTAATCGCGTATCTCTTTCCTCCTTTCCGGTTCTAGATTTCTGTTCGTGAAATGACCAGATTTTTTCCGGATATATAATTGATACTATCCATTAGATTATTACAATGGAACTCAATTCATTCTATAGGTGTCAGAACATTCACTGAAGCGTGATGCTTGAAGTTGTTTCTCGCGGTGAATTTGCCTGTAAAGAGCTGTAAACCCGGCGCAGCTTTTTCTCGACAGCTGCAATGAGCTTACTTTACCATTTTGTAAACAAGGCCAAACACACGACAAATTAATCTAGCACTGCTAAATGAGGGTGCTAATGGGGGTACCCAATTGTCAGTTAACTACTATTTTTTCGGCCAATTCAGTGTCAGTTAACAAGAGGCTACACTGGTAGCCTATACTCATGCGCTTGTATAAGAAAGTTTTATGTTTTTCTTTTTTAACTGGGTCACGCTGTCGGAAATAGGTTCATTTCAATATTTTCATTCATTGATCTTATCAAGTGATTTAGCTTGACAAGTAGGAAATTACGTATATCAGTAAGGCTTTTAAATTTGCAAAGTTAAGATAAGGTTACTTTAAAGGCCATGAGAATGACCAGAGTGAATGCGTTTTCGGGATTGGACTTAGAACAGCCGCTTTACGAAAATTATTCGACATTAGATTCTCATACAAAAACCATAATTTCTCACCTGTCAAGATAGCTTCCAAAACCGTAATAAGGATCGTCAGTATTAAAGATGTCTGTTTGATACAGGATCGTACACAGAGAGTATGGGAAGGAAAAAAATCGAAACTCACTGATGCTTGTGTCCAATAAAATACGGTGTGTCCACTAACTTTGGAGTCTGCTTAATACAGGTTTTAGTGTAATCAGAAATCTTACTCATTTAATCTAACACTGAAAAGGGCTCGTGTGGTCAACCCCTAGGTCAACCCGCGTTCGCGTGCTAGGACAAAATGACGAAACAAAATACACACCATGTATCTCACTTGTCGCACTTCCCATTAGAAAAGGTAGCTCCATTTCCAACTGAGCCTTTGTAACAGCTTTCCCGTCGATCTTCTCTAATCGGAACAACTTTAAATCAAACTCACCGAGTCAAAAAATCCGGTTATTGTTTGATTATATGTCCGTTGAATTGTGCTTTGTCATGTCAAACGGTATGCGACTTATGTGTCATTCGAATGCCGATCCTTTGTCATCATCTCGATAAAAACTCAGAATAACTTTGACCACGCCACTCGACGCCATCACGGAGATCAAGGTCAACGCTCTACGACCCTGGTACCTTTCGCATATAATATCGGTTAATATGTCACCTGGTCACGCAGCGAGGCAGGTAAAAGTCACAAAATAGCTTTGCTGTTAGGAAAAAACTATGTTGCTTTTATTAACAACAACAATCGTTAATTTAATATAATTAATAGAATGTCACTTAACTGTTACCGTATTTTCTCGATTAAACGCCGGGCCCCGAATAAACGCCGGGTATAATTGAGGAAGTTGTAAGTAAGCTCCTCAAACGTTTGTTTGTGGTATAATAAACTTAAGATTTAAGGGCAAGGTACAAGGCTGCCAAGAAAAACGAATAATAACCCTTTCTTAAAAAATGGCGGGCGAGAAAAAACTACTGATACAAAGAAACGCCGGGTCCACAAGGTCAAGTTTGAAATAAACGCCGGGGGCATTTAATAGAGAAAATACGATAACTTTTCATTTATCAGTTAACTACTATATTTTTGGGCAATTGTCAGTTAACTGTTAACCCCATCAGCACCCTCCTAAATGCACTGGTTGTTGTATTTGATAACGTCATGATTTACGTCATGAGTTATTATGGGATGGAATAAAGCAGAACGTTTTGAGCACGTTTTGAGATTACATGTTTGTGAGTGTTTATATGCACTTTTCCAGTTGAATTGTAGTATACAAAACTGGCGACGAGGATTTTATTCGTACTCAACGACGCGTAAAGAGTCCGTAAAGAATGGCTGCCGGCCTGGTGGGAAATTTAGGGCCCTTTGACGAGAATATCGAGCGTTTTGGTGACTATGTTGGTCGAATGGAGGCGTTCATGGCGGAGAATGAAATTGCTGATGACCGGAAAGTCAATGTTTTTCTGGCCGTGATTGGGTCTGACGCTTATAAGCTGTTGAAGAATCTCTGTGATCCTGAGAATCCTAACGGAAAGACATATGAGGAACTTAAACAGAGTCTACAAGGACATTACGAGCCGGCTCCGATCGTGATTGCCGAACGGCACAAATTCTGGACTGCTTCGCAAGGAGGTGACGAGAGCGTTTCTGCCTTTGTGGTTAGATTGAAGAAATTGGCCTCCACTTGCAACTTTGGTCCTTTCTTGCCTCAAGCCCTTCGTGACAGGTTGGTGTCTGGATTGCATCAGAAGATGTCTCGAACTCAGCGCCACCTTTTGTCGATAAGAGCTTTAACCTACGGAGTTGCTCACGATCGGTGCGTTGCGGATGAAATGGCGGGAAAAGCTAACAAAGAGCACATGGGCGAGTCGATGGTTGCAGAGAACAAAGTACAGGAGTTCAGTCCGTATAAAGGAAAGACGAAAGCAACTGGAAACCGTGGCAGTCAGCTAAGTGGTGGAAATTTTGAAAAGTGCAAATCGTATGAAAGCACTAGACATTCCGCTGAGTCTTGTAAATTCAGAGATGCAACTTGTCACCACTGTCAGCGAAAAGGGCACATCCGCCCTGTATGTAAAGCCAAATTGTCAGAAAGTCCTGGCCAACGTAGGCCCAAGAATGCAAATATGAATACCTGTGATTCAGATGACGAAGTTTGTGAGGAGAGCCAGTACATGTACAGTAGCCCTGAGGATGAAGAAAGCGCTGATGCTTTTGGTCTGTATAGAACTGGAACTGAACGTTGTAATGACACTGATACTGTTAAACCGTATGTAGTCACTGTGCAAGTAGGTCATGCTAATTTAGTCATGGAAATTGATACGGAAGCTTCTCGTTCAACTGTTTCAGAGTATGTATACACTACTTTATTGTCTGGTTATCCACTTAAGAAAGCAGGTGTTATATTACGTAGTTATTCTGGTGAGAAAGTTCCCCTAGTAGGAAAAGTCTCTGTTCCTGTGAAGTATGCTGCCGATGAAAAAATCCTTGATCTAATTGTAGTCCAAGGAAAACGGCCAGCTCTGTTTGGGAGAGATTGGTTGAGTAAGATAAAGCTAAATTGGGAAACTGTATTCCAAGTTACTGAACAAGTAAGGGACACTGACAATTCAGTTCCCAAATCAGAAACATACCCTGCTGAATTCAATGAATTGTTAGGGGAATACAAAGTTTTATTCAGTAACCAAAACACTGGTATCAAGGGTTTTACTGGCACTCTTTCACTCAAAGAAGGTGTCAAGCCGGTCTTCGTGAAAGACAGACCTGTGCCCTACTCAATTGTTTCACAAGTTGAGAAAGAATATGACCGACTTGTACAGGCAGACATTTTGTACCCGGTATCACATAGCAAATGGGCTAGTCCAGTGGTGCATGTCCCCAAAGCCGATGGTACGCTGAGGGTGTGTGGGGATTACAAGGGAGTAAATGCATGCATCAATGATGATATATACAAATTGCCTAATGTACAGGATATGTTTGCTATGCTTTCTCAGGATGGTTCGACCCCAGACACATTTTCAGTTATTGATTTAGCCAGTGCTTTTAATCAGTTGTTTCTAGATGAAGAGTCATCTGAGCTATTGACCATAAACACATGCAAAGGTTTGTTAAAATCTCAACGTTTGTGTTTTGGCGTCAAAACAGCCACAGCTCAGTTCCAGCGAGTCATGGATTCAATTTTGTCTGGAGTTCCAGGAGTGATGGTAAGAGTTGATGATATCTTAGTTGCTACTTCTGGGGGAGCAACCCCACATTTAACAGTCCTGAAAGAGGTGTTTAGCAGGTTGGCTAAACACAATGTCAAGCTAAATGGAAAGAAATGTCAATTCTTCAGAACTGAGGTAAAGTATATGGGACACATTTTAAGCAAGCTGGGAATAAGTCCTGTAAAGAGCAAACTAGATGCCATACAATTGGCCCCCAGACCTAAATATGTCTCTGAACTGCGATCATTTTTGGGAATGATTAACTACTATTCAAAGTTCATCAAAGATTTTTCATCTAAGTTGCATCCACTGTATGAACTTCTTAGTAACAAGACTAAATGATTTAGGAGTGAATGTTGTGAGGATGCCTTTCTGTGGGCCAAAGAAGTTCTTTCCAGTGAGCGGTCTTGGTCCACTATGACCCAAACAAACCCCTCATACTAGATGTTGATGCCAGTTCCCATGGCATTGGGGCAGTTTTGAGTCATCAGATGGAGGATGGCACTGAGAGGCCCATCGAGTATGCTTCTCGCACTCTGAATAGTGCAGAAAAAAATTATGCCCAAATAGAAAAGGAGGGTTTGGCCATTATCTTTGGTGTCAAAAGGTTTAATCTTTACCTTTATGGGAGGAAATTTAAATTAGTGACTGATCATCAACCTTTGACCCGCATCTTTGGTCCTAAATCAGGTGTTCCCCCTTTGGCTGCTGCTAGACTGCAGCGGTGGGCCTTGCTGTTGACTGGTTATAACAATGACATTGTTTATAAGAAGTCTTCAGACAATGCCAATGCAGATTTCTTTAGCAGATTTCCCGTGCCAATTGGTGAGATGGAGGATCCTGACCCTGATGAGAATTATGTTCACCGTACGGTGGTAAGTGATTTGCCCATAACTGCATTGGAGATTGCTCAGAATACTACGAAGGACAAAGTGCTTGTTAAGGTATATGAGTATACGTCCTCAGGTTGGCCTGGTCAATGCCCTGATCCTGAAATGAAACCTTATTGGAGTCGCAGAGAGGAACTTTCCCTAGACACTGGATGCATCCTATGGGGTAGACGAGTGGTTATTCCTGTCATCCTACAGGAACGGTTGTTGGAAGAGCTGCATGAGTGTCATCCTGGAATGTGTCGCATGAAGGCACTTGCAAGGTCGTTTGTCTGGTGGCCAGGAATTGACCAGGATATAGAAGACAAAGTTAGATTTTGTCAGGATTGTGTTAGTACACAAGGCTCTCCTAAAGCTGTGCCTTTGCTCTTATGGCCTTGGTGTACTGAGCCATGGCAGAGGATACATGTGGATTATGCTGAGGTGAAGGGACAACAATTTTTCCTTGTAGTTGATAGTCACTCTAAATGGTTAGAGGTGTTTCCCATGACTAGTACAACTGCAACTGCTACCATAAATGCTCTTAGAGGTTTATTTGCACGGTATGGATTGCCTCAGGAACTGGTAAGTGACAATGGCCCTCAATTCATAGCTGATGAGTTTACGACCTTTTTAAAAATGAATCGGGTGAAACATACACTTTGTCCCCCTTACCATCCGGCTAGCAACGGCTTAGCAGAGCGACATGTGCAGACCTTCAAAGGTATGTATAAGATCCTTAGTAAGAGTATGTCAGTACAACATCGGGTGGCTGATCTTCTGTTTCGATACAGAAATATTCCACATTCCACTACAGGTAAGACTCCAGCAGAACTGTTTTTAAAAAGAGAACCTAGGACACAACTCTCCATGCCTAGTTTGCAGAGCAAAGTAGAAAATAGACAAGCGGCATCCAAATTGTACAGGGATGGAGATCACCCTAAAGTGAGATACTTTGATTTGTATCAACCAGTCAGAGTAAAAAATGTTAGAGGGGGAAAGGAGAAATGGATACCGGGTACAATTGTAGCTGTGAACGGTCCTGAGACTTATCTTGTTAGAGTACCCGGCAACGATCGTAGATACGTGCACGCAAATCATTTATTACCTGATGATGCCAGAGGTTTGAGTACTGAGAGGGAAAAACCTGAAATTGAAGTAGTTGATTATGACCCTCCGGTTTTTCAGGAGGATCCTGGGGCCTGTGTGGGTCCAATGCCCCCTAGACAGTCCACCCCCGAGTCAATTCCAAGCCCTGCTCCTGTGTCCAGAGATATGCTTAATACAGAGCCAGTAGCTAGTCCTAATTCAGAGCCTAAACATGTAGCTTCCTCGGTTCTGCGACCAGTGGGAACCCCTGTGAAAGTGACCCGGTCCGGGCGTATTAGCAAACCTCCGAAGAGGTTAGACCTTTAGTAGCCATAAGGTCCTATAGCTGTGTTTTTAGCTGGTTCATTTTAATTGTCATGTTTATCGTTATAGGAAAGAGGAAATGTTGTATTTGATAACGTCATGATTTACGTCATGAGTTATTATGGGATGGAATAAAGCAAAACGTTTTGAGCACGTTTTGAGATTACATGTTTGTGAGTGTTTATATACACTTTTCCAGTTGAATTGTAGTATACAAAACTGGTATTCTGAATTTCACTTTTGCCGGAACGCAATTGGCATGAAAACAAAACAAAAAAAACTCGCGAGATAATAACGCCTTTTGTCACAACATTTCACCCACGACTGAAAAACCTTAAACAAATACTGATGAAAAATGGAGTTTCGTTCAAAACCAACCATTCCTGAAAACTATTTACAAATCGCCGCCTAACACATCATTCAAGACGTAAATCACTTAACGACACGACTCATAACAGCCAAACTTTGAAAGCTAATATAAATGCATCGCAACCGCAAAACCACATAGCGGAGTCGGTGCAGGCCTGTCATGAACCTCATTTCGATCTAAGGGAAACTAAAAAAGTGACCGCCAGGAGTGGTGCCCTGTTTATCCGCTCCAGACCCAATATTTTCTATATAAGTGCGTCCATAGCAGACGTGACCGAAAAATGACCACGTGATCACCATTTTCCCGCCATTTTTCACGTCAAAATATATAAAACAGCAGACTTGATACTTTAGCTAACTACAAAACTTTCCGTTTCATTATGCAAGAGTAGGAACAGAAAAATACCATAAATTTTGACTTTCGTTCTATTTTCGAATACTGCTGGAGAGTTGAAAAAGAAATGGCTGATGGCGCGATGTCTGCTAAACATAGCTCAAATTGTCCTGGCATGGGGAAAGGCAGCTCTAGAGAAATGACATGTTGTTACGGCCTCCTTCCATTAGATTCGGCAAATGTTAAGTTCAATGTTTGAATCGGGCCTTACTTTAAAGAATAATAAAGATTCAGTCACCATTTGTTGTGTCAATTGATATTTTGATAATTAATATTAATGTCTCATCTGATCAGATATAAAGTCATTGCACGTGACGTATTATCGATGTGGGCTTTTAATTGTTTTGAAATTGGGGCAATCTATTGTATTTGATTTAGAAAGTCTTTTCCATTGTCAAATATCCCAACAGAAAATAGACAATGAATAACTGAAAATGCACTGTGTAAATTGAACCAACAACACATTTTCATCGTCAATTAGCTAGCAAGGCGGGAAAAGTCTTTCACTTTTACTTCACTAACATCAAAATTATTTACATTCACACTCGTGATTCTTTGTTACTCATAACTTTTTTTGACTTGCACCAACACGAATTTTCAAACCAAGTTCTCTCAATCTTCTCTATCCTGCCAAGAACCATATCCAGTTGACTACTGCGCCTCGCATTTTCTACATAATGTCTGATTCTACAACGCCATCTTTACCATATTTATTTTATATTTATTTTAGATTCTTCTTTTTTTAACTTCATGTTTCAACGCATTAACGAGATGGCTTTAAGAGCCCTTTGATTTCCTATACGGACCTCCCGGCCGGTAAATAACATATATAAATAAACAAATCAGCCAGCCAGCCCCCGTGGAACCGCAGCCATAAAACACCTCGGTTCTGTACAATCCAAAAAGTAGTGATCACATTTTGAAAAATCCAGGTATAAATAAATATATCAGTTTAACAGCAGGACTATCATTTTCGTGCGTACAACAAAAAGTAACGACGCAGTTTAATGACGAACTCGATCGTTTGGTTTTATATACTGAGCTGAGTTTTATTCTATGATGTCATGCTAATCAAGGCGAATTTCGTTGCATTGATATTGATTATCGTGCAAAATATGTATTAGAAACGGTGTATATAGAAGTAGTAGCTTTATGATCGTTCGTATCTTAAATTGCAACACAAAGGCGAATACTAAAATACGCTTTCCAGAGAAGACCAGGGTTCATTTGACAAATATAGCACGATTTAAAAAAATATATATAATATTTACCTTTTTTGTAAATTGTTTTGATTAAAAAGAAGTACTCTTGCCTTTGGACCGAAAGTGAGTTTGATTTTTTTTAATGTGACCAATAAGGAAACGGAAATAAAACACTTGCTTGGACATTAAAATTGTATGCGTTTTAATGCCTTTTAGAAAATTGTTAATTTAATAAGTCCGAGCGGTACTGGGTCTCGGGAGGAAGTAATTGGAATTAGACTGTACCCCCTCTAGTAGTTAGAATCGGTTATATGGCCAAAAAGGTCATGCCGCAATCATTCGTCTTGGTTCAGCTGCGGGGTAGAGACGTAACTTAGTTCCTTTGAGGTAAGCCTAAAAAATAAGCTGTTTTAACCTTTTTTATCGCTATCTTTCCTAGCTCATTCTCTCGTTCGTAATGTGTTACTTTTCATTCGGTTCTTAAGTTTTTAGTTCGGCTTTCGTGTTTAATATATATGTTTTTCCACGTGTTGCTGGTCGTTTGTTAGTGATTTATATTTTACTTAAATGGTGACTCCACATGCTCCAACAGTTCTTTTGTCTGGTAACTGGCTCAACCTTAAGTCAAATTTTGATCCACGAACTTTAGTGACTTAAGGGGAATATTTCCTTGGATATGCATGGCACCGGCCGACGAACTGTCAAGAAAACAATTCAGTAAAATTATTTTTATGTTATTTTCACTCCCCCTTAATTATATGTTATAATGAGCAACGCGATTAGACTCTTATCTTTGTAGTTCAGCTAGATCTCGCAAATTTGAAAAAGATATCCTAAATCGTTCACCCTAATATCTCAAGTTTACATGTCTTTACGGCTTCTAGAAGATTTCGGTTTCCACGGATATTATTTTGAAGGCTTCACGCCACCACCTCCCTGTTTTTTTTTTTCTGTGGGGGAGGAGTGGGGATTTCATTAGAGGTATAAAATTTGTAATCTGTGGCCTTAAATGTCTTTGCTAGTTTAAAAGTAGAGGTATGGTTTTTGTTTATACGACATGCAAGAAACATGCATCCTCGCAGTATAGGGACGCGAACTCGATCATTTGTTTTTGCACACTGAGATACCGTTTTATTCTATGATTTCATCAACGCTAATGTTATAAAATTAACATTTTTGTCGTGCAAAATAAGTATTAGAAACAGAGTAAAACTGTAATGTGGTAGTCCTTAGTGTCTTAAATTTAAACACAATTAAGCGAATCAAGAAAAGTGGCCAATTTACAGAAAAGGCAACGGTTTATTTGTTAATCAATCATCAGCAAGACAGAATAAACATGTATCAATATATATTTTATTCGTTAACATTACCATTTTTTGGTTAATTATTTTGATTGTAAATAAGTAGGAAGTCCTTTCATTTTCTAAGAATTTGTGTCCAAAACAAACAGAAATGAAATGTTTACTTCACTTTGTAAGAATTATTGTTATAATGAGCCAAATTCCGCGAGTAAATTTTTCAAAAAATTGTACGGATAATTAATTATAACGTGATCAGACTGTTATCTTTGTAGCTCAGCTACATCTCGCAAACTCGAACTAAAATGGAATCTTTCACTTTGGTTCATCGAAAATGCCTCGAAACTAATTTTCTAAGGAACTTTCAGTAGCTCGTCATTTTTCTTTCGGACACATTTAGAAATGATTTGTTTTTCTACACATGTTCATATATGGAAACAGGTTGACCAAAAGCGATGGGTGAAATTCCCTGTTTTGCAATATTTCATTTTACCTTTACAGGGCTCATATCTCAGTTTTGGTATTCTTTTATGGAATTTGATAAATTTTGGACAATAGACTAAGGGATTTTCTGGAAATCTGAAAGTCCAATATGGCGGATTCACCTTCCGGCAAATACGTTTATACATAATCGGAGCATTTTTCTTCCTTTAGCCATAATAACTGTTTGGCTTTCAGCATTTCCTACGTTTACTTCACCAGATTGGAGTGACTTTTTGCGATACAAAAACGTGGAAATCAGTCACACGAGGGAATTTAGTCCCGCGAAACAAACAAAACACAGCACAAAAAAGAACAATTAAATCGAATTTAATGGTGCAAAAAACAATGTGCTGGTCTTCCAATTTTTAGTTAAGAACCATGTTGGTGATGCGCCTTGTTAGAGTGGTTTTACTTCACCCGTGAAACACTATCTTACAATTAGTGTGTGATAGTCCAAATTAAACAAAAGAAAACAATGGAATTATAGTCTAATAGTGCGTACTATTCTACTATCTATTTCACAGATTAAGTAAAATCACTCTATTGGTTCACTTTGATCGCACAAAGCAGAGTGAATACAAATCCGTTTTAAGTGCTTTTCTTTCCATTCGTTGTCGCCACTTCAGCTCTGGTAGCTGTTAAACCAATGAAGGTCAACAATGCTTTGAAGAAAGTCATTGCCCCTCTATTGGCATAAAAGAATCAACGTACTGTATGTCGTTCGCAATTTTGTTTCAATGTTGTTTATTCTCGCCATTGGCTCTCATACATTTTACTTTTGTTTTCTCGTCAATATGAGTATTTAGATCGGTTTTACCTTCCAGGGTTAGGTAGTATCACGAGGATTAGATCCTTTTTGATCAAAACCATGATTCAATATGTATACTTATTTATAAAATAATACTAAATCACCAAGAAAAGTAACAAACCTATTCTTGAAAGATGAACAAATCATGGTATGTTCTAGTTCATTTTGGAAACAAACATGCGAGAAATGCATGCAGACCTACTCTGTCTCTGACTAGTTCACTAGAATGGTCAATTATCACAAAACTGAACCATTATTTTTCGCTCTCTGTTGATACAAAAAACATGTTTTGCTTTTTGAAATGACACCAAATCCCGTGACACTGCCCATTTGAGTTCAGTTTGAATGTTAAAAATGTATTTTATCA